>QXEO01000167.1:232581-383172 GCA_007115705.1 Dactylis glomerata
ATTTTTTCAAAGGCTCATTAAGCAATCTCAGTTATTTGAGACAAGTCATGCTACAGCAAAACCACTAAGCATACTATCAAAAAGACATCAAGCATGACATGAAAAAGCCTAAGCCGCAGTCTACACAAGCAGCTCCTTGTACCACTATTTTGCACAAAGCTTTTTCTCTTTTCCAACACCATTTGAAATTTTTATAAACACCTCTTTTGATGAAAACCAATAAAGATCAGAGGCAAAAATACACCTTGATGAAAATATATGACAAGATCTGAACGCAAATCAAGGCGAAAAGGAAAACCAAAAGCAGTAGCAGAAAAAGAAGAACGCTCGATTTTTAATAAGAGTGAAAACTAGAGCGTTCTTTGCAAATGAAAACGAGTCAACTTCTCCAAAGGAAATTTGTTGGGGTCCAACCATTTATTGCAGCAAATAGACAAACTAAACCAACTAAGAAAACTAAAACAACTGACGCTCCAAGAAAAACACATAGTGCATGAAGCAATAAAAATATAGTGTTTTGAAAGGTGACCTGATTTTTGCCGATGAAGAAGGGGTGGCTCGGGGGCATCCCCAAGCTTTGATGCTTGTACTTCTTGGATATTTCTTAGGGTGATGCATGGGCATCCCCAAGCTTGAGCTTTTGTCCATTCTTCAACTCATCTCATCATTCTCCAATCCCTACACTTGAAAACTTCCTTCATACAAAACTAAACACAATTCTATTAGCAACATTAGTGCAAGCATAACATATAATCAACCCTATATTTGCTTCAGGTTTCAACTCAAAACCACCACATATATAGCACATACTACTGTAGCAACCTCCCCAAAAGTTCCATGATCAAAAGAACTCAAAAGAAAGCGATAAAGTGGCAAACACAAATATTGGCAGAAATCTATCAAAACTGAACAGCTGACAAAGGTCGAATATTTGAGGGATTTTCTTTTGCTCAAGTCAAAAAGTGTTCAACTAACAAAAGTTTGGATATAACCTGGGGCATATGCACAAGAAATCGCAGGTCCAAAAGATAAACAGAGAATTTATACGAATTTTTACGGTGCAGCACCGAAAACAGTTTCAGGACAGCAACATCCCCAAATCTTTACCTCACTCAAATTAGAGGCTTCTCTTGGCACAAAAACGAAATAAACAAGATAAGGAGAGGTCATTATAGTAGTAATGACTTCCAAGACTCAAATAAAAGAAAAAGTACTGAAAAGAAAACATTGGGTTATCTCCCAAGAGTGCTTTTCTTTAACGCCTTTGAGCTAGGCGCAGAAAATTGCGAATCAAGTAATATCAAGTGATGAAGCATCAAGCTCATAATTTGCTCTAAGAATAGAGTCAAAAAGTAATTTCTTTCTTTTCCTAGGGAAGTGTTCCATACCTTTCTTTAGTGGGAATTGATACTTGATAGTGCCTTCCCTCATATCAATGATAGCACCTACAGTTCGAAGAAAGGGTCTTCCCAAAATAATAGGACATGAAGCATGGCATTCAACGTCCATAACAAGAAAATCAACGGGAACAAGGTTATTGTTAACCACAATAAGAACATCATTAATCCTTCCCAAAGGTTTCTTCTTAGCAACATCAGCAATAGGAACATCAAAATAACACTTTTCTAGCGGTGGTAGATCAAGCATGTCATAAATCTTTCTAGGCATGATAGAAATACTAGCACCTAGATCACATAAAGCATGGCAATCATAACCATTAACATGCATATCAATGATGGGTTCCCAACCATCTTCTAACTTCTTGGGAACAGAGGCTTTTTGCTTCAACTTTTCATCCCTAATCTTTATGAGAGCATTGGTAATATGCTTAGTAAAAGCAATATTTAAAGAACTAGCATTGGAAGTCAAAGCAAGCTTTTGCAAGAACAAAATAACTTCAGATATATTGCAGCCATCAACATCAAAATCATTAAAAGAAATAGAGCTATCATCTCCCACACTCCGAAAAATTTCAGCACTCTTTTGAGAAAAAGTTTTGGCAGTTTTGGGCTTTTTAACACAAGGAGTGGGAGTTTTCTCTATACCAATCAAAGTAAGAGGGTTGCTATCAGTAGGAGCAACATCATTAGAGGTAGTAATGGTACATACCTTCATCTCTCTAGCCATCTCATCTTCTCTTTCCCACCTGGCATGCAATTCCGCTAACAATCTAATATTTTCATCAATTCCAACTTGTATAGCATTAGCGGTAGCAAAAACATTGTTCTCTTTCACATCATTAGGCAACACTTTTAATTTCAGAAGTTCAACATCATGAGCAAGGCTATCAACTTTAGAAGCAAGAATATCAATTTTTCCTAACTTTTCCTCAACAGACTTATTAAAAGCAGTTTGCTTACCGATGAAGTCCTTGAGCATTACCTCAAGCTCGGAGGGCGCGGCCCTAGTGTTGTTGTAGGAATTACCATAAGAGTTACCATAACCATTACCATTGGTAGAAGGATACGGCCTATAATTATTACTAGCAAAATTGTTCCTATAAGCATTGTTGTTAAAATTATTGTTTCTAATGAAATTCACATCAACATGCTCTTCTTGAGCAACCAGAGAGGCCAAAGGAACATTATTAGGATCAACATGAGTTCTATCATTAGCAAGCATAGCCATAATGGTATCAATCTTATCATTCAAGGAAGAGGTTTCCTCAACAGAATTTACCTTCTTACCTTGTGGAGCTCTCTTGGTGTGCCATTCGGAATAATTTACCATCATGTTGTCGAGTAACTTTGATGCGGCGCCCAAGGTAATGGTCATAAAAGTGCCTCCAGCAGCTGAATCAAGTAGGTTCCTTGAAGAAAAATTCAGTCCTGCATAAAAAGTTTGGATAATCATCCAAGTAGTCAGTCCATGAGTGGGGCAATTCTTTATCATAGATTTCATTCTTTCCCAAGCTTGAGCAACATGTTCATTATCAAACTGAGTAAACTTCATAATATTGCTACGCAAAACTATAATCTTAGCAGGAGGATAGTATCTACCAATAAAAGCATCCTTACACTTAGCCCATGAATCAATAATATTCTTAGTCAAAGACAGCAACCAATCTTTAGCTTTTCCTCTCAAAGAAAAAGGAAACAGCTTGAGCTAAATAATATCACTATCAACATCCTTATATTTCTGCATCTCACATAGCTCAACAAAATTGTTGAGATGAGCTGCAGCATCTTCAGTACTAGCACCAGAAAATTGCTCTTTCATAACAAGGTTCAATAATGCAGACTTAATCTCGTAAAAGTTTGCAGCAGTAGCAGGTGGTGCAATAGGAGTGCAGATAAAATCACCATTGTTCGTGCTAGTAAAGTCACACAACTTGGTGTTTTCAGGATTGGCCATTTCAGCAAAATGAAAGTAAACAAATAAAAACAGCTACCAAGGATTCTAATTTTTTTGGGTTTTTGATATAAAAATGATGCAGGTAAAATAAATAAAGTAAAGGAAAGCAATAACAAAGTAAAGGATGTGTGTGCGAAAAACTCCCCTCGCAGAAGTCTTCTCTTCCTCCCCGGCAACGGCGCCAGAAAAGAAGCTGCTACTTGGTGATGGCGCCAGAAAAGAGGCTGCTGGCGTGTAGTTGACGTGGAGCAGTAAGTCCTTGTGCGTGGTGAATGACCAGCCCGTTGGGAACCCCAAGAGGAAGGTATGATGAGTGTAGCGGCTAGTTTTCCCTCAGTTAAGATACCAAGGTTTATCGATCAGGAGAGGAGAGACAATGACGACTGAAGGTGATGCATAACCTGCACACACACAACCAAGTACTTTGTTCCCAACTTGCGATGAGGTTGTCAATCTCACCGGTTTGCTTGAAACAAAGATTATGAGCGTATCGAGTGGAAAACAATATAGTATGCGAGTAAAGTAAACAGTGCGAGTAAAGTAAACAGGTGATAGCAATATGATGTAAATAGGACCGGGGTCCACAGTTCACTAGTGGTGTCTCTCCATAGATAAAATAACATATGCTGGGTAAATAAATTACAGTTGGGCAATTGATAGAATAAAGATAAACGTGATATGTCAAGAAGATCACTATGAGATTTACTCTGGGCATTACAACAAAATACATAGACCGCCATCCAACTGCATCTATGACTAATAATCCACTCCCGGGGATATCAATCCGAACACCCCAGTAGTATTAAGTTGCGAACAACAGATAATTGCATTAAGCAAAGTGTGTAATGTAAACAAAGCATATGCCCTTGAGCATATGAATGTTGTTTTCTCCCTAGTAGCAACAGCACATCTACCACCTTAGAGGTTTCTGTCACTCCCCCAGGTGAAATAGAGGCATGAACCCACTATCGAACATAAATACCCCCTCTTGGAGTCACTAGCAACTACTCGGCCAAGATAGCTACTAACAACGGAGAGCATGCAAGATCATAAACAACATATAGATAACAAAAGATATAATTCAGTACAGCAACTTAATCATAAACACCAATATTCATCGGATCCCAACAAACCAAACATGTAGAATTACATAACGGTGATCTCAATCATGTAGGGCAGCTCATGAGATCTAAACATGAAGCACATGGTGGAGAAGACAACCATCTAGCTACTGCTATGGACCCATAGTCCAAGGTAGACTACTCACTCATCGCTCCGGAGGCAAGCATGGTGATGAAGAAGACCTCCGGTGGCGATTCCCCTCTCCGGCAGGGTGCCGGGAAGAGCTTCTGGACCCTCCCGATCTTCGGGTCGACGGTGGCGGCGGATCGCGATGTGTTCTGGAAATCTGATCGGGTACTTAGGTTTTTTCCGTCGGGGGGTCTTTATAGGCGAAGGGGCGATGTCAGAGGTGGAGCCAGGCTCCCTCACACATGGGTGGCGCGGCCAGGGGCCTGGCCGCGCCAGCCCTATGTGTGGGGCCCTGGTGGCCCCTCTCCATTTGAGAAGTATCAATGACCGCCCTACCCCTGTTCCAAACCCTCTCGCCGGCGGCAAGGCCAAATGGATGATCTTGGTCAGGTGGACTGCAGTCTCGCTAGGAAGGTGTGGGAGGCTCGCCACATCTTTCTGGTTCCCCGCTGGTGGTTGGGGAGGCTTGGGAAGGCCTAATCCGACGGCGATTGCTCGCCAGAGCAATGGCAGCAGCGGCGCCCGCGTGAGCGATCACCGCTGAAAGAGGGAACGGGGCGGCGTCTCCGTGCGCCTTCTTCTCCAACAGCGTAGAGGTTGCGCGCGCGCCTCGAATGCTAGCTGCATGGGATCTCTTGGCCTAGAGTCCTGCCCACCGGCGACTGTATGTGCGGTCAGGTACTGGGGACTAAGCGGTGGCCACAGGGAGCAGGGGGTTAGGCGAGTCTAGGCGGCGGCCGCATGGAGCACAGTGTTAGGCGGCGGTGGGGGCGAGCAGGGTGCTGGTGGACGGGTGCATGACGGCGGCGGTCGGTGGTTTACCGGAGACCACAGGGGGGGGTCTCGTAGGACAAGGAAGAAGATGTACTTCTCTTTTAATATAAATTTTAATTTTTTTATTAAGCTGACAAGTTGCCACCTCAGCGCTGACGAGTGGGTCTAACCTGTCAGATTGTGTGTCAATTCGTGTTTAGACAGTCATTTGCTCAAATTGTAAAAAATCACCCCTGGGATGATAGATTTACGTTCCAAAAATGTGAAGTGTTATCATTTTGTAAATTTTGCCTTAAATGTGATAGTTTTAGGCCATTCACTCAATCCAGAGACATTTGCAATTCTGAATTCCATGCTCAAAATCGACATCCAAACAGACATTAAGGCATTTGTAAGTTTCTCGTCCGCGCTCATTCATGGCGGAGATAAAACAAGTAGCATTGCTTCGTATCAGCATTTTCAGCAAATGCTAGACGGAGATTAGGCTCAATTGTCGTCTGCTATTTTTCTTCAATGTGGGCCCTGTCAGAGGGAACCCATGGCCGCTCAGGTTGGGATTTCAGGGCGGCCACACCGGTGAACTCGCCGGCCTGGACGGACGGTATATTTCTCTTTCTCTGTGGGTCTATCAGCTGAAATAATGTATTTCAAATTTTGACCAGCATAGGGAATTAGAGATAGATCGGAAGTCATCTTCCCCCCAACTCTGGCCATGGACCTTGTCTTCTCTCATCTTGACCATTGGCGGATCAGCATCGTTACCGTGAGCTACCTCGAATCCCTTCTAGTTTTTATTTGCCAGACTGGTATTTGATGGATCGTGTGCAGCTGGAGGCTAGAGGGCGAAAGGTGAGACGGCGAAGCAAATCGAGGGTTAGTACAGTTATTTTATTGGTGAGATGGAGGATTTTATGCTAGGCGCGTGCGCTGACTTCGAGCCGGACTCTGCTGCCCTAGCCATATATACGTATATAGCACCTAGACTCTATCAATAAGCGCACCAATTTGATCTGGACTATGTGTGCGACGGTGGTCTCTGATCAGATTTTTTTGGGCCGCTCTGATTTTCTCTCTGTTGGCGATTTGTTTTGATGTACGAATCGTTTTTTCCGCTTCGTGGCATTAGTGGTAATATCTGATTTAGTGGGAGGGTAAATCTGTCTAAAAAAGTGGTTGTCGATGGAAACCTTATTGCTTTTATTATTAGGTATATGGGCCCTGTCCGAGGGATCCCATGGCCGCTCAGGTTGGGATTTCAGGGCGGCCACACCGGTGAACTTGCCAGCCCGGACGGATGGTATATTTCTCTTTCTCTGTGGGTCTATCAGCCGGCCCGGGCGAGCTGTGTGGATCTTGTTTGCGGCTCAGAGCTGGGCGCTCTGGCATATTCGTAATAAAATTGTAATGGAACACTCTTTTCCTAATCATCCTGCTGACTGCGTGGTCAAATCTTATATCTTTTTGCAGCAATGGCGTCCCCTTCTCAAGGCTAGGGACTGGGCGGCGGTGGGGATCCTGGAAGAACTCCTTCCTAAGCTTCATCAAGAGACCAGATCTCCTCCGACTCTATGAGATGCCCCCCCCCCCCTGTCTTAGCTGTTTAAGTTGTCTCAGTTGTTTTAGTTGTTGTTCAACTCTGTCTAATCAGTATGACTGCTGTTTTCCTTTCGCAAGTGCTACGTTAGGTCTCTGTCTGGGAGATACTCTTTATGCTCCTTTGTAATGTGGTGGTCCTGTTGGCTGTAAACTCTTGGGCTTTATTAATTTAAAGTCGGGCAGCTATGCCTTTTATTCTAAAAAATACTGTATTTCAAATTTTGACCAGCATAGGGAATTAGAGATAGATCGGAAGTCATCTTCCCCCCAACTCTGGCCATGGACCTTGTCTTCTCTCGTCTTGACCATTGGCGGATCAGCATCGTTACCGTGAGCTGCCTCGAATCCCTTCTACTATTTATTTGCCAGACTGGTATTTGATGGATCGTGCAGCTGGAGGGCGAAAGGTGAGACGGCGAAGCAAATCGAGGGTTAGTACAGTTATTTTATTGGTGAGATGGAGGATTTTATGCTAGGCGCGTACGCTGACTTCGAGCCGGACTCTGCTGCCCAAGCCATATATACGTATATAGCACCTAGACTCTGTCAATGAGCGCACCAATTTGATCTGGACTCTGTGTGCGACGGTGGTCTCTGATTAGATTTTTTTGGGCCGCTCTGATTTTCTCTCTGTTGGCGATTTGTTTTGATGTACGAATTGTTTTTTCCGCTTACGGGTGGCACTAGTGGTAATATCTGATTTAGTGGGAGGGTAATTTTGTCTAAAAAAGTGGTTGATGACGGAAACCTTATTACTTTTATTATTATATTATAGGTATAGATAGATATAGATTTAATTAATGTACTATTTGTTTGTGTTGCAATAATAATTAAGTATAATTTATTTTAGATTTTTATGTTGTGTTTGATCTCATTTGTTATATGAATGTTGAAGAAAGTTGTTTATCACCGTCGTAATTTATAGCAGCAGCTAAACTGCTGCCGGCCGCGCGCTGAAGTTTTAGACGCCTGAAATTGCTGCAGTGCACCGCGGCTGGCGTCCAAAACCTGCCCAAAAACTTTAGTACTTTTACGCCAATGTTGAAGATGCTCTTATGTTGATTAAATTGGGTATCACGGAAGAGAATCTGTATTCGGCGCTGTATTTATGTGTATGTTTTTTTTCTGGCGCAAACAGCAGGAGCATACATGGCAACAGATGATCCGTGCATCGGTGCCTTCTATGCATGACAAATCTCACGATGCGGAATTGATTCGCTGCTCCTTATAGCACGTCTCTTCTTCCTATATATATTGCATCGGTACGTGCATCTGCTAGCGGAAACCATCCAGTATCCAATCTGCTAGCGGAAACCATCCAGTATCCACCGCCGCCGCCGCCGCCGCTGTCGCCGGTCATCGTCCATGGCGCTCTGGGGTGCAGAGGTGGAGGCCGGCCGGGATTACGTCCACAGGTTTTCTCAATCCAGAGGCCGTCTCCGCATCACACAGGTACGCGTCATTGTTTGTTTCTACATACGCTGTGAGATTTGCCTGATCAATTTGGTGCTTGTATGTGTGCTCCACAAGTGAAATATAATTTTGGATCACGATCGTTAGGCTCTTCAATTATTAGTCTAGCCTAGAAGCGGTGAATCGACTTAAAATTATACTGTAATATGGTCAGCTTTTTTTTTTTTTTTTGAGAATCCTGTAATATGGTCAGCTTGGTCTGCAAGCGAGACATTGGTTCTGGATTTTCTCCGGTACTGTTTTGTACTTCCGCCGATCCGCAACTGTCTATAGTTTAGGCTAATCCTCCATTGATAACACTAATATAATTTAGATCTGAGAGAGTATTTTCGTTTTGTCTGATACAATGCTCGATTGAAACGATTAAAAGAGTGAAGAAAGGGTAATCGGTCATGGCCTCGTCGGCAAAGAATAAACTAACCGAAGGCTGAAGAAAAAAGAGGAGAAATTAGCACTAAGTACAGGCTGTAGAGTAGAAATGGAGAAATTCCTCTTAGGTAGCTTAAGTACCAAAATCCACATTCAACAACTGCAGAATTCTCAAAGCGATTGCCTGAACGGGATCATGGATCTGCAATTGATATATGATTAGTTTTCACTTTATGCATACTAATGGATGTTCCCAAACTAAGCAGTATATGTAACTGCTTACTGTAGCAGTTCGAGACAAAAAACGTCTCATCCCAAATAGCATCCATATATGAATACGCTAAGTAATGGACACTCGCATCTGCTATCCGGGGAGATATGTGCTAGGTCGATTAGATGGGAAGGTAAAACTTAATTTGATGCTGGTATAGCCTCAATAACAGCACATCATGAAGTGCACTTGTAAGCAGTAATTGTATTGTCTACATCCGAGGTATTGTCATTTGTTGCTATCATATGATTTTTCGTAAGAGGCAAATGGACCTAGAATATACTCAATTATTGGCACTGAACTCAGTATGCAGGGTAAGTCATGAAGCTGAACAAACCTGGTGAACACACATCCTACTGAGCCATATTCAGGTGTCCATCGAATTAGTTCAACCTCTCCTGTCCACTCTTCAAATAAGACAAATAGCATTTCGTGCAAAGACATGGAGGCATAATATTGGGTGAAATATATCAGAAATGCACTGTCACTTAGCATCTTCAGTTGAACACTAACATGCATATTTTTCGATAACAGATTCACACACATGCTGTAAATGTGCAAAATAGGTCAGGATTGGGATGCAAAAAAAAATTTAATTGCCAATAGCAGTTCCAGAAAATGAATATTGGAGACAGTGAATACATTGTTGTCTGAGACATGGAAGAAACAACTTCAATTATTTGGTCAGAAGGGGTTTATAAACTAAATCCACCTGGATCTAAATAGAGCAAGTTAAATAGCATTGGCAAAAGCAAAAGAAGTAATTTGGTCTATAGTTCCTTAGAAATGTTGTCTACAATTTATTTAGAAGAAAGAAAAATAAGGCATTGTGAAAGGTGTGATAACTCAGTAACTATTGTAGACATCACGCTCCTAGTGCTATCTAGAAATAGCTCTTCTATTTCTGAAATACAGGAATGGAGACACACACCATACTTCAGGATAGATTCATATGAGCCCAGCAAATAGTTTGGTATAGTGCAAACCTCTAGTGATCTAGTCCTCTACCAAAACATTGTACTGGCAACAGAAACATGATGTACATAAAGAGGCCAGGTTTATCTCTTAACGGGCATACAGTAGATGTGCTCACTGTTTTTACCTCTGGGCCTCTTTTTTGATCTGTCATTTAATTCCTCGTGATAACAATATAACACCAATCTAGGAAAATATTCTGCTAGTCAGAAAAGCCCATTAGAAAGTCTGCAAGGGAACACTCTCAAGCTCCAGATATTGTACTCCTCATGTCAAAAATATAACACAGCTGGAGGAAGTTACTCTTCACGTCAGAAAATACCACCAGAAAATCTGCAAGGGCATTGACTGGACTTTCCGTGTGATCCAGGACATGAACCAACCACTTGTAAACAAATATTGGCGAGTCCTGATTGCCATCAAGCACCATGTAATTATGTTACATATAATTACCCAGACAAAAATACCATCCAACCATTTATCTTGCTCTAGGACAGCATACATTTGAAGTAGATCTGTACCATTATAAGTGTGCTTTTATATGACTATTCTGGACATCATAGATTTACTCAACTACTAATTTCTTAATTACAAAGTCCAAATAGCAAATTTAAATCATTATTCATTTTTTTGGGTTTTTTTTCTCTTGAGCATGCACACATAAAATAGAGAACGAAAAATACCATTATAATCACCCCTCCTAGTTTGTATATAACAGATTCTTAGTATGTAGTCTTCGGTTGTTGCCACCAAAGATTTGATGCACGAGATGATAATAAGATTTTAAAAGTCTGTCTGCAGTTAAGAAAAGGAGGTCAAGATTCAGTTAACAAACCACCGAATTGGTGCTAAATATTGTCTTAGTTCCTAGCTGAATAAGTAAGTCATATAATAGATTTCATGCCATCAGGTGAGAATAGGTAGCCTGCATCGCTTCCCCGAAAACATATGCTGGAATTCTCTGTGTCCCTCTTTCCTCCACTTTCAGATAATTGCAATTAACTGCAGGTATGATACGGAAGGAAATAACTGCAAGGCTGGGTGATATGAATAAAACATTGTAGCGTAAATATCACCAAAAAACTTCTAATTTAAAAACCCTTGTATTTCGATTTGCATCACAACGTCTAAGACTGCATATGACGCTATAGCCTTGTAGATCCAAAAGCAAATTAAAAACAAGTTAGATCCACATGCAATCTTGGCTTATATATAAACTCAACAAAGAAGACCTACTCAGGAGCAGAATCGGTTGAATCCAAAACATGGATATAAAGCATGGGCACCGATCACATATATGTCCAAAAGTGAGCAGATTACATTGGGGGACTAAGATTATGATTCAAACCTGTCACATGATGACTAAAATAGACGAATTTGTCGTTGTTGACCCTGACATGCACACACCTGCCAACAGAAAAAAAAACGTAAGCAAAAAACCCAATGGAACAAAAAGAACATCAGCTAAAAAAACAAAAAGAAGACATAAGAACAGAGAAAGTTGAGCAGCAAACCTCCAAAACAGCTCTGACCAGAAACTGAATTTCGAAGCAGTAAACCTGGAGGATACATGAACCGACCAGCACAACAATCTGAAGCGGCGTCTGTTGGAAGATCGTGATCCAACAAATCGGCTGCAGTGCGGGGAGCCAGACCGGAGGTGATAGGAACAGAAGGGGCACAACTCGCGTGGTAGTCTTTGCCATCCGCCGTCGTATAGACTACACACAGAAAGAGGGCCCTGGCTCATCTTCGCGTCGCCCTGGCCCTGGCTCATCTCGACAACCAAGGGGGCTGGGGCGCCGCCCCTAAAACGAAGACACCGCCCAGGTCCGCGACGGAGGGCATAGCACGTGGTGATCGAGGAGCTCGGAAGGCGCGAGGTGATCGTAGGGAGAGCTTAGTCGAGGAAGAGAGAAAGGTTGCGTCCGGGCTCTTTATTTGGGAATATAATGGAAGGAGAGAGAGAAAGGAATATGCTAGGATATTAGCGATGACTCTTAAGCGGTGAGAAATAGGGGAGAGGAGAGGACACGCTGATAGGAAGAGAGGTACGTGGAAGCGTAAGGGAGGAGGAGGCAATTTCACAGCAAAAAAAAAAGAAAAAAGAAACACCAAAACCACCGCACGCCTAGGGCTGCAGTGTAGATGTGCACATCTACAATGCCCTCGCTGACGTGGGTGCCGTGGTTGATCTCTAAGGAGGGGAAATTTTATATATGTAGTATTGTATGCTCTGCCCTTGTACTGTATCTGCTGGTATATATGGTCTTTTTTAATTACTTTTCTCTAAGATCCATTCCGCAAGTAAAACCCTACATTCAAGCTATACGTATAGTTAGTGAATCCATATAATTTTTTCTAATTATAACTGTCTACTCTTCTAGTATATCCGAAGACCAAAATCAACCCTCCTTAAAATGATTATCACAACTGAAGTAGTGCATATATGTAAGCATGAGTCATTCTATTTTTATTGTTTCACTCATGAATGAATGCAGGCTACGCTTGGAAGCCATAAGAATTTGGGTTGGAGCAGCCTCGAAGCCAGAGTTAGCCATGAGAGGCGGGCCACATTATGCACTTTGCATCCCGTAAACAAACCCATGTGTCATCTGGAACTCGAGTTAGAGGAGGATAACAGTGTAACCTTCTCTGTTAATGGGCAAAACTTAATATATTTGTCAGGATACTATATACATCCTAAGGCCCCCACTTGTACTGCTGAAAGAGCTACACTCCTGAAGAGAACCCATCAAGATATGCCTGACAGGTATACGTTCACGTTTTCTTCTTATTAATCCTATATGTATCACCTAATATAATTTTGATGTATCTTGATGTGCACTGAATCATCTCACATTTGTACGTAAATGTAGAAGTGGGAGCAGCAAGAAATCAAGAAGAGATGATGGAAAAACTTGCCATCATGACTCTGATCACGAGAGCAGTGATGCAGAACGGTAGCATTCGCTGTTGATCTTTTGATTACCTATATGTGACACCAAAAAACGTGGTTTGCTAATTTTATATGTAATGCTGACATCAAACAGGATTGATGGCAACAAGAAGAACAGTGCTACACCTCCTACATTTCATAAAAAAAATACAGGTATGTATGGACAAGTACCGAATCTAAATTATTTCATTATCTACAAAACTAAAGGTTTCACCTAATCTAGGAACCATCCACGTAGTTTTTGCAACATCTTTTTGATTACTTTTACATACAGCAATATATTTATTGGTGTACGAATGACCATATGAAATACACACATTGTATTTATTTTTAATATATATCTGCTTCCCTTCTATTGACAGGTGTTAAGAAGCCCAGCAACACATCAACCTGTAACAAATCTCGTAAAAAATGTAACATTGACATACAAGAAATAAGTGATGACGAGAACGAAACAAATTTGAAAGCTAAAGAAGAATCTGAACTAGGAATGGTAACTACAATTAAAGGATGCCTTGGTGCCAAAGTGGCAACCGTTGGTAATAAGGTGTGTTATTCTTAGGTTTCATGAATTTATCTTTACGACAGTTCAGTAGCACATCATTAGACATTGATTCTCTGCCCTTTAAAAAATAATTCATCTTATACATGCTTGTGAAGGTGACAGTCAATTATGTTGGTTGCTTGACGAATGGGAAAGTGTTCGACCAGGGCAAATCTTACGAATTCCAGCTTGGTAAAATATTGACAGAATTAAGCTCTGTCATTTTTTTTGTTCATACTGTTGTTAATCCTTGAATACTCATGGCAACAACTTGTTGTCCAAACAGGTGCGGGTAATGTTATTCCTGGATGGGACCTAGGAATTAAAGGTAAGACAATCAAATGTTTGGGATTATATTTAATTATATTTAAAGAAACAAACTATGATATGTTCCATATTTGTCAGCTATGCGAGTTGGTGAAGAAAGGATACTTACCATTCCTCCCTCTCAAGGGTAAGCGTCTCATATCAATGTCATCTTTATCTTATATACATATGGGAAGGCTGTTGATATTTTTTTTATTTTTCCTCCCAGCTATGGTGATCTGAAACAAGATGGAATACCACCGAATTCCTGGCTAATTTACACGATCAGATTGCTGGGAGTAGAGGACAGAAGAAGGACAACAAAGGGTTCTACGGATGCATGACAAGAGAAGTCATTGCATTCCATTTTATACAGTTTGCCTTCCACTAGAATTATCTGAATTCACCCATCATCTGCATGTGGATCATAAACTCAAATAAGTCTGGTTCTTTAATTATGTTTTTTTGGCATCAAGTTTAATAATGCTTTGGCGATTATGTGCCGTGAAACTAGCATACATCTTTTCATTCTAAAATAGTGTTACATAAGCAACATTGGTATGCCAGAATTGTCGGGTTTTGGCAGTAAACATGAGTGTGCATGTAACTGTTGTTCATTAGTTCCTGCAACGATATCCTATTATTATGCACTATTAATTGCTCAGCAACATCAGAGTATCAGACCGCTGTCTGTTTTCACAGTATGTGCACATCATCCCACATGCCAGAACATTCCCCGGCCCAGTCCAACTACATCTATCAAAGATTTTCCCCAAAATTCAGCATTTCACACGCATTCAAATAGTTGGTACTTCTTGCAGCTCACCTTCTTGTTTCTTTCTTTTTTTTTTCTTCTTAGAAACTATAGTATCAACAAGTTGTAATTTTTGAAGAAAAAAAAAGTTGTACTAGATAGAGATGCTCATGTCAGTTGCGTAGGAAGCAGCCTAATAAGTTGTACTTTCCGCAAAAAAAAGGTTGTACTAGATAGAGATGCTCATTTCGGTTACCTAGGAAGCAGCCAACAATGTCTCGACGTGCAATATATCTATAGGGCTCACATACATAGTATCTGCCTCTAGGATTCATCCAAGTACCAATCTAAAGATTTCTTGCTCAACATCCCTAAAAAAAGGCCTTCCTGACACCAAAGGTCATGCAGTCTCCGCCCCTGCCATCTTCCTGGCCAAGGGAGCGGAAATGGTACAAAAAGCGTGTGACAGCCACTTACAACAGTTGTTACATAGCATATCAGCTAAAGTTTCAGTGCTCCATGAGTCCAAATTGAGAAGAAGAAAAACCCATGGATGGAGCCAACTTTTCTCTACACAAATTGCCAGCCAGCAACGTCAGTTGGTGTTCACTTGTGCTTTGATGTACGTAAGCAATCCTATAGTGTCCCAACCCAATGCATAACAAGATCTTTACAATTCATCACAAAATTCATGGCCAGCCAATTTCCATTAACTAGGCATCTGGAAAGAAATTACTGCACTGACTGTTGGTGTGAAATAGCTTCGGCCCAACTCTTGCAAGATTGGTCCAGCAACAGATCAGATCAGATGTTATTGTGGTTCATCAGTTCCTGCAAGCAACGACATCCTCCTGATTGTTGTTATGCACTATTAATCGCACATCAACATGGGACACTGGTTGGACACACCAATCAGATCATACCGCTGTCGTTTTTTACATCATGTTTACAGCTTTTGTTCAGCTACTCCCTCAGCAGGGCCGGCATTACCGTTGTGGTCTTTGGCAACAGCTCCGGCATTACCGTTGTGGTCTTTGGCAACAGCTCCGGCCCCTCCCGAAATTTCCTTTCAAAGGAATGATGCATCAGTATTTAGTTTGATCCAACCGTCAGGTGGGCAACGACCAACGGCCCTGCTCGTTCCCAATCTGCACATTATTCTCTGTCGCCGGATACATGGGCGCCTTACCCTTGTCGTCCCCCATGGTTGTGGTTTTGGCATCGTGATCGTTGTAGAAGGCCCAAAGGTAGGAGACTGATTTCGCTATAGTTCCTCTCCCTTTCTGATGTATGACATCATTTCTTAGATGCCACGGTCGCCAGCATAGCAGCAGTATTTTGGCTCTGGCATTCTTGTCGGCATTGCTCAGGCACAACAGAAGCCAGTCCTTACCTGAGTTTCTGAAACTCTCCTCGCCTGGTAGGTTCCAGTACTCCCTCATGGCCTGTCGACGGCATGCGGCTCTGGTGCAGCGGATAGTTGCATGGTGAGCGTCTTGGACTTCCTTCCCACAAATTGTGCATGTGCTGTCTTGCTCCAGGTTCCTTCTTACTTTGTTGTTTCTGGTAGCTAAAGTGTCAGTAGCCAGTCTCCATCCAAAAATTCTAACTTTTGGTGGGACATTGGTTTCCAAATGCAGCCCCGCAGAGTGCGCTCCCCATCAGTTCTCGTAGAGCTACTGGTGTTGTCTCTCCTCTGATGCTTGAGTTCGAGTGCGAGTTGATAAGCACTCTTTACGATAAAGACACCGTTTTTCTCGAAGGTGGCCGAATTTCATTAAGGAAGAAAAAGAGGATTGCAGAGTTTAGTTCAGGCACGGCTGAGGTAGCCGAAAAAAAGATTTAACTTTTAAGCCACAGACACAAAACAAAACCCCAAGCAGGGCTAAGGCCTAAACCACCAACACACACAGGCACCCTCTATCCTCTAGAAAGCAACAATACAGCCAGCCGCTCTCCAGGCTCTGATGTCTTCAAGGATCAGCCCGAACACCCTGCTTGTCGTGCTAAACTCCTGTTGAAAAATACGGATGTTGCGTTCCTTCCAAATTCTCTAGTGTACAAGGATGCCCAGTGTCAAAGTCCCGGCGCAAAATTTTGGGAGCCTTCTTTCTCGCCCTCAGCCACCATTCTTCTGTGCTAGAGAAGTTGCTGCTGGGGATAGGAAAATCCGCCTTGGTCCAGTCTCTAACTTTGCTCCATACCTTATGAGAGAAATGGCAGTGGACAAACAGGTGAGTGCAGGTCTCGCCGGCAACGCTGCACAAAGGGCAGGTCACATTGTGAGGCCAGCCACGTCTCTGGAGATTATCAGTTGTGAGGCATCTTCTGTGCACCGCCAGCCACATGAAAAATTTGCATTTCATGGGTGCCTTGGACTTCCAAATCGGCTTGGCACATGCAAACTTGGCGTTGGCCAAGAAAAACATATTGTATGCCGACTTGACCGTGAAGACACCGTTCGCAGTGCGACGCCAGACTGCCTCGTCCACTTTCCCCTCCGTCAGATTAGTGCCTTCCACAATGTCCCAAAGGTGCAGATATTGGGCTATAGCTTGTGCTGAGAGCCCTCCCGAGATGTCTCTCACCCAGCGCCTATTCACGAGCGCTGCTGCCACTGAGATTTTGGAGTCTTGAACAAAGCTGAACAGGGTGGGCAGCTGAAACTGTGTTGATCTACACCTAGCACTCGTTCTCACGCACCGGCGAAAGAGATTTCAGAGGAATTAGATGAACACACGGTGGATTTTTTTGTGCAGTGTACAACTTACTGCTTTTCTGTTTCTCATTGCTATTTATTCTCGAGATCACAAAGTGCATGCCGTGGAGATCGCGTTAGGTACCAAGCGTTGCCGGTGACTTTAGTTCCACCTCGCTAGCAGGAAGAGGCCACGACCAACTTATAAGGGAGAGTTTTCCTCCTCCCTTCGGTCTGGGCTTTTGGGATGGAGTGGGCTTTCCGCTGAATGTTGGGCCGTGTGCACGGCCGCGGGCCACGAAACGTCCAAACGCAATGCGAGTGTGTGGAGCCGGGCCCAAAAAGCTGACAATTGGTATCAGAGCCAGCACCACCATGCCTACCTGGGAGGCTTCCTAGGGGATGGGGTGTTAGGTACCAAGCGTTGTCGGTGACTTTAGTCCCACCTCGCTAGCAGGAGGAGGCCACGACCAACTTATAAGGGAGAGTTTTCCTCCTCCCTTCAGTCTGGACTTTTGGGATGAAGTGGGCTTTCCGCTGAATGTTGGGCCGTGTGCGCGGCCGCGGGCCAGGAAACGTCCAAACGCAATGCGAGTGTGTAGAGCTGGGCCTGAGACGCTGACAGGATCACCTTATCCCCGACTAGAACGTGCCATCCCACGTTCTGGAATACGCCCATGACGATCCTACAACTACGGATCAGGACGTAGAGATACGACCCTATCCAACTATTCGACATAGCCACAAAACGGCTAAGTCTGAAACTTAAACAGCTAGTTAATTATTCCTAACAGACTCCCCTAAGCTAGCTGTCATTACTCGACGCTCACCATGCCAATGCGTGTGCGCAGCTCCTGGAACCGTACGCGCGCAAGGGACTTGGTGAGGATGTCCGCGAGCTGATCGCCGGTGCTGGTGTGCTTGACGCTGATCTTGCCGGTGTCGATTCACTCACGGATGAAGTGGTAGCGCACATCAATGTGCTTGCTCTGATCGTGGAAAACCAGATTCTTGCACAGTCAATCGCCGATTTGTTGTCGATGAGATTGTCATGAGATCGGCCTGCTCGCCGTTCATGTCGGTCAGTAGCCGGCGCAGCCAGACAGCCTGGCAGGCCGCCGTTGAGGCCACGACGTACTCCGCCTCGCACGAAGACAGGTGACTATCTTCTGCTTCTGTGACTGCCAAGTGATTGGGCTGGCACCGAGGGAGAAAAGAACGCCAGAGGTGCTCTTTCGGTCATCGATGTCCCCGGCCATGTCAGAGTCGCTGAATCCAACAAGCTCACAGTCTCCGCCGCGTGTGTACCTGCATCTAAGCTTGCGCGTGCCAGCGATGTAGCGCAGCAGGTGTTTGACAGCAGCAAGATGCTCTGTCATAGGTGCCTCCATGAACCTGCTGACGTAGCCGACGGCGAATGCAATGTCGGGTCTGGTGTGCACCAAGTAGCGCAGACACCCGACAGCACTCCGGTAGAAGGTCGAGTGCCGTGGCCGGTGCCTTGCTCTGTTTGCTCAATTTGAACTTTGGCTCCACTGGCACGTGAGTGGGGTTGCACTCTGCCATGCCTATGCGCTCCAGCAGCCTCCCAGCGTAGCCAGCCTGGGACAAGATGATGTTGTGGGCGTTCTGGCACAATTCGATGCCCAGATAGAAGTGCAGCAGACCGAGATTGCTCATCCAAAAACGATCCATCATCTCTTGCTTGAAACGAGCTATCTCCTTCACGTCCGCGCCAGCCATGATAGGATCGTCGACATAGACTCCGAGGAGAAGCCGAGAGTCCCCATGCCCACGTGCGTACATGGCGTGCACGGAGGGGCTGCACACAAAGCCCAGCTCTTTGAGGCTGTTGTCGAGCTTCGTGTTCCAAGCCCTGGGAGCTTGACGGAGGCCGTACAGCGCCTTCCGCAGTTTGAACACCTTGCGTTCCTCGCTGTCATGTGAGAAGCTGGGCGGCTGCCCGACATACACCTCCGAACGCAGACTTGACGTCGAGGTGGTGCATTTGCCATCCTGGTGAACTGCGACGGCAATGAGGACACACACAGGGTCCAGACGAGCAACGGGTGCGAACACGTCTTCGAAGTCTACACCCTCCTTCTGTACGTATCCCTTTGCGACCAGGCGGGCCTTGTGCTTGATGATTTCCCCGGCGGCGTCCCTCTTCGTCTTGAAGACCCACTTCAGGCCAATCGGGTGGTGCCCTGGTGGGAGATCAGTGAGGGTCCAAGTGTCATTTTCCTCGATCGATGCCAGCTCCTCCATCATAGCCGAGCGCCAGCAATCATGCTGCTCCGCCTCACCGAACGTGTTTGGCCGTCGAAGAAGAAGAGACACTCCGCTTGTTTTGGTTCTCCCACGGCCTGGTCCAGCAGATAAGCCACTACACGAAACCGATGTGGCCTTGCAGCATCGTCCTCATGGTCCAGCATCTCGCTGTACTGGCTTGGTGGGGAGGCGAACTTGACAGGGGCTTTAGCTGTCGCTCCCTCAGTACTGGCTGCCGCGGCAGAGTTTTCCGCCGTTTCTACCGCGGCAGGGCTTGGCGGTATCGCTGCTGCCGGAGATCCTTCCTGGCTTGGTGCAAAGGCCGGAGCCCGCCGCTGGGGAACTCCCCCGTGCACCATGTACTCCACAGTCAGTGGATCATCGGGGTTGTCTTGCTCCTCACCTCTCCAGTCCCAGCATGCTGCCTCGTCAAAGGCCACGTCTCGGGACACGACAACGCGGTTCGCCACCGGATCATAGAGCCTGTAGGCTTTGGAGCCCTGCTCGTAGCCGATGAAGACGCACTTGACGCTGCGGTCGTCGAGCTTTTTCAGTCCTGGCCTGGTGATCTTGGCGTACGCCACGCAGCCAAACGTCCGGAGGTGCTCTAGATCAGGCTTGCGTCCATGCCACGCTTCAAACGGTGCCGTCCACTACGCGCATGAACGAGTGGTAGAGGATATATACCGCTGTGAGCACCGCCTCGCCCCAGAAGCGGTTCGACATCTTCTTCACTTTCAGCATGCTACTAGCCATGCCAACGACGGGTTGGTTGTGGCGCTCGATGACCCGTTTTGTTGCGGAGCGTAGGGCACCGTCAAGTGTCGCTGCACGCCGTGCTCGGAGAAGAACTTGCCGAGCTCATTGGAGGTAAATTCTTCCCTGCGATCCGTGTGGAACGTGCAGAGCTGATGCCGAGACTCCAGTTCAGCCGCCACCTTGAAGTGCTTGATGGCGTCTGCGCATAAGCAGTACGGCCCACATGAATCTGCTGAGGTCATCGACGAGCAGCATGAAGTACTTTCTCCCGCCCGGCGTGGAGGGCGAGATGGGGCCGCATAGATCTGCGTGAACCAGCTCGAGCACGTCAGTGGCGCGGTAGTCTGCAGCTTGTGGGAATAGCCTCCGCCGCTGCTTGTCATCGAGACAAGCCTCGCAGAGCTGATCGACGTGGCCCAGCGTGGGTAGGCCACGGACCATCCCCGTGCGCGCCATGGTTTGCAGTGCACCAAAGTTTTGGTGCCCCAGACGCTCATGCCAGACCCAGGCATTGTCGATGCGGCTTGCTGACAGGCAAACATGTTGTGCTATCTGTAGAACCACCTTGTACAGACGGTTAGGAGAACGAGGTACCTTAGCCAGTAACCTATCATTTCGATCCCACAACGACATGAAGCCATCGCGGATCGAAGAGGGGCAGCCGTTCTCGTCCAGTTGTACCAAGCTAATGATGCTGGTCTTCAGTTTCGGGATGAAGTAGACGTCCGTCAAGGTGCGGTGCTCGCCACCGTGGATGGTGATCAGCACTGCTCCCCGTCCCTTGATGTTGACGATGGAGTTGTCACCGAAACGGACGGAGCCGGTGATCGCCGTGTCGAGGTCCGCGAAGACCGAGCGATTGCCGGTCATGTGGTTGGACGCGCCCGTGTCAAGATACCACGGCACGACCACCGGCTCAGCCTCATCGCCAAGCCGCACGCGCGCCCTCTCCTCGTTCAGGAACACGCTGCCGCCAACACGTTCAGGCTCTCGACCACGGGGCAGAGCTGGGCCATCATCAGCGCGCCCTGTTCGTCGTCGTCGCGGTCCTTGACAAGGTGAGCCTGCTCCCTTTTCTTCTTTCTGCATTCACGAGCCCAGTGGCCCAGTTTGCTACAGCAGCGGCACTCATCATCGCGCACCGCGCCACTGCCGGTGCCCTTGCCACGGGCACCATGGCCACTGCTTGTAGATCTTGGAAAAGGCACGGAGGAACTTGAGGATCAACATACGTTGATCAACCGGATCGCCCAAAACCTCCAGCTGATGGACGATATCCTGCAAACGCATGCCAAACTCGTCAATCGTTTCACCCGGTTTGAATCGGAGAGCCTCGTACTCCTTGCGGAGGTTCTGCACCTTGGACACGCGCACGCGATCGGCCCCGACGCGAATCACCTTGATCGCATCCCATGCCTCTTTCGCTGTCTTCTTGACGGCGAGCGAGGGAATCATCTCCGGCGGCACCGCGCGGAAAATCCCCTCCAGAGCTGCATGATCATCACCGTAATCTCCCTCACTGGTCTCAATCATGTCCCACAAGTGCCTAGCTTGTAGTATAACACGCATGAGAAGAGACCAGGAGTTGTAGTTCACGCGCGTCAGCATCGGCCATGTCGTGCCTGATCCGCCGCCCCCATCGCGCCCGGAGCACGGGACGACAAGCGCGCGGTCTATCGACGCCGTTTCCGGCGATCCGAGGCCTGACTTGTCCATGTCCTCAACCTCGTCGGTCTTCTTAGACGGAGAAGCAGCGCCCTTTGGCATCCAGCATTTCGGGATCTAACAACGAGGCTCTGATACCACGTGTTGATCTACACCTAGCACTCGATCTCACGCACTGGCGAAAGAGATTTCAGAGGAAGAAGATAACACACGGTGGATTTTTTGTGTGCAGTGTACAGCTTACTGCTTTTCTGTTTCTCATTGCTATTTATTCTCGAGATCACAAAGTGCATACCATGGAGATCGCATTATCCCCGACTAGAACGTGCCATCCCACATTCTGGAACACGCCCACGACGATCCTACAACTACGGATCAGGACATACAGATACGACCCTGTCCAACTATTCGACATAGCCACAAAACGGCTAAGTCTGAAACTCTGAAACCTAAACAGCTAGTTTATTCCTAACAAACTGTACAGAACGACCTCCTGGAAGTCAGTTGTCCATCCAGAATTTGGCGCGCTCACCATCGCCCAGCCTGATAAAGGCCGCTGCCTTGAAGAGCTCCAGCGAGTCCCGGTCATCTCCTGCTGGAACAAGTGACCATGGCCTCGGTTCAAGAGACCATCGGAGCCAGGGCCAACGACATCTCATGGCCATGCCCAAACTTTGCAAATTCAGAACGCCGAGCCCTCCGTAGCTTGTCGGTTGGCACACACGTGACCAGGGCAGAAGACAATGCCCACCGTTTACTTCCCCCTCTCCTTTCCAAATAAAGCCCCTGCACCGGCGGTTGATGATATCAAGAGCCCATTGAGGCAGCAACAAGACTGACAATAGGTGAAGCGGCAACGCCATCAACGCGGAGCGGGTGAGAGTAAGCCTTCCTCCTGTGTAAAGGAAACGAGGCTTCCAGCCTTGAGCTTCCCAGAGAATTTGTCAATGAGGGGCCAAATATCTGAACGCCTAAGCCGGCCTGTGGTAAGCGGGAGTCCTAGATACATAATAGGAAAATCTTTCCTAATGCAGCTGAAGTGGTTGGCCACCAAGGAAGCAGTGTCATAATCACAGCGGATGCAAGTGGTATGGCTTTTATGCATGTTCACCTTGAACCCCAAGGCCATGGCAAAGTCGATATCACCTCCATGTCACCCATTGTTGGCCTGAAGAAAATGATTGCGTCGTCCGCATAAATGGACACCCTGGGTATAGGTCCTCAAGGAAACCATGCTCAGCTACCCACTGCATCATTGCTTGTAGAGAATCCATTGTGAGGATGAACAAGGTAGGTGAAAGAGGATCACCCTGCCGCACACCACGTGCCATGCTAATCGGCGCTCCCCTTTCCCCATTGATCATGACCGAAGTGCGGGCTGTACGGAGAAACCACAGACCAAGTTTCGGAAGAGGTTGCCAAATCCTCTACGACGAAGAACTTACAGCAGAAATTCCCAGGAAACAGTGTCAAAAGCTTTCGAGATGTCAATCTTCATGAGCACAGCCGGAGAATTTTTCCTATGCAGGTATCTAGCTGTGTTTGCCACCAGTCTGTAGTTTTTGTGAATGCTTCTCTGTTGAACACGATTTACTAGGGATGGGATGGACCATCCAGATTTTTTTGGAATGGATGATCCAGATTAGATGATCCTACGTTTTGTTTGGTTCAAAGAATTTGAGGACTGGGACCAAATTTGTTTAGAGTATAATATTTAGTAGTCTATTTGATTAGCAGGTCTAAACTGCAATTATCTCAACAAATTGGAACTGCATGTACGGGGCAGTGAGGGGCTGGGGCGCCGGGAGGTGGAGCACGGAGAAAGTAGTCGGCACTGTCAAGTTGCTGCCGGCGACCTTGGGAACAGCTGACCAGCGAAGGGCCGGGCGGCTGGATTTTGGGGAGCAGCGGGATCCAATCTCGATCTTGCCGCCGGCAAGCAGGCACGACGGCTCAGGCCTGATTCTCCGAGGCGGTCGCCATGACGAGTATCTCCGGCGCCTAGGCTGAACGGCGGAGGGCTGGTCGAAAGAGTAAAGGGAGGATTCGACAGCGGTGAAGGGAGACATGAGGGAGGATATGGGGAAGGTGGTTGGCGACCATGGATCTGGTGGTGGTGGCAGTTCCATCGCTAGGTGCGGGAGGAAGCGGATTAGAAGTTGGTCCACCCGATTAGCAAAACAGGGATGAGATGGGTCGGCCGATTTTGCCGGATCAGTCGATCCACGTTTTTGAGCGAAGATTCTCTCTGGTGGGACGGTTCCCTCCACCTTAGCTACAACCAAACGCTATGAAAACAAGGATGATCCAATCCCATCCCTCTTTTAGTCGCCAACCAAACGCAGTATCTTGGAGAACCCATGGATGAGGCTGATGGGACGATATTTCTGTATATCCAAAGGATTCTCCCTTCGGGGGCAAGACAAGCATCGATAAGTTCAGCCGCTGAAAGTTTCTGAAATTTCCTCTATGAATCTTCTCCAAAGCGGCTAGCAAGTCCTCGGCAATGACGTCCCACGCCAGCTTGAAGAACAAGCCAGAAAACCCATCCGGTCCGGGGGAACGGTCGGAAGGTGTTTCCATGACAATCTTCCTTACTTCGTCACGGGAGAACGGGGCTTCAAGCTCTCTGGCTTGGATTGCGTGTGTTTGGTTGGTGGTTTACTAGGGATGGGATGGACCATCCAGATTTTTTTGGAATGGATGATCCAAATTAGATGATCCTACGTTTTGTTTGGTTCAAAGAATTTGAGGACTTGGACCAAATTTGTTTAGAGTATAATATTTAGTAGTCTACTTGATTAGCAGGTCTAAACTGCAATTATCTCAACAAATTGGAACTGCATGTATGGGGCAGTGAGGGGCTGGGGCGCCGGGAGGTGGAACACGGAGAAACTAGTCGGCACTATCAAGCTGCTGCCGGCGACCTTGGGAACAGCTGACTAGCGGAGGGCCGGGCGGCTGGATTTTGGGGAGCAGCGGGATCCAATCTTGATCTCGCCGCTGGCAAGCAGGCACGACGGCTCAGTCCTAATTCTTCGGCGCGGTCGCCATGATGAGTATCTCCGGCGCCTAGGCTGACCGGCGGAGGGCTGGTCGAAAAAGTGAAGGGAGGATTCGGCAGCGGTGAAGGGAGACATGAGGGAGGATATGGGGAAGGTGGTCGGCGACCATGGATCTGGTGGTGGTGGCAGTTCCATCGCTAGGTGCGGGAGGAAGCAGATTAGAAGTCGGTCCGCCCGATTAGCAAAACAGGGATGAGATGGGTCGGCCGATTTTGCCGGATCAGTCGATCCATGTTTTTGAGCAAATATTCTCTCTGGTGGGATGGTTCTATCCACCTTAGCTACAACCAAACGCTATGAAAACAAGGATGATCCAATCCCATCCCTGTTTTAGTTGCCAACCAAATGCAGTATCTTGGAGAGCCCATGGATGAGGCTGATGGGACGATATTCCTGTAAATCCAAAGGATTCTCCCTTCGGGGGCAAGACAAGCATCGATAAGTTCAGCCACTGAAAGTTTCTAAAATTTCCTCTATGAATCTGCTCCAAAGCAGCTAGCAAGTCCTCAGCAATGACGTCCCACGCCAGCTTGAAGAACAAGCCAGAAAACCCATCCGGTCCGGGGGAACGGTCGGAAGGTGTTTCCATGACAATCTTCCTTACTTCATCACGGGAGAACGGGGCTTCCAGCTCTCTGGCTTGGATTGCGTGTGTTTGGTTGGTGGTTTACTAGGGATGGGATGGAACATCCAGATTTTTTTGGAATGGATGATCCAGATTAGATGATCCTATTGTTTGCTTCAAAGAATTTGAGGACTGGGACCAAATTTGTTTAGAGTATAATATTTAGTAGTCTACATGATTAGCAGTTCTAAACTGCAATTATCTCAACAAATTGGAACTGCATGTACGGGGCAGTGAGGGGCTGGGGCGCCGGGAGGTGGAACACGGAGAAACTAGTCGGCACTGTCAAGCTACTGCCGGTGACCTTGGGAACAGCTGACCAGTGGAGGGCCGGGCGGCTGGATTTTGGGGAGCAGCGGGATCCAATCTCGATCTCGCCGCCGGCAAGTAGGCACGACGGCTCATGCCTGCTTCTCTGGCATGATCGCCATGACGAGTATCTCCGGCGCCTAGGCTGACCGGCGGAGGGCTGGTCGAAAGAGTAAAGGGAGGATTCGGCAGTGGTGAAGGGAGACATGAGGGAGGATATGGGGAAGGTGGTCGGCGACCATGGATCTGGTGGTGGTGGCAGTTCCATCGCTAGGTGCGGGAGGAAGCAGATTAGAAGTCGGTCCACCCGATTAGCAAAACAGGGATGAGATGGGTCGGTCGATTTTGCTGGATCAGTTGATCCACATTTTTGAGCGAATATTCTCTCTGGTGGGTCAGTTCCCTCCACCTTAGCTACAACCAAATGCTATGAAAACAAGGATGATCCAATCCCATCCCTCTTTTAGTCACCAACCAAACGCAGTATCTTTGAGAACCCATGGATGAGGCTGATGGGACGATATTCCTGTATATCCAAAGGATTCTCCCTTCGGGGGCAAGACAAGCATCGATAAGTTCAGCCGCTGAAAGTTTCTGAAATTTCCTCTATGAATCTGCTCCAAAGCAGCTAGCAAGTCCTCGGCAATGACGTCCCACGCCAGCTTGAAGAACAAGCTAGAAAACCCATCCGGTCCGGGGGAACGGTCAGAAGGTGTTTCCATGACAATCTTCCATACTTCATCACGGGAGAACGGGGCTTCGAGCTCTCTGGCTTGGATTGCATGTGTTTGGTTGGTGGTTTACTAGGGATGGGATGAACCATCTAGATTTTTTTGGAATGGATGATCCAGATTAGATGATCCTACGTTTTGTTTGGTTCAAAGAATTTGAGGACTGGGACTAAATTTGTTTAGAGTATAATATTTAGTAGTCTACTTGATTAGCAGGTCTAAACTGCAATTATCTCAACAAATTGGAACTGCATGTACGGGGCAGTGAGGGGCTGGGGCGCCGGGAGGTGGAACACGGAGAAACTAGTCAGCACTGTCAAGCTGTTGCTGGCGACCTTGGGAGCAGCTGACCAGCGGAGGGCCGGGCAGTAGGATTTTGGGGAGCAGCGGGATCCAATCTCAATCTCGCCGCCAGCAAGCAGGCACGATGGCTCAGGCCTGATTATTCGGCACACTCGCCATGACGAGCATCACCGGCACCTAGGTTGACCGGCGGAGGGCTGCTCGAAAGAGTAAAGGGAGGATTCGGCAGCGGTGAAGGGAGACATGAGGGAGGATATGGGGAAGGTGGTCTGGGACCATGGATCTGGTGGTGGTGGCAGTTCCATCGCTAGGTGTGGGAGGAAGCAGATTAGAAGTCGGTCCACCTGATTAGCAAAACAGGGATGAGATGGGTCGGCCGATTTTGCTGGATCAGTCGATCCACGTTTTTGAGCGAATATTCTCTCTGGTGGGACGGTTCCCTCCATCTTAGCTACAGCCAAACGCTATGAAAACAAGGATGATCCAATCCCATCCCTATTTTAGTCGCCAACCAAACGCAGTATCTTGGAGAGCCCATGGATGAGGCTGATGGGATGATATTCCTGTATATCCAAAGGATTCTCCCTTCGGGGGCAAGACAAGCATCGATAAGTTCAGCCACTGAAAGTTTCTATAATTTCCTCTATGAATCTGCTCCAAAGCAGCTAGCAAGTCCTCGGCAATGACGTCCCACTCCAGCTTGAAGAACAAGCCAGAAAACCCATCCAGTCCGGGGAAACGGTCGGAAGGTGTTTCCATGACAATCTTCCTTACTTCGTCACGGGAGAACAGGGCTTCAAGCTCTCTGGCTTGGATTGCGTGTGTTTGGTTGGTGGTTTACTAGGGATGGGATGGACCATCCAGATTTTTTTGGAATGGATGATCCAGATTAGATGATCCTACGTTTTTTTTGGTTCAAAGAATTTGAGGACTGGGACCAAATTTGCTTAGAGTATAATATTTAGTAGTCTACTTGATTAGCAGGTCTAAACTGCAATTATCTCAACAAATTGGAACTGCATGTACGGGGCAGTGAGGGGCTGGGGCGCCGGGAGGTGGAACACGGAGAAACTAGTCGGCACTGTCAAGCTGCTGCCGGCGACCTTGGGAACAGCTGACCAGCGGAGGGCCGGGCGGCTGGATTTTGGGGAGCAGCGGGATCCAATCTCGATCTCGCCACCGGCAAGCAGGCACGATGGCTCAGGCCTGATTCTCCGGCGCGGTCGCCATGATGAGTATCTCCGGCGCCTAGGCTGACCGGCGGAGGGCTGGTCGAAAGAGTAAAGGGAGGATTCGGCAGCGGTGATGGGAGACATGAGGGAGGATATGGGGAAGGTGGTCGGCGACCATGGATCTGGTGGTGGTGGCAGTTCCATCGCTAGGTGCGGGAGGAAGCGGATTATAAGTTGGTCCACCCGATTAGCAAAACAGGGATGAGTTGGGTCGGCCGATTTTGCCGGATCAGTCGATCCACGTTTTTGAGCGAATATTCTCTCTGGTGGGACAGTTCCCTCCACCTTAGCTACAACCAAACGCTATGAAAACAAGGATGATCCAATCCCATCCCTGTTTTAGTGGCCAACTGACAAGGGTATAGTTAATAGAGCCCGTTAGTTGAGTACCCCTGAGGCCCATTAAGCTAGGCCCACTTGTAATGATAGTCGAATACGAGTTCCTACCGTATGTCGATATTGTAATCTGTATCGGACCCTACCCGATCCTCGAGACCTGGCCACCTATATATAGGGGCCAGGAGGGGACGGTGTAGGCCAGATTGAAAGCAAGCCAGGTTGAACACCCAAGTTTACTTTCGTCACACACCTATTTCGACTAACTTTACCTTCGAGTTCATCCGACGCCCTATCTCCCCGATCCTAAGTCCTTCATCTAGGACATTTGTCGAGTTAACCCTCGTCAATTGGCACCGACCGTGGGGACCTGGGAGTTGGAATCATGAATTCGACGGCTTTTTCGCTTTTAGCCAACAGCAGTACAGAAGTCGATGAAAATCAAGAGACGGAGTTGACAATTGGAAGTTTAAGCATCCTCATCGGGCCATCAGGTTCATCTCGCCTTTCAGATCCGACGAAACAAAATCCGTCGGCAAGTGAGCCCGAAATAGTAGCAATGATGGAGTATTCTGACGGCTCTTCCAGCGAGGTAAACTCGCTGGTCAGCCTAGAAGGAGCGCTACAAGAAATGAAAGAAGACAATGAAGCAAAGGAAAAAATCAACGCAGGAGTCCAACTCAATGATCTCATAATCTGCCTCGACGATATCTCAGACAAATCAACAGACACATGGAAGACAGGGTTAGAGCTTTCTGAAGATGGTGACTCGATCTTCTCAAGCTTCAATAGTAACATCGGCAAACAATGCCAGGTGCTCGCCATTGTGGGAGACAACACAGAAGAATTCGATAAAAATA
The DNA here is from genome assembly GCA_007115705.1 of Dactylis glomerata. NCBI lineage: Eukaryota > Viridiplantae > Streptophyta > Magnoliopsida > Poales > Poaceae > Dactylis > Dactylis glomerata. The sequence goes on from QXEO01000167.1 coordinate 262,062, forward strand.
ACAACCCAGTGCTAAACCCAGCAAATATCGACAGAGGAGCAAATCACCTAGCAGAAGGGCAAACAGTAGAATCCCTCACAGCCAGGGAAATAATTCGACTATCAGTCGACGAGTGGAGGATAATAAGAGAAGCCGTAGAACACGGCACGCCAATACCATCAAATTCCAGCAAAGACATGCTTTTGGGGTATCATTACGCCCTAAGGCAGCAGGCAAAGCAATTAGCAAAGGAGAAGATAGAGATACAAAGAACAAAAGATTCAGCCATTGCAGCTAGCAAAGCTGCTCGTAAAGCGCGAAGCGACGCATCATACAGCAACGCAAGGAAAAATCGTCGACACGGCTCAAGGTACGACAACCTCGAGTATTCCGACAGGCAAAGTATTTCGAAAAACCTCGACTCGTCCTTCCTATCGGTCAACGAGCAGGGGAACATCCTACAAAAACCTCTGAAGCAGCATTAGTAGCAGCGCAAGCATATCTGCTCACAACTCGATCAAGTCCAGGAGATCCTAGGGAGCATATGCATAGAGCAGCATTGAACGGACTCAACATGGTGGGCCACAAGCTATCAGCAAAAGGAGAAGAAGCATATCACCACAAGGAAGTACACAAAGCAAGGTCACCTCGCCGTCACAATAGTCCTTGGCGCAGAAGCAGCAAGCAACGATCTCGATCGCCATCACCAAAACAGCACGGTGGAACTTGAAGATCGCGATCCCCAAATGAAAAACACGACTACGAAGATGACGAAAAAGAGATGGGGGTATCGTTCTTTACCCGCAGGGTTCGCACCACTCCAGTTCCCAAGGGATTCAAGCTACCTCATGATCAACAAAAATACGACGGATCACAGGAACCACAATCATGGCTTGCAGATTACTTACAAGCAGTTCAAATATTAGGAGGAACCAAAGAAATAGCAATGCAAAGTTTGCAACTACACCTCACCGGCGCAGCAAGGTCATGGTTGAGCAAACTAGAGAGAGAATCTATTGGAAGCTGGGAAGACCTCACAAAGCAATTCACAAGCAACTTTAGGTCGACATACAAACGGCCAGCATCAATAGAAGAAGTCAAAGCATGCGTGCAACAACGCGACGAAACACTGCGGGCATACATCCAAAGATGGAGCCTTATCAAAAATTCAGCAGTCGAAGTTTCAGACGAAAGAGCAATAGACGCGTTCATCATTGGACTAAGGCGAAGAGACCTAGTCGAAGAGATGGGTAGAATCAAGCCGAAAACAGTGTCAGACCTCATGGACACAGCAAACAGATTTGCAGATGGAGAAGATGCGTGCAACAACAAGCGAACGCGATCTCCAGAGGATGACAGAAGAAACAGATATGGAAGTCAAAGGAGACGATCCCGAAATTACGACACCTACGGCTCACATAGCCAAGTCGCCGCAGGATATAAAGACAACAACTATCAAGGAAATGATCGCAGAAGCTCGGGATATCGAAGCTATGGAAAGGAGGACTATAAGAAGTTCCCTACAAGAGAATCCAGAGATTACAACCCATTGCCAGAAGATATGCTCAACGGGCCTTGTCATATACACTCAGCGTTCGTCGACGGGAAGCGAGTATCAAGGCACACAATGAAAGACTGCACAACATTCTTAAAACTGCAAGAGGCAGCACTAAACAAGCAAACCGAAGCAAGGCGACAAGGATTCGAAGGGAGCAACAATCCTCTGACAAACCAGCAAGGAAACAACGGAGCTCCGCAAGGACAAGACCAGCAAAACAAGGGACACGACGACGACGAAGGGTACATTCCATCAAAAGGACACATCACAGCAATGATACAACCCGTGCCCAAGTCGAACAAAGAGGAAAAGAGTATCACTCGACAAGTCAACCTAGCAGTCATTTCGCCTCCAGCTACAACAGAGTATCTGCATTGGTCAGAACAACCAATTGAGTTCAACAGAGAAGACCACCCTATAACAGTACCTCGGCCAGGAAATGCGCCTTTGGTACTCAAAGCTCAAATCGGCGCATATGATGTCAACAGAATATTCATGGACGCAGGAAGTGGAATTAACCTGATATACGCAAAAACACTCAGGGCAATGCACATATCGCTAGAGTTCGTGAAACCAACAGATTTATCCTTCCACGGGATCGTGCCAGGAAGTGCCAATTACCCACTGGGTCGGATAGCACTCAATGTTTGCTTCGGCAATCGACAAAACTACAGGAGAGAAAAGCTCGACTTCGAAGTCATGGACTGGCCATCTCAATATCATGCAATCCTCGGACGACCCGCGTTTTCGCGATTCATGGCAGTGCCTCATTATACATATCTGGTACTCAAAATACCAGGTCTAAGGGGAACAATTACAGTCAAAGGGAGTTTTGAAGTCTCAGATCTCTGCGACAGGGAGTTCCACAAAATGGCGCAAAACTTTGGCATGATAGCCAACTATGCAGAATAGGTGAAGAACATGACTGCAGAAGGCATCAAGCTACTCGAGGGACACGCTGCGGAGCCCGAGATGAAGAAACCACGAGTAGAAGCACCAGGAGAAGACAAAGATGTAGGAAAAGAATAACAAACCATGACGGCATAAGCATCAAAGAATAGAGTAGAAAAATAACGATTGTAAAAGACACGAGTTATACCAGGGGCAATGCCCTCTAGATCCAGAACACAGGTCATAGGCCGGATCTCTTGGGTCACCCCATGTATCTTACATTACAAGTATAAATAAAGACAAAGCGTTCCTCGTATTCGAGTTTACGAGTCTTTTCAAAGAGAAAGTGTGGCGAACGCACGAATCATACAAATACGCCCTGAGAATAAGTTTCAGACATATAGTCACGAAATAAATAAACTCTCGCGTTCCACATACACCTTATAACATTGGGTAGTCAGAATCATCTACACCTAAAGGGTCTAAGTAGTGAAACTCGCGGAAGAACGCGGAGTCTTCTTGCAACAACCTGGCTATAATTCATTGGGCAGGTTGCAAGGTACTCTCTAAGTGTACTCGAAGGCTTGCGCCACCAGGAGGATAGCTCAGCGACATAGAACTATAATTGAGTCTTGGCTGCCACATGCGTATCCACCCAAGAGCAAAATTGGCACCTGCCACTAGGTTCAGTTCTATCAACCGATGGACTCGCTGGCTGGATCTAAAAACATCAAGAAGCAATGGAAAAGTAGCAGGCAGAGGATTGCGAGGAAGCATGACTGAGTGCATAGTTATGAGAGCTCTCCTATAGCCATCCACTGCCTCACCAATATGCTGGGCACGGTCTTGAAGCAATACAATAGCGTTTTGGCACCGAGGATCAGACCATAAATTTTCCACACCTGCGGACATCTTTTTAAGAGCCGCACTTCGCTCGGTAACCCGACGATCTTCAGCAGCAAAATCCAAGCAAGTGCCTATAAGGGCAAAGGATATCATAAAAGTAACATTAGAGCAAAAAGCGAAGAAAATAAGTCGAGAGGAAACTCACATCGCAACATTTCACAGGCAGATTCGACGATACCAAGAATAAAAGAATTGTATTCTTCGTGATGCAAAATCTTTGCCGTCAAGCTGGACACTTCATCATCAAGAATCGATATCTGCTTCGTTAGGGCAGAAGTTTTGCTAGCTTTATCAAATGCCATCTGAGCTTGGCGTTTGGCTGAAGTCAAGCGAACCTCATGGTCAGAAATCCTTGAAGAATATTATGCGCATTGATCGCATCGACTAGGAGGCGACGGAATCCTCAAATTCAATGTATTGGCGGAGAAAGGAGCAGGCCCGCAAGTCAAAGGGTCATCGACATGCGTCAACTGAAAGTGAAAGAAAAGGAAGAAGAAATATTTTAGAAAGGCAGCACAGGACTTCATAAGAAAGATATATTTACACGAGATCACAACCCTATGACTAAAGTTCTCGGGTTGCACGCAACTAAAAGTTTTTACATTCAAAAAGGAGTAACTTGAAACTACAAAAGAGCCGAGTCTACGCCACCTCAGCATTTTGTTGCGTGGCAGAAGAGGGAACGGACGATTCCTCGCCAGAAGTCGATGGTGGCACTGGATCTTCCGCCGCTGGAGGTGGTGCGGCAGACACCGCAGAGGCTGCTGAAGGGGAAATAGTTTTCAACAGTGCAGGTGCCAACTTCTTTGCCTTCTCGAAAAAAGCCTTCATCTCATCACGGGTGTGGCCATGGGGGAGCTAACCCTCTCCCAGTCGAAGTTCGTGCTGTGCGCAAGAGAAAGTGCAATAGCACCCTCGGCGCCACGCTTAATTGAAAGCCCTTTCAGCTGAAGAGTTGGGTCTTCAGTTGTATCGAAGGACTTGGCAAGATTACTCAAGTTGTCCTTCGGGACCGCTGACCTTTTCTTCGGCCACAACCTGACAAACAGCCGTGATAGAACGCGGCTAACTAACTCAAAAGTCTCCTGGATAGATATCCAGTTTGCCTCGAGTAGGTTAACCGCAGTCATCAGAGGATCATCGTCTGTTTGCAGGGACGACGGAGATATCCTGGTAAATGCTGCACAGTAAAAATCGAATAGAAAAGAAAAGAAGAGACAAGTGTTAACAAGTACAACAGTGCAACAGAAGTCGCAAATAGGAGACAAGGCGAAACACTTACTTTCAGCAGCAGTGGACATTGTGTGGAGACGCTCCGCCACGGCTTGCTCTCGCTGGGCATGATCCTTGTTGGCATCAGCTAAAGCTTTTTCAGCTTTCTTTGCCTTACCAAGCGCAGATTTCTGCGACTTCTCAGCATTTGCCTTGGCAGTGGCCGCAGCATCATAAGCTTTCTGAGAAGCACGGAGCTCCGCCTCCAGTGACGCAATCCGAGCATTAGCCGTCGCCAGAGCAACTACAGAAGAAGAGGCAAGCGTGTCAGATAAGAGCAAAGTATAAGTACAAAGGAAAAATTGTGACTGGACGTCAAAAGTGCACCTTCGGACGCTTTCGCAACCCTCAGGTATCCAGCACATTCCGTGCCTAAGGCGACAAATCTCTTCAATAATGCCTAAGAGAAAGGACGTGTAAGAGCACAAGTATATGCAAAGGAAAGATAAGAAAAAGGAAAAGCGAGAGGAATCACTCACATCGTCGGGAAAACCCGTCGATGCATGGGCCTCAAGAGAAACGTCGGGTTCTTTGGCCTTCTTTGAGCGTTTGTTGCTTCGAGTTTCCGGAATCTTCTTTACAGAAGCCCTGGTGACCCTCGGTGCGACAACTGGCTCATGGGGCTCGGCAGCGGTCATTGGCGACATCAAAGGAGCAGTTGCATCATCTTTTGGCGGCTCTTCGTCATCTCTATAAAGAAGAAAGTACGGTATATGCCATACTACAGAAACAAGACAAGGATAATGCAATTGAAGAACTCGAACACAATACTTATGATGCTAGCATGTCGAAGTACTCCATATCTTCTGCAAGAACAGGGGCTTTACCAGCCACTGCAGAACTCGATGAAGCGATTTCATCGACACACTTCCTTTTCTTGTCGACACCAACATCTTCAGAAAGTGCGGGAGGAGGCGCGGTCGACGAGCTAGTTTCCTCTTCTGATTCTTCGACATCATCTCCGTCCTGACTTTCATCAGCCTCGGGGGCTTCAGATGCAGGAGAGGCCAGATCAGCCGATAGGGGCCCTGCCTCTGGAAGAGGAGGACGAGAAACAAGGAATTGGTGACCCTGCATATAAATATGTCAGCAGAGTGCAAAGGCAAAGAATAACACAAATCGAACCAAGCAAAGTTTGACAACAAGTGGACGCGAAGATACATACCTCGGGCAGAGGGTGCACGGAGTCAAAAAAATCAGCGGTTAAATCCGCAACTGCATGTTCCTTGGTGAGCTTGGTGAGATTCCTGACTCGCTTGTCGACATCTTCTTTCGATATCAGATCTTCAGGTACGCGGGTAGGATCTTCCAAGCCGGAGTAATTCCAAAGTTTGGTAAGGCGGTGTTGTAGGGGTTGAACTCGACGTTGAATGAAAAACGCCATGAGTTGAATACCCGATAAAGCGCCTCCTTGACCTCCTTTTAAAGCTTTGATGCGAGAAAGAAGAGGAAGAATTTATTTGACTTCCGCATCTGAGGGGAGCGTATCCCACGACGCTAATTTCTTTACCTCCTGGGAAGCATCAAAAGGAGGTAGGCCGTATTCATCTTCAGGAGAGGATTTGCGGTCCTTGATATAGAACCACTTGGTCCTCCACCCTTGGACAGATGCGGCCATAGAAAATTCAAGGTACTCCTGGGAAGCATCAAAAGGAGGTAGGCCGTATTCATCTTCAGGAGAGGATTTGCGGTCCTTGATATAGAACCACTTGGTCCTCCACCCTTGGATAGATGCGGCCATAGAAAATTCAAGGTATTGTGCTTCAGGGCGCACAGAAACGATGACCCCACCCAGTTCGGGTTTTCTAGCCAATGCAACATTGGGGCGGAGCCGAAAAATTGACCTCTAGAGAAGAAAGTGGGGCTCAATGCCCAAGAACGACTCGCAAAGAGTCACGAAGCACGCAATGTGCAGAAGAGAGTTAGGTGTGAGCTGGTGAATCTGCACACCGTAAACAAAGAGAAGCCCACGAAGGAACTCGTGGGCAGGAAGAGACAGACCACGGAGGAGAAAAGCGAGGAACATTACCCGATAACCACTCGGGGGCTTCGGGATACACTCCGTACTTGGAAACTTGATCGAATCTTGGGCGGAGATGAGGCCGTCCGTCCGGGCCTTCTCCACCTCCTTCTCCGTGATGGCAGATGTCACCCAGCTGCTCGCAGCATTCGATTTACCCTTGGCCATGGCATTCTTGCTAGCTAGGTGCTTCACGCGCATCTATCAGATCTGTGCCTGGGGGCTATGCGCGAAAGGAGAAGGAAGCAAGAACGGCAATGGCGGTGGTGGCGGAGAGAAAGAGCTGGTAAACAGTAAGATTCCCCATGATCCCCCTTATATATCTTCTGGGAGAAGGATCGTGGGCTGAGACGTGGCGCAAAGAGCGGAAACGGCAGCCCACTAATGGTCAAAAATTGAGAAATTTACAGTACTGCCCATGCAACGATTCGCAATGGTACTGAGTGACGTGTTCATTGACGTCATAAAGAATATGATATAGGAAGGAAAAAGCATGGCGCCGACAAATGCAAAATTTATAGAGAAGATTATGTGTGAAGGATTTTTTGATTATAGCCTTGGGGGCTACTACCCTCAAAGATAGCGACTGGAAATCTTTACTGGAGTTGTGGATGCATATTTGACGACAAGATGTTCTTAAAGTATCTCGAAGATAAAATATCTCGAAGTTGAAGTATTTCGAGTTGAAGTATGATGGATTGCACTATATTTTGAGCCTATACTCGAAAAAAAGTCTTTTTCGAGTATAGCCTCGGGGGCTACTCCCATCGGGAGCGCTGAGCGCGCACCCGACGATATTTCTTGGTAAAACATTACAATTGGAGAAGTGCACGAGTGTTACTCCCATTGGGAGTGAGTTTTATGGTTGAAGAAACCCGAATATTTTCAGTCAAAATTTGACTGCGACATGAGATTCTCGAGTTGCGTTACCGCAACACGACTCGAATGCCGTGACTTTTCACAAAGGTAAGACCCCGGGATCCGTCCTATGTGGCCTGGTATACGCACATGGATGCGCTCTGCTGGTATGTATCCGTGTCTACGACGCGAAGATGTAACGACCCAGGATTTTGTCAAATTTTGGGGAAAATTTTTCGCTTTTGTATTGCATGAAATGATTGAAAATTTCACAGGGTTTTTAAAAACTTTTGAGTCTATTTGAAAGCTTTATTAGAAAACTATTTTAAACCTTCTATTATTTTCTTGAAGAACTTCTTTGAGAAGGATCAAGTATCCAAATGCTATTTCCTCTGCAAGCTTGCTTGCAAAAGAAATGTCTTACAGAGTGTTTTATAAAGCTTTCTTTGCCAAAGTAATGTTTGAAAAGTATATTTCAAAAACTATGTTGTAAAAGCTTTTCTCTGATTTTGAAAAAGGGATTATTTAAAACCCAAATTCTATTTGCATTATGCAAATAAAACCCTTGGCCAATTCTTATAGTTTTTATAGGAAGTTGTTTTAATTATGAAAACATGTTTATTACTGTTCTGTATTGTTGTTTTGAATTTTAGAAACTTTACAAGTTGGTTTAAATCAATTTGGATCAGATTTGAAAAGGGTATGAAGAAATAAAGAAAACAGAAAAGAAAAGAGAAAAGAAGAAATAAAAATAGAAATGGACCCCGGGGACGATTTTCGGCCCAGTAGCAAAACGAGTCCGCGGCCCATCTTAAAAACCCGAATCGGTACCCTTCTCCTTCTCTCATCTCGCTGACAGCAGGGGCCCGCGTGTCAGCACCGATGCCTTCTTCTTCCTCCGAACGGAAATCCCGCCGGTGACTAAGCCCGAGCGCGCCGTTACTTCTCCTCTTCAATACGCATTTACCCCCCTTGCCGTTTGCTACTCCAAATTGATGTGGGAGCAAACTGTCCTTGTGCGTGGTGATGACCAGCCCGTTGGGAACCCCAAGAGGAAGGTATGATGAGTGTAGCGGTAAATTTTCCCTCAGTTAAGAAACCAAGGTTTAATATCGATCAGGAGAAGGGAGACGGTGACGACTGAAGGTGATGCGGACTGGCTTAGTAGCTTCAACAAGGGCGCCGTTAACGATACTTATTGACTCGTCTTCGGCCAGCAGCAACGCAGAACCTGCACACACACAGACAAATACTTTGTCCCCAACTTGCGATGAGGTTGTCAATCTCACCGGTTTGCTTGAAACAAAGGTTATGAGTGTATCGAGTGGAAAACAGTAGTAAAATGCTAGTAAAGTAAACAGTGCGGGAAAGTAAACAGGTGATTGCAATATGATTAAAATAGGACCGGGGTCCACAGTTCACTAGTGGTGTCTCTCCATAGATAAATAACATGCTGGGTAAACAAATTACAGTTGGGCAATTGATAGAATAAAGATAAACGTGATATGTCAAGAAGATCACTATGAGATTTACTCTGGGCATTACAACAAAATACATAGACCGCCATCCAACTGCATCTATGACTAATAATCCACCCCCAGGGATATCATCCGAACACCCTGAAAGTATTAAGTTGCGAACAACAGATAATTGCATTAAGCAAAGTGTGTAATGTAAACAAAGCATATGCCCTTGAGCATATGAATGTTGTTTTCTCCCTAGTAGCAACAGCACATCTACCACCTTAGAGGTTTCTGTCACTCCCCCAGGTGAAATAGAGGCATGAACCCACTATCGAGCATAAATACCCCCTCTTGGAGTCACTAGCAACTACTCGGCCAAGATAGCTACTAACAACGGAGAGCATGCAAGATCATAAACAACATAGAGATAACAAAAGATATAATTCAGTACAGCAACTTAATCATAAACACCAATATTCATCGGATCCCAACAAACCAACATCATACAATTACATAACGGTGATCTCAATCATGTAGGGCAGCTCATGAGATCTAAACATGAAGCACATGGTGGAGAAGACAACCATCTAGCTACTGCTATGGACCCATAGTCCAAGGTAGACTACTCACTCATCGCTCCGGAGGCAAGCATGGCGATGAAGAAGACCTCCGGTGGTGATTCCCCTCTCCGGCAGGGTGCCGGGAAGAGCTTCTGGACCCTCCCGATCTTCGGGTCGACGGCGGCGGCGGATCGCGATGTATTCTGGAAAACTGATCGGGCCTTAGGTTTTTCTCGTCAGGGGGTACTTATAGGCGAAAGGGCGATGTCAGGAGAGGGACCAGGTGTCCTCACATAGGGGTGGCGCGGCCAGGGGCTGGGCCGCGCCGCCCCCTTGTGTGGGGCCCTGGTGGCCCCCCTCTGACACCTCTTCGGATGTTTGGGAGCTCCCCGGTGAAATATGACTTCAGGAACTTGTTTCGTCCAATTCCGAGAATATTTCCTGTGTATCACTTCTGAAACACAAAAACAGCAGAAAACAGGAAACTGGCACTGTGGCACTTCGTTAATAGGTTAGTTCCGGAAAATGTATAAAAGTACCACTAAGTGTAACGAAACAATAGGCAAATGGTGTAAAAACAAGCATGGAGCATCAAAAATTATAGATACGTTTGAGACGTATCAAGCATCCCCAAGCTTAACTCCTGCTCGTCCTCGAGTAGGTAAGTGATAACAAAAGAATAATTTTTGAGGTGACATGCACCTACACAATCTTGATCATATATGTAAGCATTGATGAGCTGGGATCAATAGAACTTAAACATGGGCATGAAAGATATAATCATGACAATAAGAAACTTAGCAACCATGTTGTAAACATGCAAATGAACACAAACAAAAGATCATGATAATGAAACAATGAAAGTCAAACGTGTGTTCAAATCATAAGGAAAAACATACAAATGGTTTTCAGCTTGTCCTTCAAAGAGAGCAAAACATAAATGCATAGGACACCTCAAAGTTTAAGAGGGCGACTAGATACAAATAATTTAAGAACAAGTGAAACCAATCAATATGAGTCAATCAATGAACCTTGGGACAATGCATATCACACTAAGAATGACAACTATGCTCTCTTAATGGTGCATAAAGAAAGAAGGTGGTGACTCAACATAAAAGTAGAAGAAAGGCCCTTCGCAGAGGGAAGCAGTGATTTAAACATGTGCTAGAGCTTTTCATTTGTAAAACAGAGATAAAACTTGATTTTGAGAGGTGGTCGTCTTTGTCAACGACTGGCAATGGGGTTCTTACTATCTTCCATACAAAAATAAAGCAAGTTTTTGAGAGAGAGATTGGCACTTCGTGCTCTTTTTTTATAAAACTTGGCACTCCTCCCCACCTTTTCCTTTCACATACCATGGCTAACCGATTCCATCGGGTGCCCACCAACATTCACATTCTTTGGAGGAGTGCCTTTTTTCTTTTTTCTTTTTTTTTCTTTTTGGAATAAGCAATATGGAAGATAGCAAATCCGACCACTACGTCCCCATGAGCTGAAAACAGTGTCACAAAACGAGAAGTATTTTGAAGGTTTTTGAAAGGTAGCACACGAAAATTTTACTTTGGAATGGCTTACAAATACCATGCATAGGAATTTATAGTGGACACAATGGAAAACTTGGCTTTTAGGAGTTGGATGCACGAGTAGAGCTCATACTCAGTACAAGGTGAGGGCTAGCAAAAGACTGGGAGCGAGCAACTAAGAGAGCAATAATGGCCATAATCATGCAAAGCGACAAAGCGACATTAAAAGAAGCATACGATGGCATCAAAAGTCAAAAACTAATTGATCATGAAGGCTAATGGCGACTTTGGTAGAGTCTAACATGTGTGAGCATGCGCCAAGTCAACCCAAATAAAGCATCAAGGAGAAAACCAAAATAATGCTTCCATACAATAAAAACAACGCATGATTTTTTTCAAAGGCTCATTAAGCAATCTCAGTTATTTGAGACAAGTCATGCTACAGCAAAACCACTAAGCATACTATCAAAAAGACATCAAGCATGACATGAAAAAGCCTAAGCCGCAGTCTACACAAGCTCCTTCTTGTACCACTATTTTGCACAAAGCTTTTTCTCTTTTCCAACACCATTTGAAACTTTTATAAACACCTCTTTTGATGAAAACCAATGAAGATCAGAGGCAAAAATACACCATGATGAAGAGATATGACAAGATCTGAACGCATATCAAGGCGAAAACGAAAACCAAAAGCAGTAGCAGAAAAAGTAGAATGCTCGATTTTGAATAAGAGTGAAAACTAGAGCATCCTTTGCAAATGAAAACGAGTACATCTCCTCCAAAGGAAATTTGTTGGGGTCCAAGCATTTATTACAGCAAACAAACAAACTAAACAAACTAAGAAAACTAAAATAACTGACGCTCCAAGAAAAACACATAGTGCATGAAGCAATAAAAATATAGTGTCTTGAAAGGTGACCTGATTTTTGCCGATGAAGAAGGGGTGCCTCGGGGGCATCCCCAAGCTTTGACGCTTGTACTTCTTGGATATTTCTTGGGGTGATGCATGGGAATCCCCAAGCTTGAGCTTTTGTCCATTCTTCAACTCATCTCATCATTCTCCAATCCCTACACTTGAAAACTTCCTTCATACAAAACTAAACACAATTCTATTAGCAACATTAGTGTAAGCATAAAATATATTCAACCTCTTTTAGCTTCAGGTTTAAACTCAAAACCACCACATATAAAGTATATACTACTGTAGCAACTTCCACAAGAGTTCCATGATCAAAAAGAACTCCAAAGAAAGCGATAAAGTGGCAAAAACAAATATTGGCAGAAATCTGTCAAAACTGGACAGCTGATAATGGACGAATTTTTGAGGGATTTTCTGTTGCTCAAATCAAAAAGTGTTCAACTAAGAAAAGTTTGGATATAACCTGGGGCATAAGCACAAGAAATTTCAGGTCCAAAAGATATACAAAGAATTTTCACGAATTTTTACGGTGCAGCACCGAAAACAGTTTCAGGACAGCAATAACCCCAAATCTTTACCTCACTCAAATTAGAGGCTTCTCTTGGCACAAAAACGAAATAAACAAGATAAGGAGCGGTCATTACAGTAGTAATGACTTCCAAGACTCAAATAAAAGAAAAAGTACAAAAAAGTAAACAATGGGTTATCTCCCAAGAGTGCTTTTCTTTAACGCCTTTGAGCTAGGCGCAGAAAATTGCGAATCATGTAATATCAATAGATGAAGCACTAGGATCAGCACGTGCCTTACGTCTTGCTTTCTTACCTTTGCTCTTGATTTTAGGAAAGACATGGTTATTGCAAGGTGGAGTGGTGAATGTTATATTGCCTTTTCCCACGTCGATGACGGCGCCTAAGAGCTTCAAGAGCGATCTCCCAAGTGTGATTTGTCCTTTCCCTACACATTCAATGACAAGATAATCAGTAGATATCATTCTTCCTAGGACTTTTGTAAAGACTCCTTCAGCAATTCCAAGGGGAAATATAGTGACATTGTTAGTAAGAGAAATTTCTTCTCCCCCCTCAGAAAGCTTCCAAAGACTCAAAGATTCATAGACACTCTTTGGCATAAGACAAAATTCAGACATAATATCACAACGAGCATGAAAAGTTTCACCATTAATGGTGATTTTTATTGTAGGATTCCAACTCGAAGGTTCAGAATTTATTGGCACATAATCAAAATGTTGGCGCAAAGTACTGTAGCAAGAATTCAAACTAGCAGTGCGAGCCTCAAGAGTATTAAGTCTATTAAAAATGCACACAAGAGAAGAATCAAAATAGGTTGGCATGCTATAAATTGTGATCAACTTTTTTATAGTATTGAAGGCTTGATCTCCATCACTATGAAGGAAATATCCTTCAGAAGTAGCATCCAAAGCATATCTATAACGAAGAGAAAGTCCAAAGTAAAAACTACTAAGAAGCAAACTCAAAGTCATTTTAGGTTCAGTTTTTTCATACCAATCATAAATCCTAGACCAAGCTTCCTTAAAACTTTCCTCATCCTTTTGCTTAAAAGTGAAAATCATGTCCTCGGGGGACATAGCAGTAGCAACGGAACTAGACATAGTAAACTAAAGCAAGCAAGTAAAAACAGCTACCAAGGATTCTAATTTTTTTGGGTTTTTGATATAAAGCAATGCAGGTAAAATAAAATAAAGTAAAGCAAAACAAATAACAAAGTAAAGAATATGTGTGCGAAGAACTCCCCTCGCAGAAGTCTTCTCTTCCTTCCCCGGCAACGGCGCCAGAAAATATAGCTGCTACTCCAAATTGATGTGGGAGCAAACTGTCCTTGTGCGTGGTGATGACCAGCCCGTTGGGAACCCCAAGAGGAAGGTATGATGAGTGTAGCGGCAAATTTTCCCTCAGTTAAGAAACCAAGGTTTAATATCGATCAGGAGAAGGGAGACGGTGACGACTGAAGGTGATGCGGACTGGCTTAGTAGCTTCAACAAGGGCGCCGTTAACGATACTTGTTGACTCATCTTCGGCCAGCAGCAACGCGGAACCTGCACACACACAGACAAATACTTTGTCCCCAACTTGCGATGAGGTTGTCAATCTCACCGGTTTGCTTGAAACAAAGGTTATGAGTGTATCGAGTGGAAAACAGTAGTAAAATGCTAGTAAAGTAAACAGTGTGGGAAAGTAAACAGGTGATTGCAATATGATTAAAATAGGACCGGGGTCCACAGTTCACTAGTGGTGTCTCTCCATAGATAAATAACATGCTGGGTAAACAAATTACAGTTGGGCAATTGATAGAATAAAGATAAACGTGATATGTCAAGAAGATCACTATGAGATTTACTCTGGGCATTACAACAAAATACATAGACCGCCATCCAACTGCATCTATGACTAATAATCCACCCCAGGGATATCATCCGAACACCCCGAAAGTATTAAGTTGCGAACAACAGATAATTGCATTAAGCAAAGTGTGTAATGTAAACAAAGCATATGCCCTTGAGCATATGAATGTTGTTTTCTCCCTAGTAGCAACAGCACATCTACCACCTTAGAGGTTTCTGTCACTCCCCCAGGTGAAATAGAGGCATGAACCCACTATCGAGCATAAATACCCCCTCTTGGAGTCACTAGCAACTACTCGGCCAAGATAGCTACTAACAACGGAGAGCATGCAAGATCATAAACAACATAGAGATAACAAAAGATATAATTCAGTACAGCAACTTAATCATAAACACCAATATTCATCGGATCCCAACAAACCGACATCATACAATTACATAACGGTGATCTCAATCATGTAGGGCAGCTCATGAGATCTAAACATGAAGCACATGGTGGAGAAGACAACCATCTAGCTACTGCTATGGACCCATAGTCCAAGGTAGACTACTCACTCATCGCTTCGGAGGCAAGCATGGCGATGAAGAAGACCTCCGGTGGCGATTCCCCTCTCCGGCAGGGTGCCGGGAAGAGCTTCTGGACCCTCCCGATCTTCGGGTCGACGGCGGCGGCGGATCGCGATGTATTCTGGAAAACTGATCGGGCCTTAGGTTTTTCTCGTCAGGGTGTACTTATAGGCGAAAGGGCGATGTCAGGAGAGGGACCAGGTGTCCTCACACAGGGGTGGCGCGGCCAGGGGCTGGGCCGCGCCGCCCCCTTGTGTGGGGCCCTGGTGGCCCCCCTCTGACACCTCTTCGGATGTTTGGGAGCTCCCCGGTGAAATATGACTTCAGGAACTTGTTTCGTCCAATTCCGAGAATATTTCCTGTGTATCACTTCTGAAACACAAAAACAGCAGAAAACAGGAAACTGGCACTGTGGCACTTCGTTAATAGGTTAGTTCCGGAAAATGTATAAAAGTACCACTAAGTGTAACGAAACAATAGGCAAATGGTGTAAAAACAAGCATGGAGCATCAAAAATTATAGATACGTTTGAGACGTATCACCGTTTCTTCCCCACGCCCGCACCTATAAGTAGCCCGAGATCCCCTCCTGCCTTCCCCTCTACTTTCCCGTGTAATAGCGCCGCCAGGCCGGCGAAATTTCTCGCCGGAGCCCCGCATATCTGCAGGTAACCACAGCCGATTCCGGCACCTCCCGGTGAAACCGCCGTCTCCTTCTCCCTCCTATACTCTTCCCCTCTCTCAGGCGCATCTCCTAAAGCTTGGAGTTGTCTGATTTTTGCAGCGCGGCGACCCCACCGTCGTCACCCGAGGCCGCCTCCCTCTCCAGCCACCCCTCGTCTTCGCTACAGCACGAGTGCAAGCACGCCGTCGACACCATCGCCTTCGCCATCCTCTCCCGCGCGTCGTCGTCAAGTCCATCTTCACCAGAGGCCACCATATCCGTCGCCGACGACCACCCCTGGCCACGTCGCCGGCGAACCTTGCCGGAACCCCTAGCCACTGTGAGCCTCTCCCTCCCTTTCATCTTCGCCCGTCAGATCTAAATCAAACGGCCCGAACAGATCACTTAAGCCAAGGGGTACCGAGCAATCCTGTGCGTCCAGATCCACTTAAATCCAACGCTCCACGGTGGCGATCCAAACGAATCAGTATCGGCCAGTAATAAACCGACACGTGTCAACTCCTGGTTAAAACAGAAACTCGAATTAGATTTTGAAATCAGATTTGATCTGAATCTTCAAAAATTCATAACTTTTGATCTGTAACTCGAAAAATAACAAATAATATACCGTTGGAATCCTTGAAACCTGTAGAATCCAGTAGTATGATAAAATCTTATATTTTATGGGTTCAATTTGAAACTAATTTCAAATTGGGATTGAACCTTCTGTTGGTTTGTTTAATTCATATCCTTAGTTCTGTTAATCCAAAAATTACAATTTTGTAGTCTCTGGATTTCTTAGAACTTGCAGAACACCATAGGATCAAGAAAACCCAGATTTGATACGTGCACACACTTTGTGCATTCAAATCTCCTCGAATCACTAATTTGGCCATATCTCGAGTTCTAAAATTTATTTTAGGATGATTCCAATCGCAGTGACTTAGTATTACTGCAATCTATTCAGTAGCACCACTCCCATATTTTCTAGAACCATTTCACAATTATTCAAATTCTAATATGAGGATTTGAGTAATTTCCACTGTAAGAAGAAATCCACTCCTGCTCAGCAATGTTCCCCTTTCTATTTAGCAAATCCTACTTTCATACCTAGATATCAAATATCATCTTGAGATCACTTTGATCCAATGTCACATTCATCTAAGTGCATCATGTTTTGTTCACACATATTCAAACTACAATTGGGTTGTTTGAGTATAGAGTGACACCCCTAATCTTAGTTTCTACCCTACCACTGTAGCATCGATCAAACCAACGATCATGGTACTAAACCCAATCATACCTACTCATCCGGAACCTTAAGCCATGTTCCACACATCACCCATACCTATCCTGTACCTATAACCATTTACTCAGACCAAATCAACCTTAGCCTAGCATGGAATCATTCAATTAACAAATGAGTTAATTGAGTAACTCAATGCTTCTCAATTTCCTAACTCAATGACTAAGTGCAATACATATACTATTCAAGGATAATTGTTACAACACTTATTCGATAGCAATACTATTGCACTATTTTGTCTAATTCATATGTATATTCAAACAGCAAATGAGCTACTTGAGTAGAATATGAATTCATCTCAAACCTAGATTTTGTTAATGTGGAGTTGTTATAACCCATACCATAGTATGTGTTGTACACCATGTTGATCAATGAACCAATTGAGCCATGTCCTCGAATATCAATCACTCATACCCCATCCAATACCTACCTAGTTGGTTCACATGCATTTAACTATTCAACTTGCAAATGTGCTAATTGAGTAGTTCAAGCATTCTTAAAAACCTAGCCTAGTTCCTAAGTGCAACAGATGCTATTAAGAGTAATTGCTGTCACATTTACTCAATAGTGTTGTAGTTGCACAAATTAACTCTTGTGTAATTTATTTTACACGAGCTATTCCTAAAACCCTTATGCTTTGATAAAGCATAAAACTTCATCAATTATATAATGCCTAATCTATTTCTCTCTCAAATCATATTGATCTTCCCCAGCTAGCTCTCAAATCCATATCTCACAAATCATGATCCTTCGCCATATCCTTCTATCTTAACATATCAATAAACCTAAATTGTTAAAAAAACCCCTTTCAATTGTTTGAATTGTTTGCTTGTGTTCGAATGAGGTGTTTATGTTATGCTATTTCTTGTGCTATAGTTTGTGCGAAGAGCTACGTGCTTAGTTGAGAGAAGTGGAAAGATCGTATTCTTCAAAAAGGCAAGTGACACACATGTCCCTCACCCATTTTATTTATGCATTAGTATATTCACCTCTTGTAGTATGCATGATAGGTGTTTTACTCAACTATTTTATCAAATGCTTAGATCCTAGTAGTGTGTAGCTATCCCTCAAACCCCACCTGATAGGATGCTAAATACCTTGTTAATTTTGATGCCATGCTAAGATCACTTGAAAAGTGTTTTGTGATAAAGTTAAGAACTTCAACTAAAATGAAACACCTGGGTGGATTGGTTTGATAAGATGAGGCGAGGTAGGTGGGTTCTGGGACGCATGCCTTGTAAAAGGATGTGGGAACAGAATACCGCTCGGGATGGCCACCCAGGATTAAAGAGATGGCTATGTCTTCCATGCTTAGTGTACTTCCAGTGCAGCCTTATGACATTATGGGCTCTGTCTTGACTGATTAGATGTGGGAGTGCAACTATGTGCGAGAAGATGGTGGTAGATGAATTATAGGTTGGGAACGGATCTTGCCAGTTAGTTGCCCTCTCCTCTAAAAGGTCTCGTTTCATTTTATGTATGGGCATAAAATGAATCGTAAGGTGAAAGTGCACAACCCTTGCAAGGTGTTTTAAATCTAATCGATTAGCCGTGTCCTCGGTTATGGACAATTGAGTCTCTAGACATGGAATGTACGGAATAATCTCCTCATCTCTTCTGAATGATTAAAATCTGCCTAGAAACCCCTAGGTAGGAACTAAGGACCATACACTCCGAGGGGTGGTGGTGCCTGAGGTTCCGACTTTGTCGAATTTCGCCCAGTGCTACATGCCTAGCTAGTATGTGGGAATTGGGGGTTATCTCGACCCTTGAAAATATAAAACTTTGAAAGTAACACTTTGAGAAAGAACCATAGGGAAAAATTGGCTTTATGCAAATCATCCTGTGAGATCCACTAGCCAAATACTCATGTAGATAGGCTCCTCATAACAACCACCAAATATGTGTCATTTGCCAGTACATCATTGTACTGACCCCTTTGGGGCTGCATATTCAATGTGCAGGTTTTACTCGAGTAAGGAACCAGGATTAGGATCTCGAACTTACATTCCAACATGGCTGCCTGTGGCAAGTGATGAAGATGGAGGCTCCTTGTCACCTGGTTATTTCCGCTGTGTAAATTGTAAGGCTTTAGCACCTTGTATCTGGATCCGCGATGTAATCTTGATACTATGCAATGAATATTTCATTTTGTTCTGTGGTGCTATCAATGATCCAGGGAATAGCACTTAACACAGATGTTCCACCTTGTTCTCAAGGTTGGGGCATTACAAAATGGTATCAGAGCATAGTGTTGCCTGTAGGATCGAGACCCTAGGTTTGGACTAGACTAGGAAACCCAAAAATGATATCAAATGGATATCATTGCGCTTAGGATGTGTTTTGAAATTTTTTTTGTTGCATTATAACTACAGTTTGCTTTATTTTTCTCGTAAGGCTTATCACTTTCATTTTTACTTACACTGTTTTTCTTTCAAAATTTTAGATGACGTACACCAAGCTGAAGGTCCCCTATGACGATGACGATGAGCTGTTTAGTGATCAGCTATCCCGCCTTTCTCGGATGCTGAACCTGTCACCTCCCACTTTTCGTGGCAGAGTGATACCCTGTGTGGTTCCCGAGATCGTCCGCTGGGAGATTGAGACCAGGATTGAGGGTCGCACCATTGGTACTCCCACTGAGACAGTGGTGTACTCAAGGATGTACCCAGGTTGGGAGACTGGTGTCATGATGGCCATGGAGGAGGCACTAGCCCGCATATGTGGTATGTATGTCCAGGAGATATCAGAGTTGGACAATTCCATCTACCAGTTTGGGAGGCGTAACCACGAGGGATGGGCCTTGAGGACTCCAGGGCGCCGTGAGGATTTACCGTGGACTGAGGTACAGTTAGAGGACATGGGATCCTATGCTTTCAACTTGGAGGACATGCTGCGCCACGAGATGGATGCCACAGATGATGCCAAGTACCAGCTTCTGCAGAAGGATGAGAAGATAGAACAACTAGAGATCACGATAGAGAAGCTGAAGGAGAAGAACAAAACACTTGAAGCCGCCAATGATAAGCTGTCAGGTAAGGTCGAGGATCAGGAGGCCCAGATTGTAGGCTTTCGAGGACAGTGCATTTATCTTCACAAGGACCTGATGAAGTACAAACCATGGCCGCCCAAGAAAGGAACAACACCTACTGAAGAGAAGAAGGAGTCGACCACAGAGTTGATAGGAGCGGAGCCAGAGAAGCTGGAGCCTTGCCAGCCCACGGTAGAGGGAGATGCTGTGGAGAAGGCTCATGCGGCGCCACCTAGCCCTGTGGTGAAGCGACGCAAGACAGGGAACACTAGAGCGTATCTGGCACAGTTCAAGTAGTGAGACCACCACCTTATGTAATAAATCGACGATCTTGAAATGGTTAGTCATGCCACCTAGTGGTATGACCCTTTTAGGCCTTGTTTTCCTAAAACTTGTAGTTGACTTGTTGTGCTTGAGGATCTATGTTTGATGTGATCGTCTATGCTATCGAGTGCTGGTTGCAATGCTTGTTTTAATTTTGTAGAAATATGTTTTCTCTTGACCTACTATGTTTGGGTAGGATCTTCCTTAGATCTCTTCTGTCTAACCTTTATCTATGCTAAGACGTAAACCTGTCCTAAACCCAAACAGATGCATCCTCAACGTCAGAACAGTCACAACAACCCTCAGTTGGAGATAGCAATGCAACAGTTAGTTGAAGCTCACACAGGAATGATGCGAGTGATGACTCAAAATATGGCTAATCGCGATAGCAAAGAGCTACCCCCAGGGGTGCAGCAAGTACTAAATGATCATTCACGAATAGTGCAAATGATGTCCCAGATAGTGGCTAGTACCTATAATAGCCTGCCACATGGTGAGCATGGGGAAAGGCCAACAAAAATTGATACCGAAGTAATGTGGCAAGCCTGTAAGAGATGCGGAGAAGTAGGACACACCTCTAAGGACTGTCATGAAGGGTGTCCCTACTGTAATACAAGTCACCCAATTGGAGAATGTCCCATGACCCAAGTTACTTGTTTCCTATGCAAAGGAACCAACCATGTTCCTGTTGAGTGCAAGTTTTATTCCACAGTGCAACGAATAAATCAACAAGCTAAGGATAAAATGAGCCAACTGCCCGAAAGGACCCCTGAAGGTGGAAGACTTAAAAGAAAGATGGAAGATAAAGATATGGGGATAGCACTCAACCATACCACCAAGTGTTGCTACTCATGTGAAGAAGAAGGACACTTGTCTAGGAATTGCTCAAGGAAAAGAGAATGTTTTCCCACGACTGTAGTGGAATATGAAGAAAATGAAGTGAGAGATCTTCTAGCCCTAGAGGTAACAAAAAGGAAGAAGAAAGATAATAGCAAGGTGCAGTGCTTCAATTGCAGGGAACTAGGTCATTATGCGACCAAATGCCCATAAGGTTTCAATAAGCTAAAACTGCGAGACAGCGTAAAAGGAGACATCCGTTTGATCACTTGTTACAAGTGCAAACAAAAGGGACACTACTCTGATAAATGTCCAGAGAAGGGTGCTCCAAGACCTCAGTAACGTGGAACGACTAAAGGGCGCTACAATATACAAGGAGAAAACTCAACAAGATGTAGCCAATTTGGAAGGACTCGTATGCCATTACTGGCTTTTAATAAATATTGTAATGACTTGTAAGGGCCAAGGACAACCTGGTTAAATAAATTACATTTCTCAATGAGATGGCAAGCAGAAGGATTTGTAACTCCAGAGTTAATGTCATACGACCGAGTTTGCGCAAAACCCTAGCTAAGGAACGATAGATGTGTTTTAAAAATTTAGATTTGAATCACAGGTTCTCATTTCAAGAAAATTTGACAAAGCCAGTGAGGTTGACCAAGAGTTAGAATACGAGGTTTGCAAGCCATGTATGAAGTAATGATTTGGGTGCAGGATGGATTGATCACCATTCCTACTACTCTTATTATTCGCTCTCATGATGTTGGTTTTACACACCTAGTGTCACGACCCAGGATTTTGCCAATTTTTGGGTGAAATTTTTTTTTTTGCTTTTGTATTGCTTGAGATGAATGAAATTTCACAGGGATTTAAAACCTTTGAGTCAAATTGAAAACTTTATTAGAAAATTTTATTAAACTTTCTATTTTCTGCTTGAAGAACTTATTTAGAAAGATCAAGTATCAAATTATTATTTTCCCCTTCTTTTATATCAAAACCTATGCAAGCTATTAGCATAGGGAGTATATATTAAAAGGTTTATATCTGCTAAAGATTTCTTTCTCAAAATTTAAGTTTGAAAGATAATTTCAGACACTATCTATATTAAGTATTTTCACAAAGTCTGAAAAGAATAATTTCCCACCCTATTTCTAAATTGTTTTATGCAAGCAAGTTCCTCTTGCCTTGTTCATAATGTTTTATTGAAAATACTCCTTTTACTTGAAAACTTGTTTTCATACTGACTTAGAATAATGTGCACCCCCCCTTTTTTTTGAAAATCTCTGGAAGAAGTTTGATTTGAATTGAAGTATCTTTGCAAAAATTATGGAAGAAATAAAGAAAACAGAAATGGAAAAGGAGGAAAGAAGAAATAAAAATAGAAATGGACCCCGGGGACGATTTTCGGCCCAGTAGCGAAACGAGTCCGCGGCCCATCTTCAAAACCCAAATCGGTACCCCTCTCCTTCTCTCATCTCACTGACAGCAGGGGCCCGCGTGTCAGCACCGACGCTTTCTTCCTCCTCCAGCTGAAATCACGCCCGAGCCGCCGTTACCTTCCCCCTATCAATTCAAGTAAATGCCCGGCCGTTTCTTCCCCACGACTGCGCCTATAAAATGCCCTCGGACCCCTCTCCATTTCCCCCTTCATTCTCCTGCAGATTGTGCCACCAGGCCGGCAAAATCGCTCTTCGGAGCTCCGCACCACCGTGAGCATTTCCGGTTGATTTCGGCGCTGCCAGTGAAACCCGCGCCTCCTCCTCTCCCCTATCCCCCCCTATCTCCGGCGCCCCCTCTGACGTTTTTCGTTTGATTTAACTCGCAGCAAATCGAGCCCCTCTTCATCAAGCCGAAGCTCATCACCGCCGAATCACCTCCAGCCGCCTCCCCGCGTGGTTTCCAGAAGCAAACGACAACATTGATCATGCATTCGAGCTTGCCGTGACTCCCCGCACCTCGTCGTCTACTTCCTTGCCTCGGGACACAACCAGAACGCCGCCGGAGTCACCTACCTAGCCGCCTCGCCGGCAAACCCCGCCGGAAACCCTAGCCACTGTGAGCTCTCCCTCCTCTTTCTTCTGTAACCATCGGATCTAGATCTAATGGATAGGATTAGATCTTTACTGAACCGGTACCTTTAGATCTGACGCGTTCATTTCATTTCAATCCGACGTCCCAGATCAGTAATCCACCCGAACCGGTACCGGCTAATCAAAAGCTGCCATGTGGCCTGCTTGAAAACAAACAGAATCGATTTTCCTTTTTGCTTTGCTACAACTTGTAAAATCAATAGAAAATCGTATGTAAGTCCAAAAATAGCAAATAATATACCGTTGGAATCCTTAGAACATCTAGAATCCAGTAATACAATAATACTCCATATTTTATGGGTTCAATTTGAAACCATTTTCAAATTGGAATCAAACCTTCTGTTAGCTTGATTAATTCATATCTTTAATTCTGTCCTTCCAAAAATTACAAATTTGTAGTCTCTGGAATCCTCTCAGCTTGTAGAACATCATAGAATCAAGAAAATCCAAATTTGATACGTGCACACACTTTGTACATTCAAATCTATCCAAATCACTATTCTGATCATAGTTTGAATTCTATAACCTATTTTGGAGTGATTCCAATTGCAGTGACTTTGCATTACTGCAAGCTATCCAGTAGCATCACTCCCATAATTTCTTGAACCACTCCACAATTATTCAAGTTCTAATTTGAGAATTTGAGTAGTTCCTATATAGATAAATTCTATATCTTTTTCAATTGCTGATTCCTTCTACAAAAGTTAATCTTATGATCATACCTAGCCATCAATGTTATCTAAATAACATCTTGATCAAGATCATATTCACCTAGACCTATCTTGTCTAGCTCACACATATTCAAACTACGATTGAGTTGTTTGAGTAAAGTGTGATACATCTCAATCTTAGATTCTATTCTTGCTACCCTTGTAATGTTGATCTAATCAACATTATAACACTTATCCAACACCCCATGAACCCAATAGAAACCTTAAACCATAATCTCAAATGTTATCTACTCATACTCAATCCTCTATCCATTGATCTTGATTTCGTGTGTAGAGCTATTCGATTAACAATTGAGTTAATTGAGTAACTCAATAATTCAAGAGTCCTAGCCAAAGCTTAAGTGTAATAGATACTATTTAAGAATAATTGTTATCACACTTATTCAGTAGTATTACTATTGCACTATTTTGTCTCTCATGAGATTTACCCACATGAGATGTTCCAAGACCCAATATGCTTTAATAAAGCATAAAGATCTCACTCATTATATTTTGTCTAATTCATATGTTTATTCAAACAGCAAATGAGCTACTTGAGTAGAATATGAATTCATCACAAATCTAAATCCTATTTTGTTAATATGGCATTATTATAACCCATACCGTAGTATGTGTTATACACCATGTTGATCAATAAACCATTTGAGCCATGTCCTCAAATATCAATCATACATACCCAATCCAATGCCTACTTAGTTTTGTTCACATGTATTGAACTACCCAACTTGCAAATATGCTACTTGAGCAGTCCAAGCATTCTTAAAACCTAGCCTATCCCCTAAGTGCAATATATGCTATTTAAGAGTAATTGTTGTCACATTTACTTGATAGTATTGGAGTTGCACAAGATGGCTCTTGTGTTATTTATTTCACATGAACTATTCCTAAAACTTTCATATGCCTAAATAAAGCATAAACTCCATCAATTATAATTTTTTTTACCTAGTCTAATTCTCTCCCAAATCATATATTGATCTTCCCCAGCTAAGCTCTCACATCCATATCCCACAAATCATGATCCCTTACCATATCCTTCTTGTCATATCTTCCCAATAAATCAGATTTGTTAAACAAACACCTTTCAATTGTTTGATTTGATTGATTATGTTTGTATGGTGTGTTTATGTTATGCTATCTCTTATGCTTTAGTTTTGCAAAGAGTTACGTGCTTAGTCGAGAGAAGGGAAGCGTCTTGTTCTTCAGAAAGGCAAGTGACACACATGTTCCCTACCCATTTTACTTATGCATTAGTAAATTCACCTCTTGTAGTATGCATGATAGGTGTTTTACTCAACTGTTTTATCAATGCTTAGATCCTAGTAGTGTGTAGCTATCCCTCAAACCCCACATGATAGGATGCTAAATACTTTGTTAACTTTGATGCCATGCTAAGATCACTTGAAAAGTGTTTTGAGAACAAGTTAAGAACTTCAACTAAAATGAAACACCTGGGTGGATTGGCTTGATAAGAGGAGGCGGGGTAGGTGGGTTCTGGGACGCATACCTTGTAAGAGGATGTGGGAACAGAATACCGCTCGGGATGGCCACCCAGGAACAAAGAGATGGCTATGTCTTCCATGCTTAGTGTACTTCCAGTGCAGCCTTATGACATTATGGGCTCTGTCTTGACTGATTAGATGTGGGAGTGCAACTATGTGCGAGAAGATGGTGGTAGAAGAATTATAGGTTGGGAACGGATCTTGCCAGTTAGTTGCCCTCTCCTTCTAAAAGGTCTCGTTTCATTTTATGTATGGGCATAAAATGAATCGTAAGGTGAAAGTGCACAACCCTTGCAAGGTGTTTAAACTAATCGATTAGCCGTGTCCTCGGTTATGGACAATTGAGTCTCTAGACATGGAATGTACGGAATAATCTCATCATCTCTTCTGAATGATTAAAATTTGTCTAGAAACCCCTAGGTAGGAACTAAGGACCATACACTCCGAGGGGTGGTGGTGCCTGAGGTTCCAACTTTGTTGAATATCGCCCAGTGCTACATGCCTAGCTAGTATGTGGTTATTGGGGGTTATTTCGACCCTTGAAAATATAAAACTTTGAAAGTTTTACTTTGAGAAAGAACTATAGGATAAAACTGGCTTTATGCAAATCAGCCTGTGAGATCCACTAGCCAAATACTCATGTAGATAGGCTCCTCACAACAGCCACCAAATTTGTGTCATTTGCCAGTACATCATTGTACTGACCCCTCTGGGGCTGCATATTCAAACGTGAAGGTTTTATTTCGAGTAAGGAACCAGGAGTAGGATCTCGAGCTTACATTCCAACATGACTGCCTATGGCACGTGAAGAAGATGGAGGCTCCTTGCCACTTTGTTAATTCCGCTGTGTAAATTGTAAGATTTAAGTACCTTGTATCTGGATCCGCGATGTAATTATGATACTATGCAATGAATATTTCATTTTGTTCTGTGGTGCTATCATTGATCCAGGGAATAGCACTTAACACAGATGTTCCACCTTGTTCTCAAGGTCGGGGCGTCACAGAATGGTATCAGAGCATAGTGTTGCCTGTAGGATCGAGACCCTAGGTTTGGACTAGACTAGGAAACCCAAAAATGATATCAAATGGATGTCATTACGCTTAGGATGTGTTTTAAAAAATTTGATGCATTTTAATTATAGTTTGCTTTATTTTCTCGTAAGGCTTATCACTTTCATTTTTACTTACACTGTTCTTCTTTCAAAATTTTAGATGACGTTCACCAAGCTGAAGGTCCCCTACGACGATGACGATGAGCTGTTTAGTGATCAGCTATCTCGCCTTTCTCGGATGCTGAACCTGTCACCTCCCACTTTTTGTGGCAGAGTGATACCCTGTGTGGTTCCCGAGATCGTCCGCTGGGAGATTGAGACCAGGATTGAGGGTCGCACCATTGGTACTCCCACTGACACAGTGGTGTACTCGAGGATGTACCTAGGTTGGGAGACTGGTGTCATGATGGCCATGGAGGAGGCACTAGCCCGCTTATGTGGTATGTATGTCCAGGAGATATCAGAGTTGGACAATTCCATCTATCAGTTTGGGAGACGTAACCACGAGGGATGGGCCTTGAGGACTCCAGGACACCGTGAGGATTTACCGTGGACTGAGATGCAGTTAGAGGACATGGGATCCTATGCTTTCAACTTGGAGGACATGCTGCGCCACGAGATGGATGCCACAGATGATGCCAAGTACCAGCTTCTGGAGAAGGATGAGAAGATAGAACAACTAGAGAGCACAATAGAGAAGCTGAAGGAGAAGAACAAAACACTTGAGGCCGCCAATGATAAGCTGTCAGGTAAGGTCGAGGATCAGGAGGCCCAGATTGTAGGCTTTCGAGGACAGTGCATCTACCTTCACAAGGACCTAATGAAGTACAAGCCTTGGCCTCCCAAGAAAGGAACAACACCTACTGAAGAGAAGAAGGAGTCGACCTCAGAGCTGATAGGAGCGGAGCCTGAGAAGCTGGAGCCTTGCCAGCCCACGGCAGAGGGAGATGCTGTGGAGAAGACTCATGCGGCGCCACCTAGCCCTGTGGTGAAGCGACGCAAGACAGGGAACACTAGAGCGTATCTTGCACAGTTCAAGTAGTGAGACCACCACATTATGTAATAAATCGACGATCTTGTAATGGTTAGTCATGCCACCTAGTGGAATGACCCCTTGAACCCTGTTTTCCTAAAACTTGTAGTTGACTTGTTGTGCTTGAGGATCTATGTTTGATATGATCATCTATACTTTCAAATGCTGGTTGCAATTGCTTGTTTTAAGTTTGTAGAAATGTGTTTTCTCTCGACCTGCTGTGTTGGGTAGGATTTTCCTTAGATCTTTTCTGTCTAACCCTCATCTATGCTAAAGCCTAATCCTATCCAAAACCCCAAACAGATGCATCCACAACGGCAGAACAGTCGCAACAACCCTCAGTTGGAGATAGCAATGCAACAGTTAGTTGAAGCTCACACGGGAATGATGCGAGTAATGACTCAGAATATGGCTAATCGCGATAGCAAGGAGCTACCCCCAGGGGTGCAGCAAATACTAAATGATCATTCGCGAATAGTGCAAATGATGTTCCGGATGGTGGCTAGTACCAATAATAGCCTACCACAAGAGGAGCGTAGTGGAAAGCTAACACAAGTTGATGCGGAGATGACACAGCAAGCCTGTAAGAGATGTGGAGAAATAGGACACACCTCTAAGGACTGCCATGAAGAGTGTCCCCACCATGATGCAAGTCACCCAGTTGAAGAATGTCCCATGAGCAAAGTTACTTGTTTCCTATGTGAAGGAACAAATCATATTCCTGCTGAATGCAAGTTTTATTCCACAGTGCAGCGAATAAATCAACAAGCTAAGGATAGAATAATCCAACTGCCCGAAAGGACCCCTGAAGATGGAAGACTCAAAAGAAAGATGGAAGATAAAGACATGGGGATAGCACTCAACCATACCACTAAGTGTTGTTACTCATGTGAAGAAGAAGGACACTTGTCTAGAAATTGCCCGAAGAAGAGAGAATGTTTTCCCTCGACTGTAGTGGAATATGAAGAAAACGAAGTAAGAGATCTTCTAGCCCTAGAAAGGCCAAAAGGGAAGAAGGACAACAGCAAGGTGATGTGCTCCAAATGCAAGGAACTAGGGCATTATAAGAGAAAATGTCCTACAAAATACCATGGAGTAAACATACAAGATAGCACGAAAAGAGACCTCCGTATGATCACCTGTTTCAAGTGCAAACAAAAGGGACACTACTCGGATAAATGTCCAGAGAACGGAACTCCAAGACCTCAGTAACGTGGAACGACTGAGGAATGCTACAATATGCAAGGAGGAAACACAACAAGATATAGCCAATTTTGAAAGGACTTGTATGCCATTACTGCCTTAATAAATATTGTAAGGACTTGTAAGAGCCGTGGACAACCTGGTTAAATGAATTGTATTTCTCAATGAGATGGCAAGCCGAAGGATTTGTGACTTCAGAGTTAATGTCTTACGACCGAGTTTGCGCAAAACCCTAGCTAAGGAGCGATAGATTTGTTTTAAAAAAAATTTAGATTTGAATCACAAGTTCTCATTTCAAGAAAATTTTGGCAAAACCAGTGAGGTTGACCAAGAGTTAGAATGCGAGGTTTGCAAGCCATGTATGAAGTAATGATTTGGGTGCAGGATGGATTGATCACCATTCCTACTACTCTTATTATTCGCTCTCATGATGTTGGTTGTACACACCTAGAGAGACATACCTACATGAGGGACGACGTCTTTAAACCATGACCTTAGGAGGATAGATATGTTACACCCTTCGTAGTGTGCCAGTGTGGCCAAGACGTAAGGATACGGTGAGGACCGACTATACGTTTCCAAAGCATTTTCTCAGTGGACCTTGAATGCCTAGACGACTCAATCTTGACTTCAATTCCCGACTTTTCGTTTCGACTCCCCACGCGGTCTGTTCGACTACCCCTGAGCCTATAAAGGAGGACTCTCCCCGCTCCCGAGAGTCACAACAGAGACTGCCACCACCAACTATGAAATTTCCACCTGATTCCAAAGCCCAACGCCACCGAAGTCTACCTCATCCCAACCTACGATGTTGTGAAACACCTCTCCAAATCCATGGAACCCTGTTCCTCCCCATGAGAGCTCTGTTAGATCCCTTTTCCCTGAGGAAGAGTTCATCTTCGAGAAATGATCAAGATGTTCAGCGCCTTTCAACAACTATGAAGACGGTTGCTAAAGGAATTCTTAAGGACCATCTGGTACCTGTGGCAAGTAGCACGACTTGCTCCGGTGACTTGAATGGGTTCAACAATGCTGGTTATAAGGCGACCTTCCTACCCTTAAAGGTGCCAGTACCTCTTACAGAGTCCACCTTGTTTACCCCTATGAAATGCTTGAGAAGACTACAGAGAGATGCCATCCTAATTCCTTGGGATGTGTGGTCTCATCATGTTCGTGGGGCAAGCATGCAACACTCGGCACTGGATCATCTTTTGAGACTCTGCAATGAAAATCAGCTAAAAAGCAACAAGGAGTATGGTGATGGCCTGTATGCTGTCATGGCCTTGGTGAGGACCGACCAAGAAAAGGCTAGATACACATTCTTGGACGATGTGGACTACCTTGTTGAAGACAACGCGATAGATGATATCTGCCTATCACCAGAATTGGATGGAGCATCTGGAATGCCACATCTGAACATAACGGCGAACATCAACACTTCTGAGAAGAGCAAAATCAGGAAAAATGGCGCAACGATGAATTCAAGCTGGGAACAAAATGCAAGTGCCTAAGGAAACATCAAGATACCACCAAGCAAAATCTTCTTTAAGGGTGGTAGCACCCTAGTCCCGTTAGGATCCCAAAATCCTTGTAACCTTCCTTCAATCTCGAGGACGAGATTTCTTTAAGGGTGGTAGTCTGTCACGACCCAGGATTTTGCCAATTTTTGGGTGAATTTTTTTTTTGCTTTTGTATTGCTTGAGATGAATGAAATTTCACAGGGATTTAAAACCTTTGAGTCAAATTGAAAACTTTATTAGAAAATTTTATTAAACTTTCTATTTTCTGCTTGAAGAACTTATTTAGAAAGATCAAGTATCAAATTATTATTTTCCCCTTCTTTTATATCAAAACCTATGCAAGCTATTAGCATAGGGAGTATATATTAAAAGGTTTATATCTGCTAAAGATTTCTTTCTCAAAATTTAAGTTTGAAAGATAATTTCAGACACTATCTATATTAAGTATTTTCACAAAGTCTGAAAAGAATAATTTCCCACCCTATTTCTAAATTGTTTTATGCAAGCAAGTTCCTCTTGCCTTGTTCATAATGTTTTATTGAAAATACCCCTTTTACTTGAAAACTTGTTTTCATACTGACTTAGAATAATGTGCACCCCCCCTTTTTTTTTGAAAATCTCTGGAAGAAGTTTGATTTGAATTGAAGTATCTTTGCAAAAATTATGGAAGAAATAAAGAAAACAGAAATGGAAAAGGAGGAAAGAAGAAATAAAAATAGAAATGGACCCCGGGGACGATTTTCGGCCCAGTAGCGAAACGAGTCCGCGGCCCATCTTCAAAACCCGAATCGGTACCCCTCTCCTTCTCTCATCTCACTGACAGCAGGGGACACGTGTCAGCACCGACGTTTTCTTCCTCCTCCAGCTGAAATCACGCCCGAGCCGCCGTTACCTTCCCCCTATCAATTCAAGTAAATGCCCGGCCGTTTCTTCCCCACGACTGCGCCTATAAAATGCCCTCGGACCCCTCTCCATTTCCCCCTTCATTCTCCTGCAGATTGTGCCGCCAGGCCGGCAAAATCGCTCGTCGGAGCTCCGCACCACCGTGAGCATTTCCGGTTGATTTCGGCGCTGCCAGTGAAACCCGCGCCTCCTCCTCTCCCCTATCCCCCCCTATCTCCGGCGCCCCCTCTGACGTTTTTCGTTTGATTTAACTCGCAGCAAATCGAGCCCCTCTTCATCAAGCCGAAGCTCATCACCGCCGAATCACCTCCAGCCGCCTCCCCGCGTGGTTTCCAGAAGCAAACGACAACATTGATCATGCATTCGAGCTTGCCGTGACTCCCCGCACCTCGTCGTCTACTTCCTTGCCTCGGGACACAACCAGAACGCCGCTGGAGTCACCTACCTGGCCGCCTCGCCGGCAAACCCCGCCGGAAACCCTAGCCACTGTGAGCTCTCCCTCCTCTTTCTTCTGTAACCATCGGATCTAGATCTAATGGATAGGATTAGATCTTTACTGAACCGGTACCTTTAGATCTGACGCGTTCATTTCATTTCAATCCGACGTCCCAGATCAGTAATCCACCCGAACCGGTACCGGCTAATCAAAAGCTGCCACGTGGCCTGCTTGAAAACAAACAGAATCGATTTTCCTTTTTGCTTTGCTGCAACTTGTAAAATCAATAGAAAATCGTATGTAAGTCCAAAAATAGCAAATAATATACCGTTGGAATCCTTAGAACATATAGAATCCAGTAATACAATAATACTCCATATTTTATGGTTCCAATTTGAAACCATTTTCAAATTGGAATCAAACCTTCTGTTAGCTTGATTAATTCATATCTTTAATTATGTCCATCCAAAAATTACAAATTTGTAGTCTCTGGAATCCTCTCAACTTGTAGAACATCATAGAATCAAGAAAATCCAAATTTGATACGTGCACACACTTTGTACATTCAAATCTATCCAAATCACTATTCTGATCATAGTTTGAATTCTATAACCTATTTTGGAGTGATTCCAATTGAAGTGACTTTGCATTACTGCAAGCTATCCAGTAGCATCACTCCCATAATTTCTTGAACCACTCCACAATTATTCAAGTTCTAATTTGAGAATTTGAGTAGTTCCTGTATAGATAAATTCTATATCTTTTTCAATTGCTGATTCCTTCTACAAAAGTTAATCTTATGATCATACCTAGCCATCAATGTTATCTAAATAACATCTTGATCAAGATCATATTCACCTAGACCTATCTTGTCTAGCTCACACATATTCAAACTACGATTGAGTTGTTTGAGTAAAGTGTGATACATCTCAATCTTAGATTCTATTCTTGCTACCCTTGTAATGTTGATCTAATCAACATTATAACACTTATCCAACACCCCATGAACCCAATAGAAACCTTAAACCATAATCTCAAATGTTATCTACTCATACTCAATCCTCTATCCATTGATCTTGATTTCGTGTGTAGAGCTATTCGATTAACAATTGAGTTAATTGAGTAACTCAATAATTCAAGAGTCCTAGCCAAAGCTTAAGTGTAATAGATACTATTTAAGAATAATTGTTGTCACACTTATTCAGTAGTATTACTATTGCACTATTTTGTCTCTCATGAGATTTACCCACATGAGATGTTCCAAGACCCAATATGCTTTATTAAAGCATAAAGATCTCACTCATTATATTTTGTCTAATTCATATGTTTATTCAAATAGCAAATGAGCTACTTGAGTAGAATATGAATTCATCACAAATCTAAATCCTATTTTGTTAATATGGCATTATTATAACCCATACCGTAGTATGTGTTATACACCATGTTGATCAATAAACCATTTGAGCCATGTCCTCAAATATCAATCATACATACCCAATCCAATGCCTACTTAGTTTTGTTCACATGTATTGAACTACCCAACTTGCAAATATGCTACTTGAGCAGTCCAAGCATTCTTAAAACCTAGCCTATCCCCTAAGTGCAATATATGCAATTTAAGAGTAATTGTTGTCACATTTACTTGATAGTATTGGAGTTGCACAAGATGGCTCTTGTGTTATTTATTTCACATGAACTATTCCTAAAACTTTCATATGCCTAAATAAAGCATAAACTCCATCAATTATATTTTTTTTACCTAGTCTAATTCTCTCCCAAATCATATATTGATCTTCCCCAGCTAAGCTCTCACATCCATATCCCACAAATCATGATCCCTTACCATATCCTTCTTGTCATATCTTCCCAATAAATCAGATTTGTTAAACAAACACCTTTCAATTGTTTGATTTGATT
The DNA here is from genome assembly GCA_007115705.1 of Dactylis glomerata. NCBI lineage: Eukaryota > Viridiplantae > Streptophyta > Magnoliopsida > Poales > Poaceae > Dactylis > Dactylis glomerata. The sequence continues at coordinate 295,503 of QXEO01000167.1, forward strand.
GATTATGTTTGTATGGTGTGTTTATGTTATGCTATCTCTTATGCTTTAGTTTTGCAAAGAGTTACGTGCTTAGTCGAGAGAAGGGAAGCGTCTTGTTCTTCAGAAAGGCAAGTGACACACATGTTCCCTACCCATTTTACTTATGCATTAGTAAATTCACCTCTTGTAGTATGCATGATAGGTGTTTTACTCAACTGTTTTATCAATGCTTAGATCCTAGTAGTGTGTAGCTATCCCTCAAACCCCACATGATAGGATGCTAAATACTTTGTTAACTTTGATGCCATGCTAAGATCACTTGAAAAGTGTTTTGAGAACAAGTTAAGAACTTCAACTAAAATGAAACACCTGGGTGGATTGGCTTGATAAGAGGAGGCGAGGTAGGTGGGTTCTGGGACGCATACCTTGTAAGAGGATGTGGGAACAGAATACCGCTCGGGATGGCCACCCAGGAACAAAGAGATGGCTATGTCTTCCATGCTTAGTGTACTTCCAGTGCAGCCTTATGACATTATGGGCTCTGTCTTGACTGATTAGATGTGGGAGTGCAACTATGTGCGAGAAGATGGTGGTAGAAGAATTATAGGTTGGGAACGGATCTTGCCAGTTAGTTGCCCTCTCCTTCTAAAAGGTCTCGTTTCATTTTATGTATGGGCATAAAATGAATCGTAAGGTGAAAGTGCACAACCCTTGCAAGGTGTTTAAACTAATCGATTAGCCGTGTCCTCGGTTATGGACAATTGAGTCTCTAGACATGGAATGTACGGAATAATCTCATCATCTCTTCTGAATGATTAAAATTTGTCTAGAAACCCCTAGGTAGGAACTAAGGACCATACACTCCGAGGGGTGGTGGTGCCTGAGGTTCCAACTTTGTCGAATATCGCCCAGTGCTACATGCCTAGCTAGTATGTGGTTATTGGGGGTTATTTCGACCCTTGAAAATATAAAACTTTGAAAGTTTTACTTTGAGAAAGAACTATAGGATAAAACTGGCTTTATGCAAATCAGCCTGTGAGATCCACTAGCCAAATACTCATGTAGATAGGCTCCTCACAACAGCCACCAAATTTGTGTCATTTGCCAGTACATCATTGTACTGACCCCTCTGGGGCTGCATATTCAAACATGCAGGTTTTATTTCGAGTAAGGAACCAGGAGTAGGATCTCGAGCTTACATTCCAACATGACTGCCTGTGGCACGTGAAGAAGGTGGAGGCTCCTTGCCACTTTGTTAATTCCGCTGTGTAAATTGTAAGATTTAAGTACCTTGTATCTGGATCCACGATGTAATTATGATACTATGCAATGAATATTTCATTTTGTTCTGTGGTGCTATCATTGATCCAGGGAATAGCACTTAACACAGATGTTCCACCTTGTTCTCATGGTCGGGGCGTCACACCTAGAGAGACATACCTACATGAGGAACGACTACACGTTTCCAAAGCATTTTCTCAGTGGACCTTAAATGCCGAGACGATTCATTTTCGACTTCAATTCCCGACTTTTCGTTTCGACTCCCCGGCCTGTTCGACTACCCCTGAGCCTATAAAAGAGGACTCTCCCCTCTCCAGAGAATCACAACAGAGACTGCCACCACCAACTATGAGAATTCCACCTGATTCCAAAGCCCAGCGCCACCGAAGTCTACCTCATCCCGACCTACGATGTTGTGAGACACCTCTCCAAATCCATGGAACCCTGTTCCTCCCCATGAGAGCTCCGTTGGATCCCCTTTCCCTGAAGAAGAGTTCATCTTCGAGATATGATCAAGCTGTTCAGCGCCTTTCAACAACTATGAAGACGGTTGCTAAAGGAATTCTTAAGGACCATCTGGTACCTGTGGCAAGTAGCACGACTTGCTCCGGTAACTTGAATGGGTTCAACAACGCTGGTTATAAGGCGACCTCCCGTCCCTTAAAGGTGCCAGTACCCCTTACAGAGTCCACCTTGTTTACCCCTATGAAATGCTTGAGAAGACTACAGAGAGATGCCATCCTAATTCCTTGGGATGTGTGGTCTCATCATGTTCGTGGGGCAAGCATGCATTACTTGACACTGGGTCATCTTTTGAGACTCTGCAATGAAAATCAGCTAAAAGGCAACAAGGAGTATGGTGATGGCCGGTATGCTGTCATGGCCTTGGTGAGGACCGACCAAGAAAAGGCTAGATACACATTCTTGGACGATGTGGACTACCTTGTTGAAGACAACGCGATGGATGATATCTGCCTATCACCAGAATTGGATGGAGCATCTAAAATGCCACATCTGAACATCGGCGAACATCGACACTTCTGAGAAGGGCGAATTCAGGAAAAATGGCGCAACGATGAATTCAAGCTGGGAACAAAATGCAAGTGCCTAAGGAAACATCGAGATACCACCAAACAAGATTTCTCTAAGGGTGGTAGCACCCTAGTCCCATTAGGATCTTTAAACCTTGTAACCTTCCTCCAATCTCGAGGACGAGATTTCTTTAAGGGTGGTAGTCTGTAACGACCCAGGATTTTGTCAAATTTTGGGGAAAATTTTTCGCTTTTGTATTGCATGAAATGATTGAAAATTTCACAGGGTTTTTAAAAACTTTTGAGTCTATTTGAAAGCTTTATTAGAAAACTATTTTAAACCTTCTATTATTTTCTTGAAGAACTTCTTTGAGAAGGATCAAGTATCCAAATGCTATTTCCTCTGCAAGCTTGCTTGCAAAATAAATGTCTTACAGAGTGTTTTATAAAGCTTTCTATGCCAAAGTAATGTTTGAAAAGTATATTTCAAAAACTATGTTGTAAAAGCTTTTCCCTGATTTTGAAAAAGGGATTATTTAAAACCCAAATTCTATTTGCATTATGCAAATAAAACCCTTGGCCAATTCTTATAGTTTTTATAGGAAGTTGTTTTAATTATGAAAACATGTTTATTACTGTTCTGTATTGTTGTTTTGAATTTTAGAAACTTTACAAGTTGGTTTAAATCAATTTGGATCAGATTTGAAAAGGGTATGAAGAAATAAAGAAAACAGAAAAGAAAAGAGAAAAGAAGAAATAAAAATAGAAATGGACCCCGGGGACGATTTTCGGCCCAGTAGCGAAATGAGTCCGCGGCCCATCTTAAAAACCCGAATCGGTACCCTTCTCCTTCTCTCATCTCGCTGACAGCAGGGGCCCGCGTGTCAGCACCGACGCCTTCTTCTTCCTCCGAACGGAAATCCCGCCGGTGACTAAGCCCGAGCGCGCCGTTACTTCTCCTCTTCAATACGCATTTACCCCCCTTGCCGTTTCTTCCCCACGCCCGCACCTATAAGTAGCCCGAGATCCCCTCCTGCCTTCCCCTCTACTTTCCCGTGTAATAGCGCCGCCAGGCCGGCGAAATTTCTCGCCGGAGCCCCGCATATCTGCAGGTAACCACGGCCAATTCCGGCACCTCCCGGTGAAACCGCCGTCTCCTTCTCCCTCCTATACTCTTCCCCTCTCTCAGGCGCATCTCCTAAAGCTTGGAGTTGTCTAATTTTTGCAGCGCGGCGACCCCACCGTCGTCACCCGAGGCCGCCTCCCTCTCCAGCCACCCCTCGTCTTTGCTACAGCACGAGTGCAAGCACGCCGTCGACACCATCGCCTTCGCCATCCTCTCCCGCGCATCGTCGTCAGGTCCATCTTCACCAGAGGCCACCATATCCGTCGCCGACGACCACCCCTGGCCACATCGCCGGCGAACCTTGCCGGAACCCCTAGCCACTGTGAGCCTCTCCCTCCCTTTCATCTTCGCCCGTCAGATCTAAATCAAACGGCCCGAACAGATCACTTAAGCCAAGGGGTACCGAGCAATCCTGTGCGTCCAGATCCACTTAAATCCAACGCTCCACGGTGGCGATCCAAACGAATCGGTATCGGCCAGTAATAAACCGACACATGTCAACTCCTGGTTAAAACAGAAACTCGAATTAGATTTTGAAATCAGATTTGATCTGAATCTTCAAAAATTCATAACTTTTGATCTGTAACTCGAAAAATAACAAATAATATACCGTTGGAATCCTTGAAACCTGTAGAATCCAGTAGTACGATAAAATATTATATTTTATGGGTTCAATTTGAAACTAATTTCAAATTGGGATTGAACCTTCTGTTGGTTTGTTTAATTCATATCCTTAGTTCTGTTAATCCAAAAATTACAATTTTGTAGTCTCTGGATTTCTTAGAACTTGCAGAACACCATATGATCAAGAAAACCCAGATTTGATACGTGCACACACTTTGTGCATTCAAATCTCCTCGAATCACTAATTTGGCCATATCTCGAGTTCTAAAATTTATTTTAGGATGATTCCAATCGCAGTGACTTAGTATTACTGCAATCTATTCAGTAGCACCACTCCCATATTTTCTAGAACCATTTCACAATTATTCAAATTCTAATATGAGGATTTGAGTAATTTCCACTGTAAGAAGAAATCCACTCCTGCTCAGCAATGTTCCCCTTTCTATTTAGCAAATCCTACTTTCATACCTAGATATCAAATATCATCTTGAGATCACTTTGATCCAATGTCACATTCATCTAAGTGCATCATGTTTTGTTCACACATATTCAAACTACAATTGGGTTGTTTGAGTATAGAGTGACACCCCTAATCTTAGTTTCTACCCTACCACTGTAGCATCGATCAAACCAACGATCATGGTACTAAACCCAATCATACCTACTCATCCGGAACCTTAAGCCATGTTCCACACATCACCCATACCTATCCTGTACCTATAACCATTTACTCAGACCAAATCAACCTTAGCCTAGCATGGAATCATTCAATTAACAAATGAGTTAATTGAGTAACTCAATGCTTCTCAATTTCCTAACTCAATGACTAAGTGCAATACATATACTATTCAAGGATAATTGTTACAACACTTATTCGATAGCAATACTATTGCACTATTTTGTCTAATTCATATGTATATTCAAACAGCAAATGAGCTACTTGAGTAGAATATGAATTCATCTCAAACCTAGATTTTGTTAATGTGGAGTTGTTATAACCCATACCATAGTATGTGTTGTACACCATGTTGATCAATGAACCAATTGAGCCATGTCCTCGAATATCAATCACTCATACCCCATCCAATACCTACCTAGTTGGTTCACATGCATTTAACTATTCAACTTGCAAATGTGCTAATTGAGTAGTTCAAGCATTCTTAAAAACCTAGCCTAGTTCCTAAGTGCAACAGATGCTATTAAGAGTAATTGCTGTCACATTTACTCAATAGTATTGTAGTTGCACAAATTAACTCTTGTGTAATTTATTTTACACGAGCTATTCCTAAAACCCTTATGCTTTGATAAAGCATAAAACTTCATCAATTATATAATGCCTAATCTATTTCTCTCTCAAATCATATTGATCTTCCCCAGCTAGCTCTCAAATCCATATCTCACAAATCATGATCCTTCGCCATATCATTCTATCTTAACATATCAATAAACCTAAATTGTTAAACAAACCCCTTTCAATTGTTTGAATTGTTTGCTTGTGTTCGAATGAGGTGTTTATGTTATGCTATTTCTTGTGCTATAGTTTGTGCGAAGAGCTACGTGCTTAGTTGAGAGAAGTGGAAAGATCGTATTCTTCAAAAAGGGAAGTGACACACATGTCCCTCACCCATTTTATTTATGCATTAGTATATTCACCTCTTGTAGTATGCATGATAGGTGTTTTACTCAACTATTTTATCAAATGCTTAGATCCTAGTAGTGTGTAGCTATCCCTCAAACCCCACCTGATAGGATGCTAAATACCTTGTTAATTTTGATGCCATGCTAAGATCACTTGAAAAGTGTTTTGTGATAAAGTTAAGAACTTCAACTAAAATGAAACACCTGGGTGGATTGGTTTGATAAGATGAGGCGAGGTAGGTGGGTTTTGGGACACATGCCTTGTAAAAGGATGTGGGAACATAATACCACTCGGGATGGCCACCCAGGATTAAAGAGATGGCTATGTCTTCCATGCTTAGTGTACTTCCAGTGCAGCCTTATGATATTATGGGCTCTGTCTTGACTGATTAGATGTGGGAGTGCAACTATGTGCGAGAAGATGGTGGTAGATGAATTATAGGTTGGGAACGGATCTTGCCAGTTAGTTGCCCTCTCCTCTAAAAGGTCTCGTTTCATTTTATGTATGGGCATAAAATGAATCGTAAGGTGAAAGTGCACAACCCTTGCAAGGTGTTTTAAATTACATTGATTAGCCGTGTCCTCGGTTATGGACAATTGAGTCTCTAGACATGGAATGTACGGAATAATCTCCTCATCTCTTCTGAATGATTAAAATCTGCCTAGAAACCCCTAGGTAGGAACTAAGGACCATACACTCCGAGGGGTGGTGGTGCCTGAGGTTCCGACTTTGTCGAATTTCGCCCAGTGCTACATGCCTAGCTAGTATGTGGCAATTGGGGGTTATCTCGACCGTTGAAAATATAAAACTTTGAAAGTAACACTTTGACAAAGAACCATAGGGAAAAATTGTCTTTATGCAAATCAGCCTGTGAGATCCACTAGCCAAATACTCATGTAGATAGGCTCCTCATAACAGCCACCAAATATGTGTCATTTGCCAGTACATCATTGTACTGACCCCTTTGGGGCTGCATATTCAATGTGCAGGTTTTACTCGAGTAAGGAACCAGGATTAGGATCTCGAACTTACATTCCAACATGGCTGCCTGTGGCAAGTGATGAAGATGGAGGCTCCTTGTCACCTGGTTATTTCCGTTGTGTAAATTGTAAGGCTTTAGCACCTTGTATCTGGATCCGCGATGTAATCTTGATACTATGCAATGAATATTTCATTTTGTTCTGTGGTGCTATCAATGATCCAGGGAATAGCACTTAACACAGATGTTCCACCTTGTTCTCAAGGTTGGGGCGTTACAGAAGAAAATCCTGGTGGACGCACTGGGTACCCTGAGAATCACTGGTGTTCATTCTTTGTAAGTCCTAAATGCAGCAAAAGAGTGGGTTTGACCGGTATCCCGAATTCAAGTCCAAGGGGATTGAATTTGAAGTAGGTGACAAGTATTTATTCCGGCAGTTAACTGACCTCTTGATCCGTCAGAGTTGTCAGGCTTGTTCATCAAAACCCCTTGCGAAAGAATATCATGAAAATAAGTCGAAAGACCACGTCAAAGATTTGAAGATAAGAAGTCGAAGAATTGATAAAGTCGAAGATTACATATTCAACCCGAATCTGCAATTCTGGTAGAATCTCAGGAGCTACTGACAAGGGTATAGTTAATAGAGCCCGTTAGTTGAGTACCCCTGAGGCCCATTAAGCTAGACCCACTTGTAATGATAGTCGAATACGAGTTCCTACCATATGTCGATATTGTAATCTGTATCGGACCCTACCCGATCATCGAGACCTGGCCACCTATATATAGGGGCCAGGAGGGGACGGTGTAGGCTAGATTGAAAGCAAGCCAGGTTGAACACCCAAGTTTACTTTTGTCACACACCTATTTCGACTAACTTTACCTTCGAGTTCATCCGACGCCCTATCTCCCTGATCCTAAGTCCTTCATCTAGGACATTTGTCGAGTTAACCCTCGTCACCAACCAAACGCAGTATCTTGGAGAACCCATGGATAAGGCTGATTGGACGATATTCCGGTATATCCAAAGGATTCTCCCTTCAGGGGCAAGACAAGCATCGATAAGTTCAGCCGATGAAAGTTTCTGAAATTTCCTCTATGAATCTGCTCCAAAGCAGCTAGCAAGTCCTCGGCAATGACGTCCCACGCCAGCTTGAAGAACAAGCCAGAAAACTCATCCGGTCCGAGGGAACGGTCGGAAGGGGTTTCCATGCCAATCTTCCTTACTTTGTCACGGGAGAACGGGGCTTCAAGCTCTCTGGTTTGGATTGCGTGTGTTTGGTTGGTGGTTTACTAGGGATGGGATGGACCATCCAGATTTTTTTGGAATGGATGATCCAGATTAGATGATCCTACGTTTTGTTTGGTTCAAAGAATTTGAGGACTGGGACCAAATTTGTTTAGAGTATAATATTTAGTAGTCTACTTGATTAGCAGGTCTAAACTGCAATTATCTCAACAAATTGGAACAGCATGTACGGGGCAGTGAGGGGCTGGGGCACCGGGAGGTGGAACACGGAGAAACTAGTCGGCACTGTTAAGCTGCTGCCGGCGACCTTGGGAACAGCTGAGCAGCGGAGGGCCGGGCGGCAGGATTTTGGGGAGCAGCGGGATCCAATCTCGATCTCGCCGCCGGCAAGCAGGCACGACGGCTCAGGCCTGATTCTCTGGCATGATCGGCATGACGAGCATCTCCGGTGCCTAGGCTGACCGGCGGAGGGCTGGTTGAAAGAGTAAAGGGAGGATTCGGCAGCGGTGAAGGGAGACATGAGGGAGGATATGGGGAAGGTGGTCGGCGACCATGGATCTGGTGGTGGTGGCAGTTCCATCGCTAGGTGCGGGAGGAAGCGGATTAGAAGTCGGTCCACCCGATTAGCAAAACAGGGATGAGATGGGTCGGCCGATTTTGCCGGATCAGTCGAACCACATTTTTTAGCGAATATTCTCTCCGGTGGGATGGTTCCCTCCACCTTAGCTACAACCAAACGCTATGAAAACAAGGATGATCCAATCCCATCCCTGTTTTAGTCGCCAACCAAACGTAGTATCTTGGAGAACCCATGGATGAGGCTGATGGGACGATATTCCTGTATATCCAAAGGATTCTCCCTTCGGGGGCAAGACAAGCATCGATAAGTTCAGCCACTAAAAGTTTCTGAAATTTCCTCTATGAATCTGATCCAAAGCAGCTAGCAAGTCCTCGGCAATGACGTCCCATGCCAGCATGAAGAACAAGCCACTACAAGAAATGTGTTGACTACTGACGCTCAAAATTCGTCACTAGATCGTCATAATGGTTGATCTATGACGATTTTATGACGAAAAAATGATCGTCAAAAACGGGGCGTCGTTGATGATCAAACATGACGAATTTACTGAAATCGTCATAACCGTCTATGACGATATTGGACCGTCATAACGGTTATGACGATTCAGTATCGTCATGGGCAGTTTGAGGAGGCCACATCAGCAATCCGATATGGCAGCCACGTGGCAGGAGGCCACATCAGCAATCCAACGTGGAATACAGCTGGCATACACATGGCAGACATGTAAATCGAAATCAGCCCGGTCCATTTCAGTTATCTATATGGGCCAAGCCCAATAAGTCAGCCTATTTTATGATTTTCTTTTCTCAATTCTGGATAGCTAAATGGGCTAAGCCCAACATTCGGCCTTTTTCTTTCCCAGGCCTTTGGCCTTTTTACAGTATTTATTTTTTTATTTTCGTCCTATTTATTATGACACTGGTCCCACTTGTTAGGTTGACCCCACTTGTCATGTTGTTCGCATAAACTGGTCCCACACATCATGGTAGTTCAAAATGCAAATTAATCATCAAAAGTGGGTCCCAATGGTCAGATTTTCATTTCACACAGTTAGTTTCAAAGCAAATACGTGATCAGTATTTCAAAAGAACAGAGACAGAATTCATCAAATAACACCGAAATTCATCTATTACAATCCTTACAGTCTATCATAACCCAACTATGCCTGCTATTGCAATATACATAATATTCTAGTTCTTTGCTAACTGGGGCTTCACGGCAAGTATCTTTATGCAGCTCCTGTAGAATAGGAAGAACCACAATTTTAGTCTCAATGAAATATAAACACCTAAAAATACAGAAAATCAATCAATATATGCATAATACAAGACTTAAATTTACTATGCAACAAAATTTGGCCAGGTTAATCTAAATAACATTCATATGTTTCAAACATTGCAATGGCATACTGCAACCACTTGAGATTTTCTAACAAGAAATAAATGGCAATTATAGTACTGCCTCGAACAAACCATACTGTATTAATCATAAAATAACAGGTGCATCACAACACGTACAGCAGTAACCATAAAATAACATGACAGAGACTAAATCAGATCCTAATACAAAGCTATTCAGAATTTCAGACCATAGGTTCCATATCACCTGGGGATTTGACTCAAAATAATGCATGCATCATAGCACATCAACCAAGTAACAAACAGGAGAATAGGATAGACCAAAGACTTAACTAATTCGGAGAGGACAGCGTTGCTTTAGTTGCAGCACGGTGAGCTCGACACTAAGAATCCGGTGCCATGGCTTCGGTTGCAGCACGCACTCCATCGGGTCTGCGAGGACAACCAAGCAAGGCAGTTGTCACTAAGCATCAAGGAAGCTGCTGCAGGTTAAACAGATACATATTCTAAGGACAACTGGAGCAATAAGAGCATTTTCTCAAAGTTAAGCATGCAAACTGACACATCTTTTATCACAGAAACTAGCAATAAAAGAGCATTTCCCTAGAAGATGCGGTTATTGAGTGTGACTTAGATGAAGTAACAACAATGGCAATACTGGACAGTAATAAGAGTTGAATCTGCCTATTTTTCCTCCTGGGAGCGCTGAATACATCCATTGTACTTCCTAGAGTTACCAAATCTAGCACCAGCCTAATCAGAATCCACAAATGTACCCCGACATAAGATTACTAGAGAGCATAAACCCAAATGTAGCATTACAGATAGCCCTAGTGTTCAAACAAGCAAAGCTTTTTTTCACAGGAGTTATTAAATTGAATTATAAATCTATTTCAACAGTTGAAATACTACTTGTGTTGTGATGTGCATATAGGTACCTCGGCGACTAGCAGGAATCAATGATCCGGCGCTTGTGACCAAGCAGTAGCCAGCAGGACGCCTGGATGGTGCAAGATAGTGGCGTCGTGGTGGCTGGCTGGCAGAAACAGGTCAGCGATGTCAAATACCAGCTCACAGGACCCATATTCCATTATACTATATATTTCATAATTCATGTAACATGCTCACAGTAAAAAAATCAAACACCTAGAGTGTTAATGCTCACATAGTGTTACAACGATACTACAAGATCATCATTAAACATAACTTCTTAGGATTAAGCAAGTAGCAATAAAGAGTGTTCTCCTCCCAGTCCACAGCCTTGTTGCTTGCTACCAAGTAGGAGTAACCAGCTGTGGTACCCGACTGCCTCCCAAACAGACCTTGCAAGTTAGGACCTGCATAGTAGAAACACGCCACTAATTAGCAACTAAACCAATCTACCAGCATATTCGCATGTATCTGTAGTAAAATACTTATAACCGGAGGCTGCAACTCCTTAACATCATATTAAAACATAAATTGGAATAGCTACACAAGAACCGAAACAAAGGTTTAGACATGGACTGTTAGTCAAATCCTTTACTTTCAGCCCATGAGCAAGTTTACAGTCAAGATGCAAGCAACTCGTTATGCAAAATAAAACGCTAGCTAAGTTAAACAGTTCAAACTCCACACTTGTGTCTTAGTTTTTAGTCATTTTTAATAGTTCAAACAGTAGGCATATATTTAGCATAGTTCAAACAGTAACGAATTTACATAAATTAATTTACAAACATGCGCTGCATTCAGATTTCAATTAAAACTGTGTGGCCTTAAATCCAGGACGTAAGTGAGATGCTTTTATCGACTAAACTACAAGCACAACTAGCAGCACCAACACACTAGAACTACAAGCACAACTTAGAAATTAGTATGAGCTTCCCCGAATGGACCAGGTCCACATGATTCAAGGCGAGGATCCAAGGAGATTCATATCCGGCGCTAAAGAGCCCTAGTCGATCTGGCTTGACATGGAGGATACGACCTCGAATCAAGCCGGGAAAGGTAGATCCGCTTACCATCTTGGCGTCGCGTGAGTCTGCGGTGAGCTCATGTTGAGGTCCCGATGCAGTGGATTGACGTAGAAGCCGAGATCGCCGCTCGTGTCCGACGCGACGAGCTCAGGACCAGCCTTGACGGCTGCACCATGTCCGCCCGTGTGCCAGGAGCTCGGGGAAGCAGCAGTTCGGCCAGGAGCTCGGTGAGGCAGCATCATCCAGAGGAGGAGCTCGCGGAGGCAGCCCGAGTGACAAGGGTATAGCTAATAGAGCCCGTTAGTTGAGTACCCCTGAGGCCCGTTGTGCTAGGCCCAATTGTAATGATAGTCGAATACGAGTTGTTACCGTATGTCGATATTTGTAATCTGTATCGGACCCTACCCGATCCTCGAGACCTGGCCATCTATATATAGGGGCCAGGAGGGGACGGTATGGGGCAGATTGAAAGCAAGCCATGTTAAACACCCAAGTTTACCTTCGACACACACCTATTTCGACTAACTTTACCTTCGAGTTCATCCGACGCCCTATCTCCCCGATCCTAAGTCCTTCATCTAGGACATTTGTCGAGTTAACCCCTCGTCACCGGGGCTCGGGACTCCCAGATCTGGAGACATTATGGGCCGACGCTATTGCTGCTTCGGCGTGTGGATCCAGGGTCGGAGACGCCGGATCCGTGCGGGGCTCCACCTCCCGCCAGATCTGGTGCTACCAGATATACCGCAGTAGGATGTGGGTGGAGGAGATGAGGGGATATGAGGGTGGGATGGCAGGCTTAAACTGGTCGAGGAGGATGGCCGGTGTGGCCATGGTGCCGCCAGGATCTCGAGATCTCGGAACTGTGGCCGCCGCACCAGTGGGGAGGGGAGGGCGTCGAAGAGGAGAAATGATTAGGGTTTCGGTGCAGGGGAGGGTCGGGCGGCAAGGGGAGAGGTGATAGGGTTTCGGCGGGCTGGACCGTTATGGTGCGTTCGATCCACACGGCCTGTAGCAGTGTACGGTGCAGATAAGCCTCTAGGGGTCGATCTGTGAGGATAAAGCCTCTACTCTCTGATTGGTTGTTAGGGTGGCTGTTTGTGTATTTTTTATATTTTATCTTTAAACCATTTTCAAATGAGCTAGTTATGGCCATAACCATGGCATAGTTTTTTCAAATGACCCCATATTGTGCACATGTGTGCATATTGGTATGGCAAACAAAGTTGCTTTGGGGAGTATTAATTTTATTTGCACAAAAAATTCATTTTTCATTTTCTTAATGCTAAAAATGGGTTATTTTGTGAAGCATCTACCAAAAATAAGTTTCAAAAATGGACCAATAAAATTTTAAATGATATTGTACCATATTTTATGCAGAACTAACCATTTGTTTGCATGTAAAAAGTTTTTTGGACACCCCTCAAAAAATTGACAAATTTTTGCCGATTCAGCTGGAAGCGGGTCAAATTTGAACTAGAGGTGCTTTATAGTTTGCTCAAGTTTTTTTCAAAAAATCATTTTTAGGTACACCATTATCTATTTTATCAGAGATCCATCAAGAGTTTCGCAAGATTCTATCCCGACCTAGGAGCGGTCATGCCCATCGTTTTGGTCGCATTTTTAAATGTGCATAACAAATTCAAAAAAAATCAAAAAAATACAAAACCTTCGCGTTGTGTCATGTTATGTGACCTAGTTTCTAGGAAAAATAACAAACTTGGAATATTGGAAACATTTTGAAAAAGTGTTCACAAAAAAGAGCTATCTCGTATGAAGTTTCATGGCTTTCAAGCTAGATGAGCTAGTTATGGCCATAACCATGGCATAGTTTTTTCGAATGACCCCATATTGTGCACATGTGTGCATATTGGTATGGCAAACAAAGTTGCTTTGGGGAGTATTAATTTTATTTGCACAAAAAATTCATTTTTCATTTTCTTAATGCTAAAAATGGGTTATTTTGTGAAGCATCTACCAAAAATAAGTTTCAAAAATGGACCAATAAAATTTTAAATGATATTATATCACATTTGATCCACAATTCACCAGTTGTTTGCATTGAAAAAGTTCTATAGCCACCCCTCAAAAAAAGACAAATATCTATCAATTCAGTTGGAAGCGGGTCAAATTTGAACTACAGGTGCTTCATAGTTTGCTCATGTTTTTTTCCAAAAATCATTTTTAGTTACACAAATAGCTATTTCATCAGAGATCCATAAAGAGTTTGGCAGGATTCGATCCCGACCTAGGAGCGGTCACGCCCACCGTTTTGGTCGCATTTTAAAGTCGGCATAACAAATTCAAAAAAAAATCAAAAAAATACAAATCCTTCGTGTTGTGTCATGTTATGTGACCTAGTTGCCATGAAAAATAATAAACTTTGAATATTGCAACTATTTTGAAAAAGTGTTCATAAAAAAGAGCTATCTCGTACGAAGTTCTATGGCTTTCAAGCCAAATGAGCTAGTTATGGCCACAAATATGGTATAGTTTGTTCAAATGACCCCATATTGTGCAAATGTGTGTATCTTGGGATGACAAACAATGTTTCTTTGGGAAGTTTTAATTTTTGTTGCACAAAAAATTCATTTTTCATTTTCTTAGTGCAAAAAATGGGTTTTTTTGTGAAGCGTCTACCAAAAGTATGTCGCAAAAATAGAACAACCAAATTTTAAATGATATTATACCATATTTTATGCACAATTCACCAATTGTTTGCATAGAAAATATTTTATAGCCCCCTCAAAAAATAGACAAAATTCTGCCGATTCGGCTGGAAGCGGGTCAATTTTGAACTACAGGTGCTTCATAGTTTGCTCATGTTTTTTTCAAAAAATCATTTTTAGGTACACAAGTACCTATTTTATCAGAGATTCATAAAGATTTTTCCAATATTCTATCTCGATCTAGGAGCGGTCACTCCTACTGTCTTGGCCGTATTTTGAATACACCATAATGGCATTCTAGTAATTAAATTTTGTTTTCTATATTTATTTTGTGAAGAAAAAGTTTTAATGTTATTATATATGCAATAAAAAGAATTTACAAAGGTTTTATGAATTTATTTGGCCTTGTTTTGAATCTACCTTAAATCTTTTATGGTAAAATCTGAAAACAATGGAAAAAACAAAAAGGAAAAAACATTCCTGAGAGTCTTTATCTACAGCGGCCCAAATGGCCCAGTGTTGTCCCAGGCCCAACATACGAACATCTTGTAATTAAAAATGCTTTAGCGTGACCACACATCAAAGGCGTTTGTTTATCTTGATGGTTAGGCCTTCCCCAATGCAAGTTTCTTAGCGCGGTATCATAGGCAAAGTGCTGATGTGGCATTCTATTAAATGATGAAAGAGAGTGAGGTTGTATCTTAGCTAAGCTACAACCTTTGCACAAAGTCATAGGCAAAAAGTATTGCTAGCCCAATCACATGCATGCATGAGACCAAAATCGTTAAATTTAGATACAATCTTTAGATACAATGCATTGTGGTGATTGTCTCTTAGAATAAACACCTACCTAGGATAGCGCGCTAAGAGCCAATGCATTGTGAAAGGCCTTAAGGTGCACTATCCGGTTTGAGGAGGGCGTGAGTTCGACCCCCGGTGCTCCTATTTATTTTGCCCGTTGCCTATATATTTCAAGGTTTCCTGCCCAGATTTGTGGGACCCGCCTGTCAGCTGGTTGGTGGGACCGACCCGTCAGCTTCGTGTCCTTTCTGCCCGGTCGGTGGTGGGACCCGCTTGTCAGGTCCGACTGTGGGACCGGCCTGTCAGGTGCGCCCGTGGGACCGGCCTGACAGGTCCGACCGTGGGACTGGCCTGTCAGGTCCGACTGTGGGACCGGCCTGTCAGCTTGGTGGGATATGACTGTGGGACCCGTCTGTCAGGTCCGACTGTGGGACCCGCCTGTCAGGTCCGACTATGGGACCCGCCTGTCAGGTCTGCCCGTGGGACCGGCCCGTCAGCTTGGTGGGATATGAAAAAAATCACACACGGAAGTATAAGAACAATTTCTGCGGGATCATATCAGAAACTAATTATAGCCCGGCTGGTCTACTACACTATTACTAGTAGGAGGTCGTGGGATCGAGTCCCATCGCCTCAACTTTTTGTTGATATTTCCCTCAATTGTGTCCAGGCCCGCATGTCACACATGGAGAGTGGGGGACCCGCTAGTAACGTGGAGACGACGATACTAGCGAAATCGTGACACATAGACGACACGTTGACGAGACCGCTGAGGTGGCAGTCCAATCATTTTAAATATATTTTAAATTAGCGACTATGATGATTTAAATTCGTCGTAAACGGTTTCAGATAAGGTCTCAAACCGCATCGAATAGGTTATGACGATTTGGTGTCGGTTGGATTATGACGTTCCTAATTTAAATCGTCGTAATTCTTATAGCTTTTGGCCTCCCCAATCAGCCCATGACGATCTGGTACAAAATCGTCACTATTTTATGACACTTTTCTCTAGGGTCATGATGAAAACGTCACTAGTCAACACATTTCTTGTAGTGAGCCAAAAAGCCCATCCGGTCTGGGGGAATGGTCGGAAGGTGTTTCCATGACAATCTTCCTTACTTCGTCACGGAAGAACGGGGCTTCAAGCTCTCTCACTTGGATTGCGTTTGTTTGGTTGGTGGTTTACTAGGGACGGGATGGACCATCCAGATTTTTTTGGAATGGATGATCCAGATTAGATGATCCTACGTTTTGTTTGGTTCAAAGAATTTGAGGACTAGGACCAAATTTGTTTAGAATATAATATTTAGTAGTCTACTTGATTAGCAAGTCTAAACTGCAATTATCTCAACAAATTGGAACTGCCTGTACGGGGCAGTGAGGGGCTGGGGCGCCGGGAGGTGGAACACGGAGAAAATAGTCGGCACTGTCAAGCTGCTGCTGGTGACCTTGGGAACAGCTGACCAGCGGAGGGCCGGGCGGCTGGATTTTGGGGAGCAGCGGGATCCAATCTCGATCTCTCCACCGGCAAGCAGGCACGACGGCTCAGGCCTGATTCTCCGGCGCGGTCGCCATGATGAGTATCTCCGGCGCCTAGGCTGACCGGCAGAGGGCTGGTCGAAAGAGTAAAGGGAGGATTCGGCAGCGGTGAAGGAAGACATGAGGGAGGATATGGGGAAGGTGGTCGGCGACCATGGATCTGGTGGTGGTGGCAGTTCCATCGCTAGGTGCGGGAGGAAGCGGATTAGAAGTCGGTCCACCCGATGAGCAAAACAGGGATGAGATGGGTCGGCCGATTTTGCCAGATCAGTCGAACCACATTTTTTAGCGAATATTCTCTCCGGTGGGATGGTTCCCTCCACCTTAGCTACAACCAAATGCAATGAAAACAAGGATGATCCAATCCCATCCCTGTTTTAGTCGCCAACCAAACGCAGTATCTTGGAGAACCCATGGATGAGGCTGATGGGACGATATTCCTGTATATCCAAAGGATTCTCCCTTCGGGGGCA
The DNA here is from genome assembly GCA_007115705.1 of Dactylis glomerata. Lineage (NCBI taxonomy): Eukaryota > Viridiplantae > Streptophyta > Magnoliopsida > Poales > Poaceae > Dactylis > Dactylis glomerata. Next base: position 312,783 of record QXEO01000167.1, read on the forward strand.
AGACAAGCATCGATAAGTTCAGCCACTAAAAGTTTCTGAAATTTCCTCTATGAATCTGCTCCAAAGCAGCTAGCAAGTCCTCGGCAATGACGTCCCACGCCAGCATGAAGAACAAGCCAAAAAGCCCATCCGGTCTGGGGGAATGGTCGGAAGGTGTTTCCATGACAATCTTCCTTACTTCGTCACGGAAGAACGGGGCTTCAAGCTCTCTCACTTGGATTGCGTTTGTTTGGTTGGTGGTTTACTAGGGACGGGATGGACCATCCAGATTTTTTTGGAATGGATGATCCAGATTAGATGATCCTACGTTTTGTTTGGTTCAAAGAATTTGAGGACTGGGACCAAATTTGTTTAGAGTATAATATTTAGTAGTCTACTTGATTAGCAAGTCTAAACTGCAATTATCTCAACAAATTGGAACTGCCTGTACGGGGCAGTGAGGGGCTGGGGCGCCGGGAGGTGGAACACGGAGAAACTAGTCGGCACTGTCAAGCTGCTGCCGGCGACCTTGGGAACAGCTGAGCAGCGGAGGGCCGGGCGGCAGGATTTTGGGGAGCAGCGGGATCCAATCTCGATCTCGCCGCCGGCAAGCAGGCACGACGGCTCAGGCTTGATTCTCTGGCACGGTCGCCATGACGAGCATCTCCGGTGCCTAGGCTGACCGGCGGAGGGCTGGTTGAAAGAGTAAAGGGAGGATTCGGCAGCGGTGAAGGGAGACATGAGGGAGGATATGGGGAAGGTGGTCGGCGACCATGGATCTGGTTGTGGTGGCAGTTCCATCGCTTGGTGCGGGAGGAAGCGGATTAGAAGTCGGTCCACCCGATTAGCAAAACAGGGATGAGATGGGTTGGCCAATTTTGTTGGATCAGTCGATCCACATTTTTGAGCGAATATTCTCTCTGGTGGGACGGTTCCCTCCACCTTAGCTACAACCAAACGCTATGAAAACAAGGATGATCCAATCCCATCCCTGTTTTACTCGCCAACCAAACGCAGTATCTTGGAGAACCCATGGATGAGGCTGATTGGACGATATTCATATATATTTAAAGGATTCTCCCTTCGGGGGCAAGACAAGCATCGATAAGTTCAGCCGCTGAAAGTTTCTAAAATTTCCTCTATGAATCTGCTCCAAAGCAGCTAGCAAGTCCTCGGCAATGATGTCCCACGCCAGCTTGAAGAACAAGCCAGAAAACTCATCCGGTCTGAGGGAACGGTCGGAAGTTGTTTCCATGCCAATCTTCCATACTTCGTCATGGGAGAACGGGGCTTCAAGCTCCCTGGCTTGGATTGCGTGTGTTTGGTTGGTGGTTTACTAGGGATGGGATGGACCATCTAGATTTTTTTGGAATGGATGATCCAGATTAGATGATCCTTCATTTTGTTTGGTTCAAAGAATTTGAGGACTGGGACCAAATTTGTTTAGAGTATAATATTTAGTAGTCTACTTGATTAGCAGGTCTAAACTGCAATTATCTCAACAAATTGGAACTGCATGTACGGGGCGGTGAGGGGCTGGGGCGCCGGGAGGTGGAACACGGAGAAACTAGTCGGCACTGTCAAGATGCTGCCGGCGACCATGGGAACAGCTGACCAGCGGAGGGCCGGGCGGCAGGATTTTGGGGAGCAGCGGGATCCAATCTCGATCTCGCCGCCAGCAAGCAGGCACGATGGCTCAGGCCTGATTCTTCGGCGCGGTCGCCATGACGAGCATCTACGGCGCCTAGGATGACTGGCGGAGGGCTGGTCGAAAGAGTAAAGGGAGGATTCGGCAGAGGTGAAGGGAGACATGAGGGAGGATATGGGGAAGGTGGTCGGCGACCATGGATCTGGTGGTGGTGGCAGTTCCATCGCTAGGTGCGGGAGGAAGCGAATTAGAAGTCGGTCCACCCGATTAGCAAAACAGGGATGAGATGGGTCGGCCGATTTTGGCGGACCAGTCGATCCACGTTTTTGAGTGAATATTCTCTCTGGTGGGACGGTTCCCTCCACCTTAGCTACAACCAAACGCTATGAAAACTAGGATGATCCAATCCTATCCCTGTTTTAGTCGCCAACCAAACGCAGTATCTTGGAGAACCCATGGATGAGGCTGATGGGACGATATTCCTGTATATCCAAAGGATTCTCCCTTCGGGGGCAAGACAAGCATCGATAAGTTCAGCCGCTGAATGTTTCTGAAATTTCCTCTATGAATCTGCTCCAAAGCAGCTAGCAAGTCCTCGGCAATGACGTCCCACGCCAGCTTGAAGAACAAGCCAGAAAACCCATCTAGTCCGGGGGAACGGTCGGAAGGTGCTTCCATGACAATCTTCCTTACTTCGTCACGGGAGAACGGGGCTTCAAGCTCTCTGGCTTGGATTGCGTGTGTTTGGTTGGTGGTTTACTAGGGATGGGATGGACCATCCAGATTTTTTTGGAATGGATGATCCAGATTAGATGATCCTACGTTTTGTTTGGTTCAAAGAATTTGAGTACTAGGACCAAATTTGTTTAGAGTATAATATTTAGTAGTCTACTTGATTAGCAGGTCTAAACTGCAATTATCTCAACAAATTGGAACTGCATGTACGGGGCAGTGAGGGGCTGGGGCGCCGGGAGGTGGAACACGGAGAAACTAGTCGGCACTGTCAAGCTGCTGCCGGTGACCTTGGGAACAGCTGACCAGCGGAGGGCCGGGCAGCAGGATTTTGGGGAGCAGCGGGATCCAATCTCGATCTCGCCGCCGGCAAGCAGGCACGATGGCTTAGGCCTGATTCTCCGGCGCAGTCGCTATGACGAGCATCTCCGGCGCCTAGGCCGACAGGCAGAGGGCTGGTCGAAAGAGTAAAGGGAGGATTCGGCAGCGGTGAAGGGAGACATGAGGGAGGATATGGGGAAGGTGGTTGGTGACCATGGATCTGGTGGTGGTGGCAGTTCCATCGCTAGGTGTGGGAGGAAGCGGATTAGAAGTCGGTCCACCCGATTAGCAAAACAGGGATGAGATGGGTCGACCGATTTTGTCGGATTAGTCGATCCACTTTTTGAGCGAATATTCTGTCTGATGGGACAGTTCCCTCCACTTTAGCTACAACCAAATGCTATGAAAACAAGGATGATCCAATCCCATCCCTGTTTTAGTCGCCAAGCAAACGCAGTATCTTGGAGAACCCATGGATGAGGCTGATGGGATGATATTCCTGTATATCCAAAGGATTCTCCCTTCGGGGGCAAGACAAGCATCGATAAGTTCAGCTGCTAAAAGTTTCTGAAATTTCTTTGTCGTGGGGATGACTTAGGGGGCGCACCACGAGCCAGGCAATATGCCGGCTGGCGTCCCAGGAATCCCCGTGGTCTCGGCACGAGAAGACCGGCTCCACCCGAAGGGCCGGCTGCGCCAGCAGCCGGCTGACGACTATGCCGAGGAGGGCTGGAGCCGGGTGATGGAGACAAAACTCCTCCAACGGCCGTCTCGCCAAAAGCGGAGCGGCCCCGACAAGAGCGACAGAGGCGCAGACAGGAGTGACGAGCACCACGACCACGACCAACCAATGAGAGGGCGAGGATCCTTCCCCACGGCAGGATCCGAGGCAAAGGGGAGGGGATATGCTCTCCAGATGCCGGCCCAGGGAAAAGACACTTTATAAAGTGTCTTTGCCAGAGCAGGGCCAGATGATGACGCCAAGGATGCCGCCGCCCTAGAACCGGCAGCCGGCCGGATCGCCACCCGAAAACCTGTAACCAGGCCCCCGTCTATATAAGGGGGCCTGGACCCTTAGCATAGGGGGATCCGATCTCTTTCTTCCTCCTCCAGCCGAACAGCTCGAGGAGCATTGTAATCGTTACAATCCAATCAATACGAAGCAGGCAGGAAGTAGGGGTTTACCTCCAACTGGGAGGGCCCTGAACCTGGGTAAATCGTGGTGTCTCTGTTGGCACAATCCCGAGCCGGACCCATCGTCACCAACGTCGAGCCCCTCCGATAAGCCTCCCCATGGCTACTGTCTCCAAATTCCTACGACAGTTGGCGCCCACCGTGGGGCAAAGCGCGGTGGCGAGCGGAGTCAAGTTCCGGCCGGGACCCTCCGGCGAGAAGGTCGCCTCCGGCCTCGTCTGGAGGTTCGGCACCTTCGACTTCGTCGACGACAACTTGGCCCACTTCAAGAACGGCTTCGGCAACGGCGGCTCCTTCCTCGACGTCGGCGGCCACCGCTTCTACGTCGCCAAGCCCTTCCCGGAGGAGATCACCGACGTCTTCGACTCTCCCTGCGACGGAGGCTCGAGCTGCGGCGAAAGCAGCAATCTTGGCGCTTTGGTCGAGGTGATGGCCCTGGGAGAGGATGAGGGCGGCGACTCACCGCGCCCCGAGCGTCCGTCGCTCGAGCGCCCACCTCCACAGGAGCAAGATGCTTCACTCCCAGAGCGGGACGCCCCGGACATCTCCGTGGTGGACCTGCGCGCTCCCCTCGACCGCGTCATCGATCCCGCTCGGGTCGCCAAGGCCTTGGAGCGGACGCGCCTCGTTCTCCTTGGCAAGCTGGCTGAGGACGAGGCCAACCGGCGCCGCGCGAGCACCACGCTCGGCGAGTTCTACGACGTACCCAGAGATGCGCCGGCGGAGCTCGCCCGTGACCTACGCCGCAGCTTCGCCACCGCTCTCCCTGGCCAGATCCAGCGGTCTCCATTGGCAGGCCGAGGCCGCGGAGGGCGTGGACAGGGCGGCCGCGCTCCGAGCGGCAACGCCCAAGTCTGCCGTGCTCAGCAAGGTGGTAGAGCGAGCGGACCACGCTTGACCGCGGAGTCAGCGCCCGGGACAGAGTCCCAGGCTAGCCCACCGGCGCTGCACATCCACCTGTGGCTCGACCACGTCAAGACGTCCTCTAGGGGATCTGCTAGCTCAAAGCGAGCGGCTTCAGACCAAGGAGGCCCGGGGGCTGCTGGCAGTGGTCATGGGCGCAAAGAGGGCAAGTACACCCTCGATGCTGCGCTTGATCGGCCGTGTAAGTTTCACACCTCCCCGGGCAGGGAAGCGACCCACTCCACGCGTCAATGCCGTTTCATGAGAGAGCTGGAGCAGCGCGCTCGGCAGATCCCTAGGACACCGCAAGCACGACCGGCTGGAGGTCAGGAGGACCAACGGCGCGAACCGGCTGGAGGCGAGCCGGACCAAGATGACGACTTCCCGACGGATGTGGAGCAGTATCATATCTTCACTACCCCCGGCAAGGACAAAAGGAACGACCTTTGGCATGAGGCGGAGGTGAACGCTGTGATGCCTGCAGAACCCCAGTTCATGCATTGGTCCGAGACGACCATTACCTGGGGGCGCGAGGACCACCCAAGGCTGATGCCCAGCCCTGGAGAATACGCTCTGGTCGTGGACCCTGTTGTGTGCTCCGATACGCACATGTGCCGGTTCTCCCGCGTGCTCGTCGACGGCGGCAGTAGTATCAACCTTCTTTACCGGAGCTCTCTGGAGAAGTTGGGCATCCCGCTTGCTCAACTGGAACCTAGCCGGCTCACCTTCCATGGCATCATGCCTGGGCATTCTTGCACCCCTTTGGACAAGGTGCAGCTGGAGGTTCTCTTCGGAAAGAAGGGGAACAGCCGCCGCGAGCCAATCTGGTTCGAGGTGGTGGACATCAGCAGTCCCTACCACGCCCTGCTAGGCCGACCGGCCCTGGCGAAGTTCATGGCTGTCCCGCACTACGCCTATCTGAAGATGAAGCTTCCGGGGCCCAGAGGCGTAATCACGGTCTCGGGAAACTTCAAGAAGTCCCTGGCCTGCGCCAAGGAGAGCTCGCAGCTGGCAGAGGCGCTGGTCGTCGCTGAGGAAAAGAGAAAGCTTCTACACCGCGTGGAGCTGACTCAGCAAGATGTGCCAGTTCGCCAGTCGCCGGTGGAACAGTTCAAGCCGGCCAACGACACCAAGAAGATCCTGCTGGATGAGAGCGACCCCTCCAAGTACGTCATCATCGGCACCGGCTTGTCTGCCAAATAGGAAAGCGAGCTCACCAGCTTCCTCCGTGAGAATCGGGACATCTTTGCATGGTCTCCAAAGGACATGCCTGGTGTGCCGAGGGAGCTGGCTGAGCACACACTCAACGTCCGGCTAGACGCCAAGCCGGTCAAGCAGCCGCTGCGACGGTTCGCAGAAGAGAAGAGGAAAGCAATTGGCGAAGAGATTGCCCGGCTCCTTGCAGCCGGCTTCATCATGGAAGTGTTTTACCCTGACTGGCTCGCGAACCCAGTCCTGGTTCTGAAGAAGAACAACACTTGGCGAATGTGTATCGACTACACCAGCCTCAACAAGGCTTGTCCCAAGGATCCTTTCGCACTGCCACGGATTGACCAGGTGATCGATTCCACAGCCGGCTGTGACCTGCTGTCCTTCCTGGACGCCTATTCAGGTTACCACCAGATCCTGCTCTTCCAGCCGGATCAGATCAAGACCTCCTTCATCACCCCATATGGAGCCTACTGCTACGTCACCATGCCCTTCGGCCTGAAGAACGCTAGAGCCACTTACCAGCGAACCATGCAGCGATGTCTGCAAGGGCAGATTGGGAGGAACGTGCATGCCTATGTGGACGACGTGGTGGTGAAGACCAAGCAAAGCGGCTGTCGATGGATTTCGTGTCGCAAGAACACGGGGTACCACGCGATGGACCCAAAAGATTCGAACGCAGGGGGCTGAACGTGTGAGATCTTGGATCGCAACGAAACACGGTGACAGAAGACTCAAGTGTCGAACGCGCTACGCACTGCAGAGAGGGACGCCGGGCTTTACCCAGGTTCAGGGCCCTCGTGGTGAGGTAAAACCCCTACTTCCCGCCTTCTTGTATTGCAACGCGACACCTCGCGAGGAGTACAAGGCCTTGATTACAAAGCTCTAGTTGGCAGAGGTTGAAGAACCTGCGTGCCCAACTAGCAGCCTGAAGAAGATGAAGATTCGATCCCCTCTAAGGGGTGGCCTCCTCTCCTTTTATAGCGCCAAAGTCCTCCTTCCCCTTATCTTCTTGGGGAAGGGGTTGCCACACACGGCCAAGGAGGGAGGACAGCTGTAGACTATGCTCTTCTGTAGACTTGGTCTTTGTAGGGTAGTGGCGCCGGTCCACAGGAGTGGGTGGAGGAGGCTGACGTCCTCCTCTGGCGCCCTGCACCGTCCATGCTATATTTAGGGGGGTGGCCAACTGCCACTGTGCCGCTTTGGGCAGGCACAGAGAAAGTTGGTCTCCTCCCTGTCGGGGGTAGCGTGGGCGGTACGCGGTCTTCTGCCTGTTATCTTCTTGCTCAGCACGAAAGCGTGCTGAGCTGACGTGGGCGTACCTTCTCTCCTCACCAGCAGGGCTCGTGAGGAGGTCTTCTGGTCCTTGGCAGTTTCCGTCGTCGTTCTCCTCACGAGGCGCCTCCTCGTGAGGGTCTTCTCCGTACTGAAGATTATTGATTATCTCCTGGGCTGAAGATGGGCCGATGACGGGGCCCAGGAGCAGGTGGACCGGGATACCCCGGTATCCATTACACCGACAGTAGCCCCCGGGAGCCCGGCCCACAACGCGCCCTCTTGAGGAAGCGAAGGGTCGGGGGCCCCCGAAGCTGCTGGGCCCTCCAATAGCACGCGTCAACCGCGCGGTCAGAGGACCATGTGAAGATGCAGAGGATGCGGACACGTGTCGTGGCCGCAGCTGGCGAGACGAAACGGCGGCGACGCTACAGTCTCCGAGGCGTCATCCATCATAATGATGCGTCGCTTGACTGCAGAGCGCTGTGCCAACGCTTCGATTCCCGCGCTGGGATTTGACGCATCGACGCTGGATGCTCCCCTTAAATAGGTCCTCCTCGAGACCGTCGGCACTTCACCTCCTTCCTCCAGTGCCACTTCTGCTTCTTCTTCCCTGAGAGCATGGACCCTTCCAACTCCGCCGTCGCCGCCGGTCCAAGCTCCGGAACGAAGCGTCGAGGGCGCCCTCCGGGCAGCGGGAACAAGGCGAAAGTCCCGACCCAGTGGACCCCCGGCGCCGGGGGCCCCTTGCGCATTGGCGCGCCGAGGCAGAACGAGGCGATTCGCCCAGCCTCGGGGACCTCCGGCGCCCTGACCCTCCGGGGCCCCGCACGCGGCGGAGCCCTGAACTCGCCGTCGCCGCTGGCGACGGCGCCTGCTCCCCGCGCCTCGGGGAGCATTGATCGGGCCTTCCGGGAGGTGGAGGCCGCCCTGGGCCCCCCTCCCCCTGCTGCAGATCTTCCGGCCCCGCCGATGAACGGAGTGATCGCCACTCCGCGCCACCTGGCGGCGGCGATGCTGGGACCCCTCGTCGCCCCGGGGTCCCGATTCTTGGAGCTCCTCGTCGTCGTCGACGCCCCGGGCTTTAACTCCCTCCGGTTGCCCGACGCCATCCGGAGGGTGCTTCACGCCCACGGCCCAGCCGCCGGGGAGATCGCCCTGGGGGAACAGAGCAGGCCAGATCTCTTCTGGCCTGTGGACATCCTCTTCGGGCCGACCGGCAACGTCGTCCTCTCCGGCCGCTGGAGGCCCTTCGCCCTCGGCTGCCGCCTCCGCATTAGCGACCGCCTCGTCTTCCGCTTCAAGCTGGGGACCCTGGAGGCGACGGTGCGGATCTTCACCGCCGACGGCGTCCGCCGCACCTATCCCCAGCTCCCGGCGCAGTGAAGAGGAGGTCTTGGGCGGTAGTCTTCTGGGGAGGGGAGCTAGTCTCCTCCCCTTTTTGTTGCGTAGTCCTTGCCGGCGGGGTATGCCCCGTCGTGCTCCACTCCATCCCCCGCTAGGGGGCTTAATGAAATCCAGTCGCTTAATCTTGTTGTCCTTCACTGTCCTGGCTATTCGCTCGCTCGAGAGCCCTGGTGAGCTGTAGGCATCGACAGGAAGCCTCCCTCCACCTCAGAGCTCAGAACGGGTTCGGCGTCAGCGACACGGTAGATGACTCCTGAGACGAGAAGTTGAAGAAAAGGTTGGAAAACAAAAAACCCCAAATCCCCGAAAACGGAAAAACAAATCGATAAAACAAACGAAAAAAGAAGGCGAATAAGATGCCCCTGTGACCGGCACAGGGACCTTCTCCGTCGTGGAGGAGCGCAGCACTATCTGTGCCAGCAGCTAAGAGCAAATTGCCGCGCGTGGCGATTCACGGGGCCTTCCTCCTCGTTGAGGGAAGCTGGACCCTCACGGACGTGAAAACGTCGACGCTTAAGAGAGCCCAGAGACCGTCGACACCTCACAAGGATTGCTCATGAGGTGAAGGGCCTGGCGCGGACCTCCGGATCTGCGTCTCCTTCGCAAGATTTATCGGAGCGGCCTTGGTCTTCAATAATCCTGCCACGTTAGGCCTTCCTCGAGAGAGGGAATCCTCCTGCGGATGCTAGTGCATCGACGCGTCTTTGCTCCCTCGTGAGGGTTGCTCACGAGGGGTAGGTCCTTAGCGGGTGCCATGGGCACACCTTGGACTTTTCCTCGAAGATTTTTTATTTTCTGGCGTACTTCGCGAGGAACTAAGCACCATGGGCATCCAGAGGTGATCGTTAATGGGGCCGTCGCCCCGACCAGAGCTCGCTCCCTTCAGGTTTTTCGGGCTTGCTGTTTTCCGGGCGAAGGCCCCAGCATAGACACCGTGCCTAGCCCCCTTCTGCGAGGAGTACAATCAGAAAATAAATGGACTTCATGCCATTTTGATGTCATGCCGAAGCAGAGGCGCTGTACTGCGCATTAACTTAATATCAGTGCTTAAGAGCAGATTGAGCTGATACAAGTGCCGTAAAAACGGTCTTTTTCTCCTCGTGAGGAACCTAAGGGTAGAACTTTCGCAGATGAGCTATGTTCCACGGGTTCCCCACCGGCACGCCTTCTGCGGTTTCCAGCCACGCCGAGCCCGGCCTGGCAATGTGCGTCACCTTGAAGGGTCCTTCCCACATTGGAGACAGCTTGTGCAGGCCCTCGCGAGAGAGTATTCTCCTCAGCACCAGGTCGCCGACCTCCAGAGTTCTTGCTCGAACATGGCGGCTATGGTAGCGGCGTAGTCCTTGCTGGTACCTCGCGGTGCGGAGCGCGGCTTGGCACCGAGCTTCTTCGAGCAGGAGGAGGCGGTCCTTGATGAGGTCCTCTTGGCGGATTTCGTCGAAGGCGAGCACCCTTGGCGACCCGAACTTGACGTCGGTGGGAAGAACAGCCTCCGCCCCATAGACCAAGAAGAAAGGGGTCTCTCCAGTGGGTTTGGTGGCGGTAGTCCTGATGGACCACAAGATGGATTGGAGGTTGTCTAACCATTTTTTGCCGCAGGCCTCGAGCTTGGCGTTGAAGCTTTTCGTCTTGAGCCCTTTGAGCACTTCAGCGTTGGCGCGCTCGGCTTGGCCGTTGCTCCTGGGGTAGGCGACGGAGGCGAAGCAGATTTTGATGTCAGTCGATGCGCAGTATTCCCGGAACAAGCCGCTGGTGAACTGGCTGCCGTTGTCGGTGATTATGCGGTTAGGCACACCAAAGCGACAAACCAGTCCACGGATGAACTTGACGGCGGACCTGGCCGGGATTGTGCACACCGGTTCCACCTCCACCCACTTGGTGAACTTGTCGATGGCGATGTAGAGGTAGCGATAGCCCCCTTGCGCTCTGGGAAATGGACCGAGGATGTCCAGCCCCCAAACTGCAAAGGGCCAAGTGAGTGGGCTGGTGCGCAGCTCTTGCGCCGGCTGATGTATCTGCTTGGCGTGGAATTGGCACGCCTCGCACCTCTTGACCATCTCCGACGCATCTCCGAGCGCCGAAGGCCAGTAGAAGCCGCTTCGATATGCCTTCGCAGCTAGAGTCGCGGCTGAAGCGTGGTGTCCACATTCGCCGGCATGGATGTCCCTTAGAAGCTCTTGGCCTTGGTGAGTAGATATGCACTTCAGAGCGACGCCATTTGGGCGACGCCGGTACAGGTCACCATCCTTGACGCAGTAGCCCGACGCTTGCCGCACAATCCTCTCGGCCTCCTCTTCATCCTCAGGAAGCCTGCTGCTGGTGAGGTAGGCCTTGAGCTCGATTATCCAATCCACTCCCTCCTGCCGGGCCAATGCCAGAAGGACGCGGTCACCCGAAGGAGGCCCGCAATCCGGAGCCCCCTGCTCCGGCGGTGGCGGCAAAGCAGAAGGAGGAGGTGGTTTGGATGTGCCGAGGGAGCTGGCTGAGCACGCACTCAACGTCCGGCCAGACGCCAAGCCGGTCAAGCAGCCGCTGCGACGGTTCGCAGAAGAGAAGAGGAAAGCAATTGGCGAAGAGATTGCCCGGCTCCTTGCAGCCGGCTTCATCATGGAAGTGTTTTACCCTGACTGGCTCGCGAACCCAGTCCTGGTTCTGAAGAAGAACAACACTTGGCGAATGTGTATCGACTACACCAGCCTCAACAAGGCTTGTCCCAAGGGTCCTTTCGCACTGCCACGGATTGACCAGGTGATCGATTCCACAGCCGGCTGTGACCTGCTGTCCTTCCTGGACGCCTATTCAGGTTACCACCAGATCCTGCTCTTCCAGCCGGATCAGATCAAGACCTCCTTCATCACCCCATATGGAGCCTACTGCTACGTCACCATGCCCTTCGGCATGAAGAACGCTAGAGCCACTTACCAGCGAACCATGCAGCGATGTCTGCAAGGGCAGATTGGGAGGAACGTGCATGCCTATGTGGACGACGTGGTGGTGAAGACCAAGCAAAGCGGCTGTCGATGGATTTCGTGTCGCAAGAACACGGGGTACCACGCGACGGACCCAAAAGATTCGAACGCAGGGGGCTGAACGTGTGAGATCTTGGATCGCAACGAAACACGGTGACAGAAGACTCGAGTGTCGAACGCGCTACGCACTGCAGAGAGGGACGCCGGGCTTTACCCAGGTTCAGGGCCCTCGTGGTGAGGTAAAACCCCTACTTCCCGCCTTCTTGTATTGCAACGCGACACCTCGCGAGGAGTACAAGGCCTTGATTACAAAGCTCTAGTTGGCAGAGGTTGAAGAACCTGCGTGCCCAACTAGCAGCCTGAAGAAGATGAAGATTCGATCCCCTCTAAGGGGTGGCCTCCTCTCCTTTTATAGCGCCAAGGTCCTCCTTCCCCTTATCTTCTTGGGGAAGGGGTTGCCACACACGGCCAAGGAGGGAGGACAGCTGTAGACTATGCTCTTCTGTAGACTTGGTCTTTGTAGGGTAGTGGCGCCGGTCCACAGGAGTGGGTGGAGGAGGCTGACGTCCTCCTCTGGCGCCCTGCACCGTCCATGCTATATTTAGGGGGGTGGCCAACTGCCACTGTGCCGCTTTGGGCAGGCACAGAGAAAGTTGGTCTCCTCCCTGTCGGGGGTAGCGTGGGCGGTACGCGGTCTTCTGCCCGTTATCTTCTTGCTCAGCACGAAAGCGTGCTGAGCTGACGTGGGCGTACCTTCTCTCCTCACCAGCAGGGCTCGTGAGGAGGTCTTCTGGTCCTTGGCAGTTTCCGTCGTCGTTCTCCTCACGAGGCGCCTCCTCGTGAGGGTCTTCTCCGTACTGAAGATTATTGATTATCTCCTGGGCTGAAGATGGGCCGATGACGGGGCCCAGGAGCAGGTGGACCGGGATACCCCGGTATCCATTACACCGACAGCGGCACGCTCCTGGACGATCTCAAGGAGACCTTCACCAACCTGCGGCGCTATCGCATGAAGCTCAACCCTGAGAAGTGCACCTTCGGTGTGCCGGCTGGACAGCTCCTAGGCTATATCGTTTCCCAGCGAGGGATCGAGGCTAACCCCTCGAAGATAAAAGCCATCGAGGCCCTAGAGAAGCCCACCCAGCTCAGAGATGTGCAGAAGTTTGCTGGGTGCCTGGCCTCGCTTAGCCGGTTCGTTAGCCGGCTCGGGGAGAAGGCCATGCCGTTGTACCAGCTGATGAAGAAGACAGACCACTTCATTTGGTCCCAGCGTGCAGATGACGCCTTCAACGACCTCAAGCGAGCTTTGTCTACTGCGCCGGTCTTGGCAGCGCCGGCCCCGCGGGAGCCAATGCTGCTCTACATCGCAGCAACCCCACGCGTCATCAGCGTGGTGATCATGGTGGAGCGCACCGAAGAAGGCAAAGAGCTGCCAGTTCAACGCCCGGTGTACTACCTGAGTGAGGTGCTCACTCTCTCCAAGCAGAACTACCCGCACTATCAGAAGGTCGCGTACGGCGTGTACATGGTGGCCAAGAAGCTGAAGCACTACTTCGAAGAGCACCCAATCACGGTGGTAAGCACCACCCCGCTTTCGGAGATCATTGGGTGTAAGGACGCGTCAGGAAGAGTGGCCAAGTGGGCGATTGAGCTCGCGGCTCATACCATTCAGTACAAGCCCAGGACGACGATCAAGTCGCAGATCATAGCGGATTTCTTCGCTGACTGGGGAGAGCACCAGTACTTGCCGCCGGCTCCAGACTCCACCCACTGGCGCATGCACTTTGATGGCTCCAAGCTGCTCGGGGGCTTGGGAGCCGGCGTCATCCTGACCTCTCCCAAGGGAGACAAGCTGCAATACGTGCTGCAGATGCATTTTCGAGCATCAAACAACGTCGCCGAATACGAAGCCCTGGTGCATGGGCTCAAGATGGCCAAGCAGATCGGAATCAGGAGGATTCTTTGCTTCGGAGATTCCGACCTGGTAACGCACCAGGTCTCAGGAGATTGGGACGCTAAGGACGCCAACATGGCCTCTTATCGCTTCTACGCACAGCAGCTCAGTGGATTCTTCGAGGGCTGCGAGTTCCACCATGTCCCCAGAGCAAACAACAAAGAAGCGGACCGGTTGTCCAAGATCGGCTCCACCAAGCAGGATATCCCGGCTGGGGTGTCCCTGGAGATCATCCACAAGCCGTCGATCAGGCCTTCGCCGGAGTCCATATCCATCTACGTGCCAGGAGATCCGGCCCCGGCTCTGGTACCACCACCAGACCCGGGGGCTGCCGCCTCGGGGCTGAAGGAGCCAGCCGGCCAGCCCAGCACGGCCGGCTCGACGAAGGTTGACGGGACTGCCGGCTCTACGCCCGCTCCTCCAGCCGGACAATCAGATGAAGCCGGCACGACGGCAGACCCGGGGGCTGCCGATCCTCTGGTCGCCAGTGTCTTCCACATACGGGAGATACCTTCCTGGGCGGAGCCATTCTCCAACTACCTCATCACCGGAGATTTGCCGCAAGACGAAGTGGAAGCTAGGCGAATTCAACGTCGAGCGGGGGCATACACCATCATCAACAGCGAGCTGTACAAGCGCAGCGTGTCAGGCATCTTCCAGAAGTGCATCGAGCAGGAAGAAGGGATGGAGCTGCTAAGGGAGATACACCAAGGGGAGTGCGGACACCACGCCTCTTCCAGAGCTTTGGTGGCCAAGGCCTTCCGCCATGGTTTCTACTGGCCGATGGCCAAGCAGAATGCAGAGCAGCTGGTGAAGCAGTGCAACGGCTGTCAGCGCTTCTCCAAGCACAGAAACACTCCAGCGGCAGCCCTCAAGACCATCCCGCTCACCTGGCCGTTCGCTGTCTGGGGCCTGGACATGGTAGGGCCATTCAAGACCGCACCCGGGGGCTTGACGCATCTGCTGGTCGCCGTGGACAAGTTCACCAAGTGGATCGAAGCCAAGCCAATCAAGAAGCTCGACGGCTCGTCCACGATCAAGTTCTTCAACGAGATCATCACGAGATATGGAATACCCCACAGCATCATCACCGACAACGGGACAAACTTCGCGAAGGGAGTCTTTGCTGATTACTGTGGTCAGAAAGGCATCCGGCTGGACTTAGCGTCGGTGGCGCACCCACAGTCAAATGGACAGGTGGAAAAGGCAAATGGGCTGATCCTGGCCGGCATCAAACCAAGACTGGTCGAGCCTCTCGAGCGCTCAGCCGGCTGTTGGGTCGAGGAGCTACCCTCAGTGCTCTGGAGCCTGCGCACCACTCCAAACCGCTCTGTGGGCTTCACACCCTTCTTCCTAGTCTATGGAGCAGAGGCGGTGTTACCCACAGACATCGAGTTCGACGCGCCCAGAATTGTCCAGTACACGGAGAAGCAAGCAAAAGAAGCTCGCGAAGACGGCATCGACCTCCTCGAGGAGGCTCGAGAGCAGGCTCTGGCTAGATCAGCGCTCTACCAGCAGCAGCTGCGACGATACCACAGCCGGAAAATTCGCCCGCTCGCGTTCCGCGAAGGTGATCTCGTACTCCGGCTGGTCCAAAGCACTAAAGGCATGCATAAGCTGTCTCCTCCCTGGGAGGGACCGTTCATTGTCAGCCGGGTGTTAGGCAATGGGGCGTATTACCTCATCGACGCACAAGAGCCCAGAAAGAACAAGGCAGATAACTCTGACAAGGAGACCGAGCGTCCCTGGAATGTCAGTCTACTAAGACCTTTCTTCTGTTAAGGCGAAAGCTTGTACCCCGAAAAATGTGTCAATGAATAAAGGAAAACGGAGTGGCTAGTTACGGCCGGCTCCGGGGAAAAACACTCCGTGCATGTTTTACCTCCTGCGTTATTCACTTGACCGGCAGCCGGCTCCAGGCACCGAGCCACAGCCGGCTGCCCCGAAAACGATCGGTCTCTCGCCAACCGGATGAGTACTGCGTATAGCGAAGGTCTCGAGCCCAACCTCCACCTTCCGGCTCCGCGTAGCCGGACGGATAGGAGCCGGCAGGCCACATACGAGGGAAAGCCGCGGAGCAGAACCACAAACGATAGAAAAACCGCTCAACCAAGCGTCAAGGGCAGTGTCTGTCAACTAATCGTAGGCTAGCACGAGTCGGGGGCCCGATAGACTGAAGTACTACTTCTCACTCCGCGGCACGCTCCCACCCTAGGCCGGCATTCGGCTGCCGGCCCAAGGGAGACCAACCGGCACCAGGCTGCCGGTTGGGGGTAGAAGGGCCGAAGGGTGGGAAGATTAAGGAAAAGGTTGAGGGAACCGGGCAAGTGCAAAGCCAGCGAGTAGCTGACAGATACGATCTTTGGCGTTTGGGCAGAGAAGCCACGCCCAAGAGGTTCGAAGCTAGAGCTGCCTCGCTTGGCGGTTGGCATCGTTCGCGAGAAGTTAGTTTCGAGCTAGCTGATAGTCCAGCTACCCCAAAACTCGGGGGCTAGGGGGAAAGGGAATTGGCCCTCAGAAGCAGGCCAGCTCCAGTACCTCGCCGGCTGTTTCGAGCAACTGGCGCTGCGACACGATCGACAAACAAGCAGCGAAATTGAAACCTAACACTCGCAAAGCAACGGCTAGAGCTGGAGGCTAGGAGGTCTGCTCCAATCGTGGCTCGAAACGCGCGAAGACTTGGGAAAGGAAGCGCGCCGGCTCCGACCCTTGCCCGAGCCGGTACCAGATGCGGTTCCCATTCCGTTCGCGCTGAAGCCGGAGCTAGCCCGTCCTTCCTGGAGCCGGCCAGCAGAAGCGCCGGCCCATTCGCGCTGGAGCCGGAGCTAGCCCGCACTCCCCAGAGCCGGCTAGCAGGAGCATCGTTCCCTCCGCATCGAAGCCGGAGGAGCCCTGCCCGAAGCGTTTGCGCAGGCCAGTGACTATCGTAGTCCTTACCTACGGATTCGCGCAGCAAGGGATTTCGCTAAGAAAAGAACCATCGCGGCGCAGCGGTGTCAGGCAGAAGACGTCTGCCCGATGGCAAAAATACACAGTGAAGAAAAGATATTCGCACAGCAAGCAAAGATTTGCAGGAAACTAGAAGAGCTCACTAAGGAGCCTGACGATTACAAAAGTCCCCTAAATTACTACTCTAAGGATGCCAAGGGTCCTCAGGCGAGTCCGTGTCAGAATCACCCGCAAGAGGAACGACAAGGAGGATGCCAAGAATCCCTCGCCCGGGAGATCCTCGCCTTCCCCAGCCTGGTGCGAGCGCCGCACGGACTTTGCCCCGGAGAAGCCCGCCCTTCACGGCGGGGTGGTGAAGGCGCGAGCTGAGAGGGTGCCGTCGAAGAGGCAGAGGGTGAAGTCATCCTTCTCGTCTTGGCGGGTGAGAAGGATGAACCAACCCTCGTGCACGCCATAGTCGATGAAGAACTTCGACCACCCGTCGCGGAAGTAGCACACCCCTTGGCCGTCGTAGTGGACCTCGACGCGGTACGTGGGCTGGCCGCCGCTGCACTCCCGCAGTTTGGCGTAAGCCAACTCTTGGTCCTCCATTGAGCTGGCGAACTGAGTCGGGAGGCGGAGGCGATCCCGGGCGCCGGCAAGCACTGGGATGATGCATGTGGACCATCCCTACGCCGAGATGTACTCCGGCGGCTGGAGCGCCGGCTTCTCCAACCAGGGCCGCGAGGGACCCAGTGGAGGAGGAATCATCGTGCGGGGTCCCGCGGGGGTGGCGTCGACCCTGAAGACGGCGGGGGCCTTCTTGTTTTTGCTGCCCGGCGGCCGCCCGCGGCGAGACGTGGAAGGAGCGGCGACCGCCGCGGGAGCCGTCTTCTTCTCGCCCCCCTTCGGGCAGCCGGGTTTCCGTTTCCCCAAGAGGACTGCACCGCTAGGGGCCCCGGTCGACGGGGGCGCGACGGAGGAAGAGGCGGCAGCGGCGGCTTTCGCCGCGAGGGCCTCCAGGGTGCTCTTGTTGCGGCTTCCCTTCGGACGACCGCGCCCTCGGGGTGCGGAGGGCGCCGCCTCCGGCGCCTCAACCACCTCCCTGACCCCCTCCGGGGCTTTGTCGTCGTTGACAGGGGAGTGGCCAGAGGACGACATGGCTGGGCCGAGCTCGAGAAGAGAAGGCTCGAGCGCGAAGGAGAAGAGACAAGCACTCTGAGCAGCGAGCACGCTCGGTATTTAAAGAAGAAGGGCGAAAGGGTAACCCCCGACGTTTCAGTAACCAACCTCCACGTCGTGCGCCCCCGCAGCGGTTGCCGCAGCGGATCGTGGGAGGAGTTGATGGGACGCGCCGCTGACGTATGCCGGCCCACCCCGCATGACGACTTGAGAAGTTATGGCGAAGGGGATTCCGAGGCCGAGGTGATTAGACCGGTCACTGGCGCGCTGCGCCGGCCGCAGCATGGGAACAAAACCCGAGGCGGCACAATCTCCCAAGAGGAAGCGCGTCGGCTCGCGACCGTCAGCCGGACCATCACCGGAGTCGGCTCGTCCCGAGGCGGCCGGAAGAACTCTGCATGGCCTAGCCTCGATGACTGGATCGACCCAGCCGGACCGGAGATCCTAGGACTTCGAGGAGGACAAGCAAGACTTCGGCGAAGAGAAGAACCCGCCGAAGCCCCATGCTAGCCCATGAGACTTCGCCAGTTTCGGGGGCTAGTATCGTGGGGATGACTTAGGGGGCGCACCACGAGCCAGGCAATATGCCGGCTGGCGTCCCAGGAATCCCCGTGGTCTCGGCACGAGAAGACCGGCTCCACCCGAAGGGCCGGCTGCGCCAGCAGCCGGCTGACGACTATGCCGAGGAGGGCTAGAGCCGGGCGATGGAGATAAAACTCCTCCAACGGCCGTCTCGCCAAAAGCGGAGCGGCCCCGACAAGAGCGACAGAGGCGCAGACAGGAGTGACGAGCGCCACGACCACGACCAACCAATGAGAGGGCGAGGATCCTTCCCCACGGCAGGATCCGAGGCAAAGGGGAGGGGATATGCTCTCCAGATGCCGGCCCAGGGAAAAGACACTTTATAAAGTGTCTTTGCCAGAGCAGGGCCAGATGATGACGCCAAGGATGCCGCCGCCCTAGAACCGGCAGCCGGCCGGATCGCCACCCGAAAACCTGTAACCAGGCCCCCGTCTATATAAGGGGGCCTGGACCCTTAGCATAGGGGGATCCGATCTCTTTCTTCCTCCTCCAGCCGAACAGCTCGAGGAGCACTGTAATCGTTACAATCCAATCAATACGAAGCAGGCAGGAAGTAGGGGTTTACCTCCAACCGGGAGGGCCCTGAACCTGGGTAAATCGTGGTGTCTCTGTTGGCACAATCCCGAGCCGGACCCATCGTCACCAACGTCGAGCCCCTCCGATAAGCCTCCCCATGGCTACTGTCTCCAAATTCCTACGACATTCCTCTATGAATCTGCTCCAAAGCAGCTAGCAAGTCCTTGGCAATGACATCCCACGCCAGCTTGAAGAACAAGCCAGAAAACCCATCCGGTCCGGGGGAACGGTCGGAAGGTGTTTCCATGACAATCTTCCTTACTTCATCACGGGAGAACGGGGCTTCAAGCTCTCTAGCTTGGAATGTGTGTGTTTGGTTGGTGGTTTACTAGGGATGGGATGTCCATCCAGATTTTTTTGGAATGGATGATCCAGATTAGATGATCCTACATTTTGTTTGGTTCAAAGAATTTGAGGACTGGGACCAAATTTGTTTAGAGTATAATATTTAGTAGTCTACTTGATTAGTAGGTCTAAACTGCAATTATCTCAACAAATTGGAACTGCATGTATGGGCCAGTGAAGGTCTGGGGCGCCGGGAGGTGGAACACGGAGAAACTAGTCGGCACTATCAAGCTGCTGCCGGCGACCTTGGGAACAGCTGACCAGCGGAGGGCCGGGCGGCTGGATTTTGGGGAGCTGCGGGATCCAATCTCGATCTCGCCGCCGGCAAGCACGCACGGCGGCTCAGGCCTGATTATCCAGCGCGGTCGCCATGACGAGTATCTCCGGTGCCTAGGCTGACCGGCGGAGGGCTGGTCAAATGAGTAAAGGGAGGATTCGGCAGCAGTGAAGGGAGACATGAGGGAGGATATGGGGAAGGTGGTTGGCGACCATAGATCTGGTGGTGGTGGCGGTTCCATCGCTAGGTGCGGGAGGAATCGGATCAGAAGTCGGTCCACCCGATTAGCAAAACAGGGATGAGATGGGTCAGCCGATTTTGCCGGATCAGTCGATCCACGTTTTTGAGCGAATATTCTCTCTGGTGGGACGGTTCCCTCCACCTTAGCTACAACCAAATGCTATGAAAACAAGGATGATCCAATCCCATCCCTGTTTTAGTCGCCAACCAAACGTAGTATCTTGGAGAACCCATGGATGAGGCTGATGGGACGATATTCCTGTATATCCAAAGGATTCTCCCTTCGGGGGCAAGACAAGCATCGATAAGTTCAGCCGCTAAAAGTTTCTGAAATTTCCTCTATGAATCTGCTCCAAAGCAGCTAGCAAGTCCTCGACAATGACGTCCCATGCCAGCTTGAAGAACAAGCCAGAAAACCCATCCGGTCCAGGGGAACGGTCGGAAGGTGTTTCCATGAAATTCTTCCTTACTTCGTCACGGGAGAACGGGGCTTCAAGCTCTCTGGCTTGGATTGCGGACAGTGTGGGTAGCTCGACTAAATTCAGATTCAGAACAGAGGGTCTGGAAGGCACTGAACCAAAAAATCCAGCAAAATATTAATTAGCTAGCGCTACCTTATCATCAATCGAGGGTCTGGAAGACACCGTTTTTCTCATGATGCCAAGCTATCCCTCAGCAGGGCCGGCTAGGCTAACCACAAAATTAGACCATCAATCATATACTCCTCTGGTACCTAGGTTTCAGGTTAGACATCCCTCTTTCGTCTCTGCGAGCTGCCACCACTGGGCCGGATGGCTCAGAGTTGGTGTGGCTCGGCCATAGCAGGGGCATCGCTGGTGGTTGCTGGTATGCGTCGTACACCCCCAGCTTCTGTCGCTCTCCAGCCATATGTGTCCGCCCATGAGGCTCACGAACCTGCACAGAGAAATGTTGCAACACATTATCCATTAAAGATTTTTCCAGATCACTAACTATTTCATTCGGTCTTTCACGCCCACTCAGATAGATGACGAGCCCAAGACCGCTGCCGTCACATTAAGATTTGCAAGACACCAGTCATGTCGAAACTAGTATGACATGGTCACAATTAATGTTATCATTACCTGAACTTTTAAGTAGAATTGACCATCACTCGCGACTGGATGAAAATCAGTGCTTCTGAACTCTCTTAAAGAGTAAGACTTCACAACTGAAGCTAGGAGCGAGACGTGGCCCTCCTTGGTAAACTTGACAGCGTTACCACAGACGTTTAGAATAGTTTGCATCAGCCACTTCTCATCACCAATGGCAGATAGGGGCAAGTCAGGTGATAGCATGGCCGATACAGATGCTTTAACGGAGGCGATTGGTTTGATACCCATTTCAGCCTCAGGCGCTGCTCAAGGATAAGTTCGGTTTGTAGTAAGTAAGGAGGAAAGGGCGATTATTGCGTTCATCGGAGTAGGCATCTCATGGTTCATCGTGGCTAGGAAATCGTTGGGAGCACGTATAGCCATTTCAGCTCTCGCCGGCCTAAATCTGGGGCAAGATTTTGCTCCATGAGTAGATCACGTGCTCGCATGGACTCTTCGAGGATGGCCGCATGAGAGAGGGCAGCAGCTCCTGAAGAGTGTACCATATAAGATCTGAGCCGTGTAGAATGCTAGCTCATCCTGTATGACAATAGGTAAGAGGCAACTAGTTTTTGTGTAGACTATGTATTAACTTTTAAAAAAGGATACGTCCTGGATAGACGTATCTGCTTCATAGAAGAAGGGCCAAGCGGCCAAGGTACAACGCGGTCGACACAGCCGTCGAGGCCGCAACTCCACGCTGCCAACTAGGGTAGCAATAACGCACACGGACGACTCGCCAAGCCTCCACCTATCTAGTTGCGCAAGCTCGGTCTTGAAGAGACCAGCAGCCTTCCACAACTCGGCCTCCCTGCGGATCAAGCGTAACACTGCGAGAGGCGAAGGGGAGGCGCCTTCGAAGACGACGTCATTTCGATGCCTCCACAGGCACCAACACACCAGGGCAATACCCGTCCAGAAGTCCCGAAGGTCCCCTGATCTTCCCCGCCAGGACTGAAGCCAATCGGCGAGCCAGACTCCTTGCGGCGGCAACCGATCCTCTCTATCCCACCACCGGAGGCAGGCGGCCCACACTGTCCTCGCCAGTACACAACCAAGCAGAAGATGAGAAATGGACTCCTGAACTTGGTCACAGAAAGGGCACGCCTAGGGGCGCGGGAGACCGCGTCTCTCGATCCTGTCTGCCGTCCAGCATCTGTCGCGCAGCGCCAGCCAAAGGAAGAATCTACATTTGGCTGGGGCTCTGGACTTCCAGACTGCAAAGCACCAGCCATGGTGATGCTCCCATGGAACATGCCAAGGTAGCAGGAGTTCGCAGAGTACACATCCTTGGCACCCCAATTCCACTTGAAGATATCTGGGACACCCGTAGTGACGGTGAGTCCCTCCACGCGGTCTGCAACCGCCATCAGCTCGTCGATGGCTAGGGCGTCGAGATCGGCCGGAATGTTATCCAGCCACCCACCATCAAGGAAATCCTTGACCAACCGCGATCTCGAGAGCCTCTTCGGGATCAAAGCAAAAAGGTACGGCGCAAGGTCTTTAAGGCGCCCATCCGGAAGCCAACGGTCTATCAAGAAGAAAGTGGAGGCGCCATCACCCACCACCAAGGAGGTCGCAGCTTTAAAAATTTCCGTCACCATAGCTGGCACTCGGATGTCGAACTCTTTCCACGGCCGAGAAGCCTCCACGCGACTCAGCGAAAGCCATCGGGTCCTAAGCGCAAGATTCATCCTTCGGAGGTTTATAAAGCCCAACCCACCGAGCTCTTTTGGCATACAAACACGGTCCCATGCCACTAAGCAGTGGCCTCCATGGGCGTCCTTTCGGCCCTTCCAAAGAAACCCACGAAGGATCTTCTCAATCGCCAACAGTGTCTCGATAGGAACATCAAGGAACATCATGGCGAAGATGGGGATCGCTGCAAGGGTTGACCTAACCAACTCCAAGCGCCCAGCCCGGTTGAGCATGGAGGCCCACCAACTTGGCAGGCGGTTCACCACCGCATCCACCAGGTATTGGAGCTCAGCTGCAGTCGGCTTCCGAAGCCCCAGTGGAAGACCAAGGTATCGCAGCGGGAAAGGCGACACAAGACATGCAAGCTCATGATCCACCAATGCTGGAACATTGTAACAACCCAAATTTTTGGAAATTTAGAAACAAATAAAATTTATTAAAATACCAAATTTTGGACCCAACAAAAAAATTTATTTTAAATTCAAGATTTATTTCTTGTCTTTCAGGAATTAGGAATTTGAGCATTTTTGCTCCCATGCTTGAAATAAGAATAATAAGAGAAAGGTTTTAATCAAATACTTTGAGCAAAAAGTTTCAATCCCTACCTTTAAAGGAAAATAATTTGAAAGAAAGTAAAACCATATTTCAATAAATCCAGCTGCTTGTTTTAAATGTTGGAATAAAAATACCCCATTTTGAAAAATTAGTTCCAAAACCTTTGCAAAAATCCACATGATTTCCTAGCCAATCTTTGATACCAAAATAAACCTTTGTTTATAAAATAGTTTATTTGATACAAATTTGTATTCTATCTATTTAAATCTTGCATGAATGCATGCTAAAAATTCTTAGCAAACCCTAAAGTCAAGTAAGCACAAACAACGAGTAAGAAAAAGGAAATAAACGAGCAACAACACAAAACCCTAAATAGGAAACATAAGAAAAAGGATCTAGAAAATGTTATTGACTACCCTACTTTGGACTCCTATATTAAGAAATCCTCAACTTAACTGAAGGTTGGTTCAGTTTGGTTAGCAAGAGAAAATCACCCTCTTGCATGACTGAAAAAGTTTGGACCAAAACTCAAACCTTAACCTCTTTCAAACTTTGGCTAAACTTTGAATTCAAAACAGAGACCTTTTCCATTAGTCTTTTTCTTCTGTAGCAAATCATCACCCCTCAACCCAACCAACATATTTTTGGAACCCTGGCTTAATATCCTGACAACCCCAATTGGAATTTTTCAAAAATTCAAATTTCGAATTCATGCGGGCATTACGTCGAGCACCCTGTGGGCAGAAAACGGGAAAACTGAAACCACTGTAGCCGACGCCGTTCTCGTACGCCCTAGCTCTCGTAGCAGTACCCGTGGACATCCCCTCTCACCCCGCTATCGACTCCCCCTTTTCCCTACCCAGACCCCGGCTGTGAGACATGGAAGAAAAGAGGAAAAACAACCCGGACCCCCCCCCCCCATCTCTCTGCCTCTCCTCTGCCCTGTCAAGCATGCCAGCACGCACGTGACCACTCCACAGTGGACGGCCGCGCATGCCAGCAAGCCTCCAAAGCCGCCGTGCCCGGCCTTGACCTGTGCACACCGCCGGACCTCCACCTCTGGACGCCGCCCGCCCTCGCTTCTCCCGCCTATAAAAGGGTGCCATTGTTGCCAGGAAAGATGCACCTCACCTCCCTCTACCTCCTAGACATAATATCCTAGCTAGTTTCTTGCTGGTTCGAGCCCACCGGAGATGGCCGAGCCCCTGCCGTTCCCGGCGTTCTAGCACTGCCCTCAAGCTGCCGCCTGGATGAGGTGGAAGAGGAGAAGCCCCGCCGCCGGACTGCAACTCGCCACCACCTCTCGTCCCTTCCTCGCCAAACCCCGCCACCGTGCCGATCTTCCCGACGGTGAGCTCCTCGTCCGTCCCGAGTCCAGGAAGACACGTACCGGTTCGTTTCACGTAACCCCTCGCTGCCGGGCCCCACCTGTCTGATTTCTTTTTTTTATCCCCCACGCCCGGGAAATGCTAGTTGGGCCAGCCCGACTTCCTCTCCCTGGCCCGTCTAAATTCCAGTCCGCCTTTTTTTCTCAGAGAATTAGTTACCTATTTGTTTAATTACTGCAAGTTAAAATGCAAATTCCGAGAGATCTAGAAATGCAAGTGTAGCAAACCAAATTTCCCTGGAAAGCTCTGAAACTTATCTAGCCTATGAAAGTGGTCTGAACCCATTTAGATTTATATTTGTTATATAGTAAAAATAACAAATCAGCCCCTTTGCAACCCTAGAAACATCATATCAAATCAAATAAAATTCAAAATAGTATGAAACCAACTCTCAAAACTATCAAATGATATTATCTATCTGTTGTTTTAATTAAAGTTCAAATTTTAACCTTTTTACTAAATGCTACCTTTCCTATATGGTTAAATATGCATTTGTGACATAGAAATGGCTAAACGAAAACCTATAAATGGAAATGATATGAAACCAATTATAATCAACCACATTTCTAGATATTAATCTATAACCTCTGATCCAAGTCAGCTAGGATCTATAGATTCTACTTGTAGATTTAAACTTGATCTCTAATTGTTTGCAAACTAGAAAATCCATAAGTAATTGAAAAAGACTTTAAACCCATGCAACCACTTTGTTGAAACCCTAGTCCTGAATATCTACTTGTGGTCTATGACCATGGTCAATAAGGACTTGCAAGAGATATTTCATGATTCAAAGTAAATTCAATCCTCACTTAAGTCAACAAAGTGATAATTCCCTCTATAGGAACTCAATTAAGTTTAAGCCACTCTCCATAGCATTCTTAGATAACTTGTTTACCCTATAGGAACTCAAAGGGGCTTAGTCCGTAGCTTGTTTACCCTAGTATGGGAGACCTTGTATCATCCTTTATAGAAGTGCACCGTGCGCGGGTACTTCCGAACCGGGTGGAAATTTCCATTCATGCAGCATCCTGTAACGGGCAAAACTAGAGACGCCGGAACGGAGATGTCCGTGTCCCGGGCTCTAGGAAAGGATCCTATACTAGAGTGAACAAGTGAAAGAGTTTGTTTGATTATCTGAAACTCGCATACTTTGTGTATTGTAGCGTACCTGTGCTTTATTTGTGCTAGTCCCGGATCGACTGCTAGCACACACAGTTACAAGATGAAATATCTAGAATACAAAGGTCTTTATTACAATGATTGATCCACAAATAACATAGTCTTTTACAACTCAGCACAAAGCCTCAAATTTTATTACAACTCATGAAAACTACTAAGTAAAATAAATCTTCAAGTCTTCTTTCTTCATTGATCCGCAGGCAGACGTGTTGGACGAAGACTCGTGACCATAGCGCAGCTCCCTTCAATCTTCGTAGTAGCTACCTGCAACATTATACGTTGCAGCCACGGAGGGTCAATACTTTGAATGTATTGGCAAATGTCACTTTGGTGGACTCAACGACGCCTAGACGTATATGCACTTTGGCCAGGTGGAGTTTAACTTAGCAAAAGCAAGCCTTTCCCTATCTTTGCAAAACTTAAGTTTTCCTTAGCAACATTTTTGATTGAAAACACTTTTCTCTACCCAAGTTCACCCATCAAGTTTTAACTTAGAGAAATTGGGGTGGGGAGATTCTTGAACTGCTTCAAAGTCATGTCACTCAGAATTGTCCGTAACCGGGGACACGGCTAAGTACTTAGTCCTAAACACTCTGCAGAGGTGGTGCACTTTTCCCACAGGACTTAGTTAACCCGTTTTGCCGTGAGACTCATTTTGCCTCAAACGGCCAAGTGAAAACTAAGACGAGGCCTTTCAGAAGCCTTCCCTCAGACCAAACGGATGCGCTCCCAAAAACCACCCTCTGTCCGCCTGGCTTGAGTTCTTGCAGCTTAATTGACCAAGACAGAGCCCATATTGTCTTGTGGTTGCATTGGAAGCTTCACGACTTGAACGTCTCCAATCTCCGTTGCTCCTGGGTGGCCTTCCACAAGTGAGATACACCTGGTGGTTCAGAGGTTCGACGACATGACCCCAGGGAACCACTCAACACAATCCAAACAAGCCACATCCACCCAGGTGGTTCATTAACTTAGTTGTTTTCTTAGTTTTTGCAAAACAAGGTTTTCAACACTTAGCCAAAATCATTGTGTAGTCCCTTCCCACAACAAGAACAAATGTAAAGTCCTAAAGCAGCAGCAATTCTACTAGGAGATGCAAAACTAGCTGGCTTAGACAAAACTTAGCACAACTAGCAAGTTAAAGATAATAAAAACATAAAAGCACCTATTCATGCATCTTCTACTAGAAAAGCTACAAGACCAAAACTTTCAGTAGGACAAGGAAATATGGTGACACTTGCCTTGATGAGGAGAAGAGTTGGTGCACTCGTCACACAGACACTCGTTGCACTCAGCACAATCTACACATGAAATTTAGCATCATAAGCACATAACCATCACAAAACCAAACATGAAAAGAAAACATGTATGAAAATGTGTTTTAAACACTTCAAGGACACTTAGCAAGTTTTCTGGTTGTTACTATATGCATGATGATATGAGCAAAATTTTAGAGTTATTATAAAGCTTATAACATCAACAACCCACAATTAGACAAATAAACAAGCTAAAGTTACCAAAGTAATATAAAATTACCAAAAATAGTTTTGGCCATGCTACAGTACTAAGCAACATCAGAGGGTCCTAAACCAAAAGGATTTACTGTAAAAAGAATTTTATAACAATTTTTAATAGTCAAAACATAGGATAAAAGCTTGCAGTAATTCTCTATTCAAAAACATTACTATACTTGTTTTTGATACTGTAGTTAAATTCTACACAATTTTCTGAATCTATGGACGCAAAGTTTGCTAAAAACCGACGTGTGGAACTTCAGATATGAATTAAACAAGTTTGGGAGTGTTTCTGAAATTTATAAACGAAAACCGAATCGGGTTATCTCCCTGGCCGCCGCGTGGCGTGATGCGATTGGCCGGTACCGATTCGGCCGGATCCGCCATCTGGTGCGTTGGATCTAATGTACCCTGGACGGCTCAGATCTAAGGATACCCGTTCGGTAACTAGTCTATTCTAACCCATCCGATCTAGATCCAAGGGTACTGGGAAAAGGGGAGAGGGGTGCTCACCGGGGTGGTGCTCCGGCGAGGCTTGGCGGCTCGGGATCC
Organism: Dactylis glomerata; assembly: GCA_007115705.1. NCBI lineage: Eukaryota > Viridiplantae > Streptophyta > Magnoliopsida > Poales > Poaceae > Dactylis > Dactylis glomerata. Next base: position 340,502 of record QXEO01000167.1, read on the forward strand.
GACGACGGCGGTGTTGCAGAGACTTTTGGCGAAGATGAAGTGCACGACAAGATGCGGGCAGGCATGGTGATCTCGAAAGCGTGGTCCTTGTCCTCGATCGTTTCCTGCAACGGCGACGGTGTGCAGCTGGACGTTAGCGTGCCGACGGTGGAGTGGAGAGCGTGGAGAGGTGCAGTGTGGACAGAGGGATTTCGAGTCCGGCATGCTTACCACGGTGTTCAGAAGGTCCAGGCGAGCTCGGTGGTGAGGTTTGCGCGGTCGAGGATGTCGAATTGCGTGGCGATGGCTCGCCGGAGTTCGCGCTTCGGACGGTGAGATCCAGTCGAGCTTAGCTTCGTCGATCTAGGGCACGGGAGTTCATGAAAACTTGTCAGGGGAGTGCACCGGTGAAAAGGGGAGGGGGTAGAGGGAAAAGAGAGGCGCGTGGCTCACCGTCGGTGCCAAAATCGGGTGCGTTTACTCGCAGATCGGCGGAATTCCGACGAGGAATAACTCGGGCTTGGCGGCGTCTCGGGCTGAGAGAGGAAAAGGGGGAAAGGGAGGAGACCGGGGGCTATTTATAGCCGGCTTCTTTCGTGGGAAGGAAGCTAGGGTTGCGCGAGGGGAGGCGATGGACGGCGCAGGGAGAGTCGGGCTCGACTCAGTCTCCTGGACGGAGGTTGGTGGTGACCTGACAGGTGGGGCATGGCTATCAGCGGGGAGAGGACGTGGTCGCGTACCCTTTCGGGTAAGAACCCCGGGTGGCCGTGGGCCGCTTCCGCAGCTGGGCCAGATTGTTTCCCCGGCCCATTTTTCCTTTTTCCGATTTGTTTTTCTCTTTTTCTTTTTCTGTTTTCTTTATAAATTTTGCTAAAGCTTCCAAAATGAATTGTTGAAACCACTTTTGAATTTAGCAAATCTTCCCCTCTGTTTGGTGAACTTCAGGGAGGTTTTGAAAAAGAAAGGCAACCAAAACTGAAATGAAAAGCACATAAAATGATGAATTATATGCATATGCAATGAATGGATGCCATGATTTCATGTGTGTATTATTTTTCAAAATTTGCCCAAAACTTGGGATGTTACAAGTCTAACCCCCTTAAGATGAATCTCACCCTCGAGATTCAGGTTGGCTAGCAAATAGGTGCGGATAGTCTTCTTGGAGTTCATCTTCTCGTTCCCAAGTTGCTTCTTCTTCGGTATGGTGGCTCCACTGAACCTTGCAAAACTTGATTGTCTTGGTACGAGTAACTCTTTCTGATGTCTCCAAGATTTTGATAGGTTTCTCTTCATATGTGAGATCACTTTCCAATTGAACTTCTTCCAATGGTATTGTGTCTCTTAGTGGGGTATCTGCCATCTCTGGATGACATTTCTTTAGCTGGCTCACATGAAACATGTTGTGTACTGCAGATAGAGATTCTGGCAGTTCTAGCTCATATGTTACTTCCCCTTTGCGAGCCAAAACCTTGAACGGCCCTACAAAGCGAGGTGCTAGCTTTCCTTTGACTCCAAATCTTTTTACTCCACGAAGTGGTGATACTCGAAGGTATGCTCTATCACCCACCTCATAGGTTACCTCTCTACGCTTTGAATCTGCGTAGCTCTTCTGTCTGGACTGAGCTATCTTAAGCCTATCTCTGATTAAACGAACCTTTTCTTCGGCATCCTTTATTATGTCAGGCCCGAAAAGACTTCGTTCACCAACACCACTCCAAAGCAATGGAGTAGTGCACTTTCTGCCATATAGAGCTTCAAATGGTGCCATCTCAATGCTAGCTTGATGACTATTGTTATAGGAGAACTCCGCATATGGTAAGTTATCATCCCAACTAGACCCATAGTCTAGGGCACAAGCTCTCAACATATCCTCTAGAATTTGATTCACCCTTTCTGTTTGACCATCAGTCTGAGGGTGAAACGTTGTGCTGAACTCTAGTCTTGTGCCCAAGGACTCATGAAGTTGGCACCAAAAGTGAGATATGAATTGAGTACCTCTATCAGACACAATGCTCTTAGGTACTCCATGCAAACACACTATTCGGCTCATGTATATCTTGGCTAATTTGGCACTGGTATATGTGGTCTTCACGGGAATGAAGTGAGCCACTTTGGTTAAACAGTCAACTACAACCCAGATGGAGTCATAACCAGACTTAGTCCTCGGTAAACCTGTGATGAAGTCCATGCCAATATTATCCCACTTCCACTCTGGTATGGGCAATGGCTGCAATAATCCTGCTGGTTTCTGATGCTCAGCCTTAACTCTGTTGCATACATCACATAGGGCAATATATTCGGTGATATCCCTTTTCATATTGCTCCACCAGAATCTACCCTTCAAATCCATATACATCTTAGTGTTTCCAGGATGAATCGAATAGGGTGAATCATGTGCTTCTTGCAGAATTAATTTTCTGAGTTCAGGGTCTTGTGGTACACAAACACGTTTCTCAAACCATACGATACCTTGGTCATCTTCATGAAATCCCTTGGCTTTCCCTTTATTCATATTACTCTTTATTTCTTCTATCTCTTTATCTAGTTTCTGAGCTTCTTTGATCTTGTCCATCAATGTAGGCTGAACTTCAAAAGATGCTAGAAATCCTTCTGGCACAATTTCCAATCTGAGCTCCTTGAATTGTTTACACAAATCTTCAGGCAACTCTCCTGCTGTGAGTCCATTTACATAACTCTTACGGCTCAAGGCGTCAGCTACAACATTAGCCTTTCTTGGATGGTATTGTAAACTCATATCATAATCTTTGATGAGCTCCAACCATCTCCTTTGTCTCATGTTCAGTTCCTTCTAGGTGAATATATACTTGAGACTCTTGTGATCGGTGAACACATCACAATGCTTTCCCATCAAGTAATGTCTCCATACCTTTAGAGCATGAACAACAGATGCTAGCTCTCGGTCATGGGTGGGATAATTTCTCTCATGATGCTTAAGTTGGCGCGAGGCATAACTCACAACCTTCCCATTTTGCATTAGCACGCTACCAAGTCCTTGACGAGAAGCGTCGCAGTAGACTTGGAAATCCTTCTGTATATCTGGCAGACTCAGAACAGGCGCACTTACTAGCCGTTTCTTCAATTCTTGAAAACTAGCTTCGCATGATTCAGTCCATTCAAATTTATTGTCCTTCTTCAAAAGTTCAGTCATTGGCTTTGCTATCTTGGAGAAATTTTTAATGAATCTCCGATAGTACCCAACAAGGCCTAAGAAACTCCGGATGTCTCCCGCATTTTTGGGTGACTCCAATTCAGTAACGAATGCTACCTTGCTTGGATCTACCGCGACTGTCATGGGAATTTGGAGACAGTAGCCATGGGGAGGCTTATCGGAGGGGCTCGACGTTGGTGACGATGGGTCCGGCTCGGGATTGTGCCAACAGAGACACCTCGGTTTACCCAGGTTCAGGGCCCTCCCGGTTGGAGGTAAACCCCTACTTCCTGCCTGCTTCGTATTGATTGGATAGTAGTGATTACAGTGCTCCTCGAGCTGTTCGGCTAGAGGAGGAAGAAGAAGATCAGATCTCCCCTATGCTAAGGGTCCAGGCCCCCTTATATAGACGGGGGCCTGGTTACAGGTTTTGGTAACGCCTTGGCCGGCTGCCGGCTCCTCGGCGGCGGCGTTCCTTGGCGTCGTCCTCTGACCCTGCTCTGGCGAAGGCACTTTATAAAGTGCCTTTTCCCTGGGCTGGCATCTGGAGGGCATATCCCCTCTCTGCCGGTCTTGTCGGGGTCGTCTGCTTTTGGCGAGACAGCCGTTGGGGGAGTTTTGTCCCCATCGCCCAGCTCCAGTCCTCCTCGGTGGAGTCGTCAGCCGGCCGCTGGCGCAGCCGGCCCAGCCGGGTGGAGCCGGTCTTCTCGCGCTGAGGCCGTGGGATTTCCTGGGACGCCAGCCGGCATATTTCCCGGCCCGTGGTGCGCCCCCTAAGTCATCCCCACGACACTAGCCCCCGAAACTGGCAAAGTCTCATGGGCTTGCATGGGGCTTCGGTGGGTTCTTCTTTTCGCCGAAGTCTTGCTCGTCTTCATCGAAGTCCCAGGACCTCCGGTTCGACTTGGTCGATCCAGTCATCGAGGCTAGGCCATGCAGAGTTTTCCCGGCCATCTCGGGACGAACCGGCTCCGGTGGTGACCCGGCTGGCGACCGCGAGCCGACGCGCTGCCTCTTGGGAAATTGTGCCGCCTCGGGTCTTGTTCCCACGCAGCGGCCGGCGCAGCGCGCCAGTGGCTGGTCTCGTCATTTTGACTTCGGAATCATCATCGCCACAACTTCCCAAGTCATCATGCTGAGATGATGTGTCCCATCAACTCCTCCCACGATCCGCTGTGGCAACTGTCGCAGTGGCGCACGATACGGAAATTGGTTGCCGAAACGTCGTGGGTTATCCTTTAAATCTCGAAGCCTTCGAGGGTTTTCCTCACTCTTGAGCGTTTTGCTTCCTTCACTTGTCGCCTCCGCTTCCCTGCCTGGCCGGAACCGTCGCCTCCACAACCCCTGATCCACTCTCAATGTCAGCGTCCGGGACGAACTGCGGAGCCGGGGCCGGCGACGGGTCAGGCGAGCTTGGTCGCCCACTTGGTGGCCCGGCGGGGATGCCGCCGATGCCTCGGAAACGCGGTCGCCCGCGGTGCAGCCGCAACAAGAAGACCCTGGCCGCGCTTGCGACCGCGGCCGCCGCCGCGGCCGCCACCGGGCCCCTCAGGATCGGCCGTTCCCCCTCCATTGCCGCGGCCCCCGGCGGGACCGTGGCTGCGGCTGCCAGTGGCGCCGCGGCTTCTGTGGCTGCGACCCCCGTCGCCGGCCTCACTGGGACACCCCTGCAGGCGGCAGCGGCCCTCGTTGGCGCCGCGATGGCGTTCGGGGCTGCCCCTCTGGGCCTCGCCGGCCTGGACGTCGGCGGTTCCTCCAGCGCAGCCGCCGGGAAAACGCGGAAGGCGCCGCCGCGGCCACCCACCAGGCAGCGGCTTTCCTATGTTCTGGTGCATGGGTTTGCCACTGCCTTGGCGCCCCTGCTGGCTGGGAGCGATGAGCGTCTACCGCTCCCTGCCAGCTTTGTCGGCACCATGGGGAAAAATCCCCCGACAAGCTTCATGATTGAAGACGGCAGCGGCGGACAGCCACTGTACGACATCGAGGTCCTTCATGACGGGGAGGGGAAGAGCTACCTCACCGGGGGGTGGGGGCGGTTCTTCCATGACTACGGCCTGGAGCGGGGGTGGTCTCTCCTCCTGACCCACCGCGCCGGGTCGCACATCCTCTGCGTCCGCGTCATCAATGGCTCCGGCTGCGCCCGCGCCTACTCCCCCTGGCCATGATCGGCGAGCTGCCCCGAAGCCTCCCTCTTGGCGACGCCGTCGTCAACAGGAGTCTAGGGGTTAGGCGGGAGAGTCCTTTTGCTATTCCGGCCCTTAGCGTGGCCCTTATCATGTAACCGCCAGCCGTATGACTAAGATCTTCTTTAGTTTCCTGCAAATCTTTGCTCGCAGTATGAATATCTTTGTTTGCTATGTGAATGTCTTTCTCCACTGTGTGCTTTTGCCATCGCGCAAAACGTCTTCTGCTTGATACCGCTGCGCCGCGATGGTTCTTCCCTTAGCGAAATCGCTTGTTGCGCGAATCTATAGGTAGGGACTACGATAGTCACTGGCCTGCGCAAGCGCTTCGGGCGGGGTTCCTCCGGCTTCGATGCAGAGGGAACGATGCTCCTACTAGCCGGCTCTAGGGAGCATAGGCTAGCTCCGGCTCCAGCGCGGATGGACCGGCGCTTCTGCTGGCCGGCTCCAGGAAGGATGGGCTAGCTCCGGCTCCAGCGCGAATGGAACGGTGCTTCTGCTGGCCGGCTCCAGGAAGGATGGGCTAGCTCCGGCTCCAGCGCGAATGGAACGGGAACCGCATCTTGTACCGGCTCGGGCAAGGGTCGGAGCCGGCGCGTTCCCTTTCCCAAGCCTTCGCACGTTCCAAGTCACGATTGGAGTAGGCCTCCTGGTTTCCGGCTTTAGCCGTTGCCTTGCGAGTGTTAGGTTTCGATTTCGCTGCTCGTTTACCGATTGTGTCGCAGCGCCTAGCTGCTCGAACAGCCGGCGAGGTACTGGAGCTGGCCTGCTTCTGAGGGCCAATTCCCTTTCCCCCTAGCCCCCGAGTTTTGGGGTAGCTGGACTGACAGCTAGCTCGAAACTAATTTTCACAAATGCTGCCAACGCCAAACGAGGTAGCTCTGGCTTCTAACCTCTTGGGCGTGGCTTCTCAGCCCAAACATCGAGAGTTTGCGACTATCAACTATTCGTCGGTTTTGCTTTTGTCTGGTTCCCTCAACCTTTTCCTTAATCTCCCCACCCTTCGGCCCTTCTACCCCCAACCGGCAGCCTGGTGCCGGTTGGTCTCCCTTGGGCCGGCAGCCGAATGCCGGCCTAGGGTGGGAGCGTGCCGCGGAGTGAGAAGTAGTACTTCGGTCTGTCAGGCCCCCGACTCGTGCTAGCCTATGATTAGTTGACAGACACTGCCCTTAACGCTTGGTTGAGCGGCTTTTCTATCGTTTGTGGTTCTGCTCCGCGGCTTTCCCCCGTATGTGGCCTGCCGGCTCCTATCCGTCCGGCTACGCGGAGCCGGAAGGTGGAGGTTGGGCTCGAGACCTTTGTCATACGCAGTACTCATCCGGCTGGCGAGAGATCGATCATTTTCGGGGCAGCCGGCTGTGGCTCAGTGCCTTGAGTCGGCTGCCGGTCAAGTGAATAACGCAGGAAGCAAAACATGCACGGAGTGTTTTTCCCCGGAGCCAGCCGTGACTAGCCGCTCCGTTTTCCTTTATTCATTGACACATTTTTCGGGGTACAAGCTTTCGCCTTAATAGAAGAAAGGTCTTAGGAGACTGACATTCCAGGGACGCTCGGTCTCCTTGTCAGAGTTATCTGCCTTGTTCTTTCTGGGCTCTTGTGCGTCGATGAGGTAATACGCCCCATTGCCCAACACCCGGCTGACAATGCACGGTCCCTCCCAGGGAGGAGACAGCTTATGCATGCCTTTAGTGCTTTGGACCAGCCGGAGTACGAGATCACCTTCGCGAAACACGAGCGGGCGAATTTTCCGGCTGTGGTATCGTCGCAGCTGCTGCTAGTAGAGCGCTGATCTAGCCAGAGCCTGCTCTCGAGCCTCCTCGAGGAGGTCGACGCCATCTTCACGAGCTTCTTTTGCTTGTTTCTCCGTGTACTGGACGACTCTGGGTGCGTCGAACTCGATGTCCGTGGGTAACACTGCCTCTGCTCCATAGACTAGGAAGAAGGGTGTGAAGCCCACAGAGCGGTTTGGAGTGGTGCGCAGGTTCCAGAGCACTGAGGGTAGCTCCTCGACCCAACAGCCGGCTGAGCACTTGAGAGGCTCGACCAGTCTTGGTTTGATGCCGGCCAGGATCAGCCCATTCGCCTTTTCCACTTGTCCATTTGACTGAGGGTGCACCACCGATGCTAAGTCCAGCCGGATGCCTTTCTGACCACAGTAATCAGCAAAGACTCCCTTCGCAAAGTTCGTCCCATTGTCGGTGATGATGCTGTGGGGAACTCCATATCTCGTGATGATCTCGTTGAAGAACTTGATCGTGGACAAGCCATCGAGTTTCTTGATTGGCTTGGCCTCGATCCACTTGGTGAACTTGTCCACGGCCACCAGCAGATGTGTCAAGCCCCCGGGTGCGGTCTTGAATGGCCCTACCATGTCCAGGCCCCAGACCGCGAACGGCCAGGTGAGCGGGATGGTCTTGAGGGCTGCCGCTGGAGTGTTTCTGTGCTTGGAGAAACGCTGGCAGCCGTTGCATTGCTTCACCAGTTGCTCTGCATTCTGCTTGGCCGTCGGCCAATAGAAACCATGGCGGAAGGCTTTGGCCACCAAGGCTCTGGAAGATGCGTGATGTCTGCACTCCCCTTGGTGTATTTCTCTCAGCAGCTCTGTCCCTTCTTCTGGCTCGATGCACTTCTGGTAGATGCCTGACACGCTGCGCTTGTATAGCTCGCTGTTGATGATGGTGTATGCCCCAGCTCGGCGCTGAATTCGCCTAGCTTCCGCTTCGTCTTGCGGCAGGTCCCGAGTGATGAGGTAGTTGGAGAATGGCTCCGCCCATGAAGGTATCTCCCGTATGTGGAAGACACTGGCGACCAGAGGGTCGGCAGCCCCCGGGTCCGTCGTTGAGCCGGCTTCGCCTGATTGTCCGGCTGGGGGAGCGGGCGTGGAGCCGGCAATCCCCTTGTCCTTCGTCGAGCCGGCCGCGCTGGGCTGGCCGGCTGCCTCCTCCAGCCCCGAGACGGCAGCCCCCGAGTCCGGTGGTGGTACCTAAGCCGGGGCTGGGTCTCCAGGCACGTAGATGGATATGGATTCCGGCGAAGGTTTGATAGACGGCTTGTGGATGATCTCCAGGGATACCCCGGCTGGGATGTCTTGCTTGGTGGAGCCGATCTTGGACAGCCGGTCCGCTTCCTCGTTGTTTGCTCTGGGGACATGGTGGAACTCGCAGCCCTCAAAGAATCCGCTGAGCTGCTGCACGTAGAAGCGATAGGAGGCCATGTTGGCGTCCTTGGCGTCCCAATCCCCTGAGACCTGGTGCGTTACTAGATCAGAGTCTCCGAAGCAAAGAATCCTCCTGATACCAATCTGCTTGGCCATCTTGAGCCCATGCACCAGGGCTTCGTACTCGGCGACGTTGTTCGACGCACGAAAGTGCATCTGCAGCACGTACTGCAGCTTGTCTCCCTTAGGAGAGGTGAGGACGACGCCGGCTCCCAAGCCCCCGAGCAGCTTGGAGCCATCGAAGTGCATGCGCCAATGGGTGGAGTCTGGAGCCGGTGGCAAGTACTGGTGCTCTCCCCAGTCAGCGAAGAAATCCGCTATGATCTGCGACTTGATCGTCGTCCTGGGCTTGTATTGAATGGTATGAGCCGCGAGCTCGATCGCCCATTTGGCCACTCTTCCCGACGCATCCTTGCACCCGATGATCTCCGAGAGTGGGGTGGTGCTTACCACCGTGATTGGGTGCTCCTCGAAGTAGTGCTTCAGCTTCTTGGCCGCCATGTACACGCCGTACGCAACCTTCTGATAGTGCGGGTAATTCTGCTTGGAGAGAGTGAGCACCTCACTCAGGTAATACACCGGGCATTGAACCGGCAGCTCTTTGCCTTCCTCGGTGCGTTCCACCATGATCACCACGCTGATGACACGGGGGGTCGCTGCGATGTAGAGCAGCATTGGCTCTCGCGGAGCTGGCGCTGCCAAGACTGGCGCGGTAGACAAGGCTCGCTTGAGGTCGTTGAAGGCGTCATCAGCGCGCTGGGACCAAACGAAGTGGTCTGTCTTCTTCATCAGCTGGTACAGCGGCATGGCCTTCTCCCCGAGCCGGCTAACGAACCGGCTAAGCGAGGCCAGGCAACCAGCAAACTTCTGCACATCTCTGAGCTGGGTGGGCTTCTCTAGGGCCTCGATGGCTTTTATCTTCGAGGGGTTAGCCTCGATCCCTCGCTGGGAAACGATGTAACCTAGGAGCTGTCCAGCCGGCACACCGAAGGTGCACTTCTCAGGGTTGAGCTTCATGCGATAGCGCCGCAGGTTGGTGAAGGTCTCCCTGAGGTCATCTAGGAGCGTGCTGCTCTGCTTGGTCTTCACCACCACGTTGTCCACATAGGCGTGCACGTTCCTCCCAATCTGCCCTTGCACACATCGCTGCATGGTTCCCTGGTAAGTGGCTCCAGCGTTCTTCAGGCCGAATGGCATGGTGACGTAGCAGTAGGCTCCATATGGGGTGATGAAGGAGGTCTTGATCTGATCCGGCTGGAAGAGCGGGATCTGGTGATAGCCCGAATAGGCGTCCAGGAATGACAACAGGTCACAGCCGGCTGTGGAATCGATCACCTGGTCAATTCGCGGCAACGTGAAAGGATCCTTGGGGCAAGCCTTGTTGAGGCTGGTGTAATCGATACACATTCGCCAGGTGTTGTTCTTCTTCAGAACCAAGACTGGGTTCGCGAGCTAGTCAGGGTAAAACACTTCCATGATGAAGCCGGCTGCAAGGAGCCGGGCAATCTCCTCACCAATTGCTTTCCTCTTCTCTTCTGCGAACCGCCGCAGCGGCTGCTTGACCGGCTTGGCGTCCGGCCGGACGTTAAGCGCGTGCTCAGCCAGCTCCCTCGGCACACCAGGCATGTCCTTTGGAGACCATGCGAAGATGTCCCGATTCTCACGGAGGAAGCTGGTGAGCTCGCTTTCCTATTTGGCAGACAAGCCGGTGCCGATGATGACATACTTGGAGGGGTCGCTCTCGTCCAGCAGGATCTTCTTGGTGTCGTCGGCCGGCTTGAATTGCTCCACAGGCGACTGGCGAACTGGTATGTCTTGCTGGGCCAGCTCTACGCGATGCAGAAGCTGCCTCTTCTCCTCGGCGATGACCAGCGCTTCCGCCAGCTGCGAGCTTTCCTTTGCGCAAGCCAGGGACTTCTTGAAGTTTCCCGTGACTGTGATCACACCTCTGGGCCCTGGGAGCTTCATCTTCAGGTAGGCGTAGTGCGGGACGGCCATGAACTTAGCCAGGGCCAGTCGGCCTAGCAGCGCGTGGTAGGGACTGCTGATGTCCACCACCTCGAACCAGATAGGCTCGCGGCGGCTATTCCCCTTCTTTCCGAAGAGAACCTCCAGCTGCACCTTGCCCAAAGGGGTGCAAGAATGCCCAGGCACGATGCCATGGAAGGTGAGTCGGCTAGGTCTCAGTTGAGCAAGCGGGATGCCCAACTTCTCCAGAGAGCTCCGGTAAAGAAGGTTGATACTACTGCCGCCGTCGATGAGCACGCGGGAGAACCGGCACATGTGCGTATCGGAGCACACGACAGGGTCCACGACCAGGGCGTATTCTCCAGGGCTGGGCATCAGCCTTGGGTGGTCCTCGCGTCCCCAGGTAATGGCCGCCTCGGACCAATGCATGAATTGGGGTTCTGCAGGCATCACAGCATTCACCTCTGCCTCATGCCAAAGGTCGTTCCTTTTATCCTTGCCGGGGGTAGTGAAGATCTGATACTGCTCCACGTCCGTCGGGAAGTCGTCATCTTGATCCGGCTCGCCTCTAGCCGGCTCGCGCCGTTGGTCCTCCTGACCTCCAGCCGGTTGTGCTTGCGGCGTTCCAGGGATCTGCCGAGCGCGCTGCTCCAGCTCTCTCATGAAACGGCATTGACGCGTGGAGTGGGTCGCTTCCCTACCCAGGGAGGCGTGAAATTTACACGGCTGATCAAGCGCAGCATCGAGGGTGTACTTGCCCTCTTTGCGCCCATGACCGCTGCCTGCAGCCCTCGGGCCTCCTTGCTCTGAAGCCGCTTGCTTTGAGCTAGCAGATCCCCTAGAGGACGCCTGAACGTGGTCTAGCCACAGGTGGATGTGCAGCGCCGATGGGTGAGCCTGGGACTCCGACCCTGGTGCTGATTCCTGGGACAAGCATGACCTGCATGCCCCGCCGCCTTGCTGGGCGCGGCGGCCTTGAGCGGTACCGCTGGGAGCACGGCCGCCGTGCCCACGCCCTCCGCGGCCTCGGCCTGCTGATGGCGACCGCTGGATCTGGCCAGGGGCGGCGGTGGCGAAGTTGCGGCGCAGGTCACGGGCGAGCTCGGTCGGTGCGTCTCTGTGCACGTCGTAGAACTCGCCGAGCGTGGTGCTCGCGCGGCGTCGGTTGGCCTCGTCCTCGGCCACCTTGCCAAGGAGAACGAGGCGCGTCCGCTCCAAGGCCTCGGCGACCCGAGCGGGATCGATGACGCGGTCGAGGGGAGCGCGCAGGTCCACCACGGAGATGTCCGAGGCGTCCCGCTCTGGGAGTGAAGCGTCTTGCTCCTGAGGAGGTGGGCGCTCGAGCGATGGGCGCTCGGGGCGCGGTAGGTCGCCGCCCTCATCCTCTCCCAGGGCCATCACCTCGACCGCGTCGCCAAGGTCGCTGCTTTCACCGCAGCTCGATCCTCTGTCACAGAGGGAGTCGAAGACGTCGGTGATCTCCTCCGGGAAGGACTTGGCGATGTAGAAGCGGTGGCCGCCGATGTCGAGGAAGGAGCTGCCGTTGCCGAAGCCGTTCTTGAAGTGGGCCAAGTTGTCGTCGACGCAGTCGAAGGTGCCGAACCTCCAGACGAGGCCGGAGGCGACCTTCTCGCCGGAGGGTCCCGGCCGGAACTTGACTCCGCTCGCCACCGCGCTTTGCCCCACGGTGGGCGCCAACTGTCGTGGGAATTTGGAGACAGTAGCCATGGGGAGGCTTATCAGAGGGGCTCGACGTTGGTGACGATGGGTCCGGCTTGGGATTGTGCCAACAGAGACACCTCGGTTTACCTAGGTTCAGGGCCCTCCCGGTTGGAGGTAAACCCCTACTTCCTGCCTGCTTCGTATTGATTGGATAGTAGTGATTACAGTGCTCCTCGAGCTGTTCGGCTAGAGGAGGAAGAAGAAGATCGGATCTCCCCTATGCTAAGGGTCCAGGCCCCCTTATATAGACGGGGGCCTGGTTACAGGTTTTGGTAACGCCTCGGCCGGCTGCCGGCTCCTCGGCGGCGGCGTTCCTTGGCGTCGTCCTCTGACCCTGCTCTAGCGAAGGCACTTTATAAAGTGCCTTTTCCCTGGGCTGGCATCTGGAGGGCATATCCCCTCTCCTTTGCCTCGGATCCCATCGTGGGGAAGGGGCTTCGGTCTCTCATTGGTCGGTCGTGGCCGTGGCGCTCGTCACTCTTATCCTGCGCCTCTGCCGGTCTTGTCGGGGCCGTCTGCTTTTGGCGAGACAGCCGTTGGGGGAGTTTTGTCCCCATCGCCCGGCTCCAGTCCTCCTCGGTGGAGTCGTCAGCCGGCCGCTGGCGCAGCCGGCCCAGCCGGGTGGAGCCGGTCTTCTCGCGCTGAGGCCGTGGGATTTCCTGGGACGCCAGCCGGCATATTGCCCGGCCCGTGGTGCGCCCCCTAAGTCATCCCCACGACAGCGACTCCTTCCGCGGAAATAATGTGGCCAAGAAATCCTACCTTGTTCAACCAGAATTCACACTTGCTGAATTTCGCATACAACTTATGCTCCCTGAGTTTTTCCATGATTAAGCGTAAGTGCTGCTCATGTTCTTTATCATCCTTGGAATAAATCAGAATGTCATCAATGAACACCACAACAAATTTATCTAGGTATTCCATGAACACCTTGTTCATCATGGTCATGAAGTATGCCGGGGCATTTGTTAACCCAAAAGACATGACGGTATACTCATATAGACCATATCTAGTGGTAAAAGCTGTCTTGGGTATATCCTGCTCTCGGATTTTTAGCTGGAAATATCCCGATCGAAGATCGATCTTGGAGAACACTTTTGCTCCTTTCAATTGATCAAACAGATCATTGATATTGGGTAGTGGGTACTTGTTCTTGATTGTCACTTCGTTCAGCGAACGGTTGTCCACAACCAATCTCTTGCTAGAGTCTTTCTTCTCCACAAACAACACAGGGGCTCCCCATGATGATGAACTCTGCTGGATGAAACCTTTGTCCAACTGTTCCTTGAGCTGCTTCTTCAACTCCTTTAATTCATCTATGTCCATCTTGTATGGCCTCTTTGCTATAGGTCCTGTTCCAGGTAGCAAGTCGATGATAAATTTGACATCCCTGTCTAGTGGCATTCCTGGTAACTCTTCGGGAAACACATCAGGGTATTCCTTTACGACTGCCACTTCTTCCAGGCTAACCCCCTTAAGAGAATTAAGCTTGGATCCCTTAAGCTCAAAGGTTGACTTGAAACGGATACGTTTCTTTTCAGGCGTCGTGAGAGTGACGATTCTTTTTGCTACATCTATGACTCCTTCAAAAGCTGTCATCCAATCCATGCCTAGAATGACATCCAACCCATGAGACTCTAGAACAATGAGATGAGCAGGAAATTGATGTTTTCTTATTCCTAAGGTTAGGTCTCGGCACCCAAAAGCTGCTACTAGTTCTCCTCCTGGAGAGCTTATGTTAATTGGTTTGTCTATGGTTCTGGTTGGTAAGTTATGTTTATCCACAAATGCTCTTGATATGAATGAATGAGATGCACCAGTATCAAATAGAACAAGTGCTGGATTATCATTGAGTAAATACGTACCATAGACAGCGGCAGGTTCATCATAGATTTCCTCCACATTGACATGATTAACATGCCCCTTCTGAAATGGATTGGGCTTGTTTCCTTCATCCTTCTTCTGGGGGCATTCATTGGCATAATGTCCAGTCTTGTGGCATTTGTAGCATTCCACCTGACTAATGTCCCTCTTCTCGGGGACATTATTATTCCTGCCATTGTTGTGGCCATTGTTATGGCCATTAGTCCTGGTAGAATTGTGGTTGTTGTGGTTCCTGTGGCCATTATGGTGGTGGCCATTTCCCTTGTGGTGCTGGTGCCCATTTCCAGCATTATGGTTGTGGTGGTTTCCTCCATTCTTGTGGGATCCAGAGCTTCCATGGTCACTGTGATAGCTTCGTTTGTGTGCAGGCTCTGGGTACTTGCTGACATGATGCTTCCTCTTTCTATTTTCAGACTGCTTTATCTTGCTCTCCAGAGTTATGGCTTGATCAAGCAGAGACTGAAAAGTTGGAGTGTAGGCAACAGACAGAGGGATAGACAGTTCATCATTCATGCCCTCCAGGAACTTCTCTTTTCTCTTTGCATCGGTGTCAATGTCATCCGGTGCATAGCGTGACAGATTGGTGAATTCATCGATATACTCAGACACACTACGGAATTTCTGTCTCAGATCACGGAATTCCTTCTTTTTTAGACCCATCACACCAGAAGAAATGTGTGTAGCCCGGAACCCTTCCTGGAATGAGTCCCATGTTACACCCTCAATGGGATGGGTGATCTGATAAGTATCCCACCAGCTGGCTGCTGGTCCTTCTAGAAGATGAGCGGCAAACCTGACTTTTTCTGCGTCAGTGCAACCAGTTGTCACCAAGTCTTTATTGACAGAATGGAGCCAATCCATGGCCTCCAGTGGTTCTGCAGCATGAGAGAACTTGGCGGGTCGAAGTCTCAGAAACCTTGCAAGCATGTCCACCTGAGGAGGAGGTGGTGGTGGAGGGTTGTTGTTGTTATTGTTGTTGTTGTTGTTGGCGTTGGCCAAAAACTAGGTCATGACCTGCATGAGCTGAGCCTGGGCATCCATCATTTGCTGCATCTGTTCCTCAGGAGCGCGACGAGGAGGCATCTGTTGGGTTCGGAAAATAGGTGAGATTAGACTTAGAAATAGTCTAAGGAATAAAGTTTCCTACCCACATGCATAAACAATCCTCAAAAGAACACAACACAACAAACACAAGCATAGAAGAACCTCAACCAAACAACTCACAAATAGTTTTAAGGTGCGCAAATGTTTAAGTCTTAAAGGGATACAATAACTAATGCCATACCACAAGCGGTCACGGGCATAACGCAAACTCAAAGATAAAGTAGTGGTGGTCTACTCTACTCTTCCATGACGACTTCCTCCTCAACTTCAAAGCCATTCTCCTTGAGTAGCCTCTTGTAGTCCTGCAGCTCTTCAGTTAGGTTGTCGACCTTCTCTTGAAGCTCCCTCTTGTCGGCGCGCAGCTTCTCGATCAAGTCGTGGTCCGCTTCAAGCTCGAAGTCGTTGCACTCTAACTTCTGCTTCAGCTCTCTAACATCTTTGTTCCTGGCTTGTATCCTCTTCTCTTGGCTCTTCCGCTGCTTCTCTTGAGTCTCGAACTTCTCCTTCATCTCCTTGATCTTCTCCTCTTGCTCCTTGTGCTGTTTGTCCTTCTCGGCAAGTTGGGCGCGTAGCTCGTCGTTGTTGAACAACTCATTGTATCTCTCAACGTCGATGTCCCTGACGAGATACTCTAACTCGGTGAGGTGGGTGCGCATGGGGTCTTGATCGCTGTCAGTTAGCCCAATGACCATGCCTTCTTCATTGCGTCGGCCGTAGAGGTGGGAGTAGTGGTTCTGGAGCTCGGAGAAGTGTCGTCCGCAGAGGCGTGCTATCATCTCTTGCATGAGGAGTTGGGCGCCTATCTTCTTGTTGGTGTGGAAGGTCTTGAGCTCGATAGTTTCAGTATTCGGCTCTGTCTCGCGTCCCGGCTGCGTCATGTAGAGGATCCAGACGCCCTTCTTGTGAAGCTTGGTCATCTCGCTCCCTCTGATGAACGGGGTAGGCAGGGACAAGGTAGTGGTGATGTCGATGAGATGCTCTCCAAAGCTGTAGTTTTTCTTGAAGTTGCCGGTCTTGGTGATGCGGAAGGTTGACATCTTCACGTTGGAACATGGTAAGTTAGTAAGTTAAAGTAGAAGAAAAACTTAGAGAAAAAAGTGCAAAAAGAGTTAAAGAGATTTTTCTAACTTAGAAGTCAAACTATTTCTAAGTGTTAGCAACAAAACAAGACAACTCCTGAATTTTCCTAAGTGTTTTCGTCCAATCCTAGGGTCACGAACCTAAGGGCAACACTTTGCTCTGATACCATCTGTAGCGTACCTGTGCTTTATTTGTGCTAGTCCCGGATCGACTGCTAGCACACACAGTTACAAGATGAAATATCTAGAATACAAAGGTCTTTATTACAACGATTGATCCACAAATAACATAGTCTTTTACAACTCGGCACAAAGCCTCAAATTTTATTACAACTCATGAAAACTACTAAGTAAAATAAATCTTCAAGTCTTCTTTCTTCATTGATCCGCAGGCAGACGTGTTGGACGAAGACTCGTGACCATAGCGCAGCTCCCTTCAATCTTCGTAGTAGCTACCTGCAACATTATACGTTGCAGCCACGGAGGGTCAATACTTTGAATGTATTGGCAAATGTCACTTTGGTGGACTCAACGACGCCTAGACGTATATGCACTTTGGCCAGGTGGAGTTTAACTTAGCAAAAGCAAGCCTTTCCCTATCTTTGCAAAACTTAAATTTTCCTTAGCAACATTTTTGATTGAAAACACTTTCTCTACCCAAGTTCACCCATCAAGTTTTAACTTAGAGAAATTGGGGTGGGGAGATTCTTGAACTGCTTCAAAGTCATGTCACTCAGAATTGTCCGTAACCGGGGACACGGCTAAGTACTTAGTTCTAAACACTCTGCAGAGGTGGTGCACTTTTCCCACAGGACTTAGTTAACCCGTTTTGCCGTGAGACTCATTTTGCCTCAAACGGCCAAGTGAAAACTAAGACGAGGCCTTTCAGAAGCCTTCCCTCAGACCAAATGGACGCGCTCCCAAAAACCACCCTCTGTCCGCCTGGCTTGAGTTCTTGCAGCTTAATTGACCAAGACAGAGCCCATATTGTCTTGTGGTTGCACTGGAAGCTTCACGACTTGAACGTCCCCAATCTCCGTTGCTCGTTGGTGTCCTTCCACAAGTGAGATACACCTGGTGGTTCAGAGGTTCGACAACATGACCCCAGGGAACCACTCAACACAATCCAAACAAGCCACATCCACCTAGGTGGTTCATTAACTTAGTTGTTTTCTTAGTTTTTGCAAAATAAGGTTTTCAACACTTAGCCAAAATCATTGTGTAGTCCCTTCCCACAACAAGAACAAATGTAAAGTCCTAAAGCAGCAGTAATTCTACTAGGAGATGCAAAACTAGCTGGCTTAGACAAAACTTAGCACAACTAGCAAGTTAAAGATAATAAAAACATAAAAGCACCTATTCATGCATCTTCTACTAGAAAAGCTACAAGACCAAAACTTTCAGTAGGACAAGGAAATATGGTGACACTTGCCTTGATGAGGAGAAGAGTTGGTGCACTCGTCACACAGACACTCGTTGCACTCAGCACAATCTACACATGAAATTTAGCATCATAAGCACATAACCATCACAAAACCAAACATGAAAAGAAAACATGTATGCAAATGTGTTTTAAACACTTCAAGGACACTTAGCAAGTTTTCTGGTTGTTACTATATGCATGATGATATGAGCAAAATTTTAGAGTTATTATAAAGCTTATAACATCAACAACCCACAATTAGACAAATAAACAAGCTAAAGTTACCAAAGTAATATAAAATTACCAAAAATAGTTTTGGATGTGCTACAGTACTAAGCAACATCAGAGGGTCCTAAACCAAAAGGATTTACTGTAAAAAGAATTTTAGAACAATTTTTAATAGTCAAAACATAGGATAAAAGCTTGCAGTAATTCTCTATTCAAAAACATTACTATACATGTTTTTGATACTGTAGTTAAATTCTACACAATTTTCTGAATCTATGGACGCAAAGTTTGCTAAAAACTGACATGTGGAACTTCAGATATGAATTAAACAAGTTTGGGAGTGTTTCTAAAATTTATAAACGAAAACTGAATCGGGTTATCTCCCTGGCCGCCGCGTGGCGTGATGCGATTGGCCGGTACCGATTCGGCCGGATCCACCATCTGGTGCGTTGGATCTAATGTACCCTGGATGGCTCAGATCTAAGGATACCCGTTCGGTAACTAGTCTATTCTAACCCATCCGATCTAGATCCAAGGGTACTGGGAAAAGGGGAGAGGGGTGCTCACCGGGGTGGTGCTCCGGCGAGGCTTGGCGGCTCGGGATCCGACGACGGCGGTGTTGCAGAGACTTTTGGCGAAGATGAAGTGCACGACAAGATGCGGGCGGGCACGGTGATCTCGAAAGCGTGGTCCTTGTGCTCGATCGTTTCCTGCAACGGCGACGGTGTGCGGCTGGACGTTAGCGTGCCGACGGTGGTGTGGAGAGCGTGGAGAGGTGCAGTGTGGACAGAGGGATTTCGAGTCCGGCATGCTTACCACGGTGTTCAGAAGGTCCAGGCGAGCTCGGTGGCGAGGTTTGCACGGTCGAGGATGTCGAATTGCGTGGCGATGGCTCGCCGGAGTTCGCGCTTCGGACGGTGAGATCCAGTCGAGCTTAGCGTCATCGATCTAGGCCACGGGAGTTCATGAAAACTTGTCAGGGGAGTGCACCAGTGAAAAGGGGAGGGGTAGAGGGAAAAGAGAGGCGCGTGGCTCACCGTCGGTGCTGAAATCGGGTGGGTTTACTCGCAGATCGGCGGAATTCCGACGAGGAATAACTCGGGCTTGGCGGCGTCTCGGGCTGAGAGAGGAAAAGGGGGAAAGGGAGGAGACCGGGGGCTATTTATAGCCGGCTTCTTTCGTGGGAAGGAAGCTAGGGTTGCGCGAGGGGAGGCGATGGACGGCGCAGGGAGAGTCGGGCTCAACTCGGTCTCCTGGACGGAGGTTGGTGGTGACCTGACAGGTGGGGCGCGGCTGTCAGCGGGGAGAGGACGTGGTCGCGTACCCTTTCGGGTAAGAACCCCGGGTGGCCATGGGCCGCTTCGGCAGCTGGGCCAGATTGTTTCCCCGGCCCATTTTTCCTTTTTCCGATTTGTTTTTCTCTTTTTCTTTTTCTGTTTTCTTTATAAATTTTGCTAAAGCTTCCAAAATGAATTGTTGAAACCACTTTTGAATTTAGCAAATCTTCCCCTCTGTTTGGTGAACTTCAGGGAGGTTTTGAAAAAGAAAGGCAACCAAAACTGAAATGAAAAGCACATAAAATGATGAATTATATGCATATGCAATGAATGGATGCCATGATTTCATGTGTGTATTATTTTTCAAAATTTGCCCAAAACTTGGGATGTTACATGTATGACGATCCGTGGATTTCTCTCGGCAGATGTATCGAATCTTGTGGGTAAAGTGTACTCCTCTGCAGAGGTTTCAAAACTATTCGAATAGCCGCGTCCGCGGTCATGGACAGTTGGCAAGCTGTACTTGACTTTTGTCAAGAATGTTAACAACGTAAGGTGAACTTGGTGAATGACTTGACTTGATATTTTGTGTTGACCAACACTTGAAGTTCCTCTTTAGATTTAACTTAGAGAATTAAATCTTCTTCTCTACTAATGAAAATTCTTGGGAAACAAACTAGCTTTTTGCAAATAAACTTAGTGCTTAGTCCACCATATCAACCATGCATATCTCTGTCATCACTTTGTTTATAAGATGGTTTGCGAGTGCATCCAATGTACTCATGGCTGTGTCCCTGCCTATTAACTTGGCCAGACTTGAAGGAGAAAGATCATGAAGGAAGGACATTCAGACGACTTTGCGAATTAGGCTCATTTCCTACTGTCCGCTTTGCCTGTGCGGTTGAAGCTTGACAATATGGACCCAAAGTGTTATTTCGCTGCATGTTGATGTAATGTAAGGTTTGGTCTGTGCGACCACCTATGTAATCCCCTTTATTTACTATTAATGTCTATGACTGTGATATCAACTACGTTATGTAAATCACAACAATGATTCTGGGATTGTGATGGATTACATAACGGGCACTTCGAATTTGTTATAAATTTGGGGGTGTTACAAGTTGGTATCAGAGCCTAGGTTGACTCTAGGAAACCCTAGCTAGCATGGTCGTTAGAAAATGATACCTTTGATATCACAAGTTTGATATCAGGACTATCATGACCTTAGGAGACCTTATTTAGCATGGTCGTTAGCTAAGAAAGTGATATGTTGACAAAAACTTATTTCTACAAAAGAAATTTATTTGCTTTGGTACCCAAAGCCCAACTTATACTCCCATCTTATTCACTTTGGTACCCAAAGCCCAACTTATACTCCCATCTTATTCACTTCAAATATCTTACACTCTCAACTTATACTCTCAAGAGATTTTGACAAAAAAATTATTTACCTCTTTAATTACAAAGTCTTTTCAAATATTTGTTTTACTCTATTCCTTATCTATTCCAAATTTATACTTTGGACGAGATACCACCATAAAGCCCCAGAAACAATGGATTAGAAGATTGTGGACTCGATCTTTTCCAAGACTTTAACCTTCGACGTCAATTACGAATGCTACCATCAAAAAGAGAGATGAATCTTCACATTACCCAAAAATCTTCCGACAAGAGTCAACCCTGTGAGACAAAGACTTCAAGAGCAAAGAGAGAGTGATCAGAAATGATGAAGACCCAGCAACCTTTTGACCCACAGGATTTATAGGAAATGCTCAGTTGATTTCATTGAGCTACCCTTACCTCACGATTACTAAGTGTGCTTAGTGCCTTGTGTGTATGAATGATTGATTTGATTTGTGATGTGTTACTCATATGCCATCCGGCAACATGTAGCAACCACTTTGAAAACTTGTTTGCTCAAAAATATTGTTTGTCTTTCTCGCCCAAACCAAACTCTAACCATACCAATCCCACGTCAGAAACCTTTTTAAAGTTGTTCCCTCTCATCTACTGCAGGACTTTACCCCTCTTCTACATCCCATGCTCGCAAGTCTACCATTTAATATATGTACCAAAGGAGGTCAAGCCAACTCAGACTTCGAACTACAGCTCCAAGGGATTGCCCGGAGGTACCAAGCGACATCAAACCTACACAAGTTTCCAATGAAGAGGAAAGGAGATCTTCACACCCAACAAATATGCTATGTTTGTGGGGAAGCACAACATGTTGCACTCCAATGTCAAAGTCCGAAGATTGCAAACTTGGATCATCTAAAGAAGAAAGCTTGTCGTCGTTGTAGAGAAGAAGTTCATCCAGCCAGTCAATGTCCCGGAAACTGTCCCAACTGCGAAGACAAACATCCATTGGGAGGATGCCCTACAAGTCATATCACCTGCTTTCAATGTGAGAGTAGTACCCATGTTCCAGCCAACTGTTCCATCAATACCTTGGTGTCAGCTATATCCAAGATCCAGCCAAACCATTTTTAACTAGCAGCACATGTGGTCCAGGCCAGCAAAGAGCACGATGATCATATTAAACGACGGAAGACTAACCTTATTTGCTGGGAGTGTGGAATTAAGGGACACTACTCCAATGAGTGCCCAGATAAGAGGAACACCGCACCCAAACCTATTGCCCATGCTCGCAAACGTGTCAAAACTAAAGATAGTGTCAAACCCAGTCTCTCTAAAGATCCTACCAATGTTCTTTCATCTTTAGGAGGCAACCCTATCACCACCAACATTGGCTGGGTTCGAAACCGCATCATAATTGAAGATAGTGTCAAAGGACTCTATAGCCTCACCTTCTGCAGGGGAAGGAAGCAGCCTTACAAACCACCGGGAAGTAACTTTGGCAACCTCAATACACGAAGAGAAGAAAAAGATCAATCATCATGAATCAGCCATAGAATACCCTGAAGTTGCTCGTAGCCATAAAGTTAGTAAGAACAAGTTGAATCAAGTGTGAGGATCCAAGCTGAGAAGAAGCCTTAGTCACCTTAGTTTGGGACTAGTTGTCGGTGTTCTGGATACCGGGGTATCCCGGTCCACCTGCTCCTGGGCCCCGTCATCGGCCCATCTTCAGCCCAGGGGAGAATCAACGACACAAGCTACGGAGAAGACCCTCATGAGGAGGCGCCTCGTGAGGAGAACGACGATAGAAACTGCTAAGGACCAGAAGACCTCCTCACGAGCCCCTGCTGGTGAGGAGAGGAAGTACGCCCACGTCAGCTCAGCACGTTGGCGTGCAGAGCAAGAAGCTAACGGGCAGAAGACCGCGTACCGCCCACGCTACCCCCGACAGGGAGGAGACCAACTTTCGCTGTGCCTGCCCAAAGCGGCACTGTGGTTGTTGGCCACCCCCCTAAATATAGCGTGGATGGTGCAGGGCGCCAGAGGAAGACGTCAGCTTCCTCCACCCACTCCTGTGGACCGGCGTCGCTACCCTACGAAGACCAAGTCTACAGAAAAGTGTAGTCTACAGCTGTCCTCCCTCCTTGGCCGTGTGTGGCAACCCCTTCCCCAAGAAGATAAGGGGAAGGAGGACCTTGGCGCTATAAAAGGAGGGGGAGGTCACCCCTTAGAGGGGGATCTGGTCTCATCGAATCTTCATCTTCTTCAAGCTGCTAGCTGGGCACGCAGGTTCTTCAACCTCTGGCCAGCTAGAGCTTTGTAACCAAGGCCTTGTACTCCTCGCGAGGTGTCACGTTGCAATACAAGAAGGCAGGAAGTAGGGGTTTTACCTCACCACGAGGGCCCTGAACCTGGGTAAAGCTCGGTCTCCCTCTCTGCAGTGCGTTGCACGTTCGACAATCGAGGCTTCCGTCACCGTGTTTCGTTGCGATCCAAGATCTCACACGTTCACCCCCCTGCGTTCGAATCCTTGGGTCCGTCGCGTGGTACCCTGTGTTCTTGCGACACGAAATCCATCGACATTTGGCGTGCCAGGTAGGGGGCTGTGGTGTGTTTTCTTCTAGATCTGCTTCGACATGGCCGATGCCAACGCAAGGCTCGAGCGTCTTCGCCGTCGCAACGCTGTTCGGGGGCAAACCGAGCCCATCTTCCGTCGTCATGAAGCTTCGGCCGAGGAGGAAGAGGAGGAAGATCTGGAGTCCTCCTACCTCCCGTCTGGGCGTACAGAGCCTTCGCTCTCCTTCACCGCCACCGCCACTTCTCGCGCTCGTTCTGGGAGTCAGCTGTCTCCTGCGCAGGCACTCGCCATGGCGCAGGAGCTGTTGCGCTATCAACCCACCGACGACGGGCGTGAGGGGTGGCGCGCTCGAATCGCCGAGCTCGTCGCCATCGCCAACGAAGACCCGGCCCAGGGAGGAGCCCAGGGCGTGGGGAACCCAGATCCGGCGGCGGGGCATCGCGCCCCGGGCGCCGGAGATGGGATGGCCAACAAGGCCAAGAAGGTGGTTTCCCGCGCCGCATCTTCGCCGCGCGGGGAGCCCAGCTGCCAAATCGTCCAACGCGCTCCGGAAGACGCACGCGTCTCCCTCGAGCGCCGCCGCGAAAATCATGACCGCGCCATCGATGACATCGGCGAAGCTGGCAAGAACGTCAGGACCCCCGGCGTCCCAATCTACAACCCCGGGTGTCTTGCCCGCACTCGCCAGCAGCGCTATGTCATCTGGCCTGACAAGTTCAAGCTGGACATCAGCGCGCGTTACGACGGGACCACAAATCCTGTCGAATTCCTCCAACTCTACGTCGTCGCCGTCCAGGCTGCGCGTGGAGATCAGCGCGCCATGGCCAATTGGTTCCCCATGGCCCTCAAGGACGCTCCGCGAACTTGGCTCATTAATCTTCCTCACGAATCCGTGACTTCGTGGAAGGATTTGTGTCGTCAGTTCGTTGCCAACTTCATGCCCACGTACGAGCGCCCCGCTACCAAGAACGATCTTAAGGCGGTGCGTCAGTACAAGGGCGAAACGCTTCGTCAGTACATCCAGCGCTTCAGTCAGATGAGGAACAAGATCCCCAGGATCTCCAACGAGGAGGTCATCTCCGCGTTCTCCACGGGCGTCTCCGACGTCAAGATGCGGGAGAAGCTGTCCGTGAATGATGAGCTGACTTCCATCGTCTGGCTCTTCGAGATCGCCGACCGCTGCGCCAAGGCTGAGGAGGGGAGGCTCTTCGTGCACAATCTGCCGGAGGCGCCTCCCCCAAAGCCGAAGTCCAAGGACCCCAAGCGAAAGGAGGCTGCTGCCCTCGCGGCGGAGCCAGATCATAAGCAACGCCGCGGGGACCGCTCCGATCGCGATAAAGGTCGACGTCGCCGCTACTGCATTATCCACAAGAAGGACACCCACAATACCGAGGATTGTTGGATTGTCCGAAAGTTTCACGAGGAAAACGGTGTCGCCAAGCGTCGCGGGGGCGGCCACAGCAACGGCAAGAGTGGATCCCGGGGCGATCGCCGCGACGACGACCGCGAGGAAGGTCGCCGCCGTGGGGGTCTGTCTCGAGCCGATCCCGAGCCGCTGCCGCTGCCCCCACCAGCAAACGATCATCGGGAGGAGGACCAGGGGGGCTATCAAGAGCCGCGAGACTTCGCCGCTTGCCTCCTGGGTGGAGCTCAGGCTCCTCTGTCAAATCGACACTTCAAGCAGCTGTCGCGAGAAATCGCGGCGGCACAGCCCAGCGTCGGCAATCGCCTAATGAAGTGGTCGACGTGCAAGATTGGCTTCGACGAGGAGGATCATCCGGCTTCCACAAGGGGTGTGGGCACACTTCCCCTCTTGTGCACGCCAACCATCAACAACGTCGCCGTCAACCGCACTCTCATCGACGGAGGGGCTGGCCTCAACATCATCTCGGTCGAGATCTTCGAGAAGATGCAGGTGCCGTACCACCGGCTCATGCCAACTCGGCCGTTCTTCGGGGTAACCGAGGGGTCTACAACGCCAATTGGGCAGGTAAGCCTGCCCGTCACCTTCGGCACCCGGGACAACTACAGGATGGAAAGCCTCGACTTCGACGTCGCCTACATCGCCCTGCCATACAATGCCATCCTTGGCTACCCAGCCTTGGCTAGGTTCATGGCAGGAACGCACCATGGCTTCAACGTCCTCAAGATTCCGGGCGCCAACGGCACGATCACCGTGCGCTGCAATGAGAAGGATGCTCTCCGATCAGTTGAGCTTGTCTACCGTGAGGCCACCACCATGTTCCCCACCGACGAAGATCTACTGGAACACTCCGGCGACCTCACGAGGAAGAAGCAGCTCGTATCCCAAGAGTGGGCTGCTGCGAAGAAGGCCTCTCTCGAGCCCCACATTCTGGGTTCGACAGGGAAGAAGTTTGCCGCCTTTGCATCGCCTACTCCAAGCGGGGACCTGGTCCATCCAATGCTGGACATGAGCATTGGTGAAGCTGCGGTACCCTCGGGCGGGAGGCCCCAGTTTACCCAAGAGCGCTCGGCAACCAAGAAGGTCCCGCTACAGGCTGGGGGCTACGAAAACTTCGTCACCATCGGGGTAGGGCTGTCCCCCAAATAGGAAAGCGCGCTCGTCACCTTCCTGCGGGCAAATTCTGACATGTTCGCTTGGACTCTGTCAGATATGCCCGGCGTTCCCAGGGAGGTGATTGAGCACCACTTAGCCGTGTGCCCTCAGGCACACCCCGTGAAGCAGAAGACCAAGAAGCAAGCGCAAGAGAAGCAAGACTTCATCGTCAAGGAAATAGAGAAGCTGAAGAAGGCCAAGTTGATACGCGAGGTGGCCCACCCCACCTGGATTGCTAATCCGGTGGTCGTCCCAAAGGCTAACGGCAGTGGGCGCCTCTGCGTGGACTTCACAAGTCTCAACAAGGCCTGTCCCAAGGATCCATATCCTCTCCCAAGAATAGATCAAATCGTCGACTCCACCGCCGGCTGCGACCTCCTTTGCTTCTTGGATGCTTTCTCCGGCTATCATCAGATCAAGATGGCAAGGGAGGACGAGGAGAAGACCGCCTTCATCACGCCCTGTGGGGTGTACTGCTACGTCTGCATGCCCTTCGGCCTGAAGAACGCAGGAGCCACCTTCCAAAGGCTCATGCGCAAGGCCTTGGGGGCTCAGATGGGAAGGAACGCGGAGGCCTACGTCGACGACATCGTCGTCAAGACTCGCGAGGGTCATACATTCATCGAGGACCTGGAGGAAATATTCGTCAACCTGAGGAAGGTAAACATCAAGCTCAACCCCGCCAAGTGCGCATTCGGTGTACCGTCGGGAAAACTGTTGGGGTTCCTCGTGTCTCATCGCGGGATAGAGGCAAACCCTGACAAGGTCAAGGCCATCGAAGAAATGCGTCCACCGCGCAATCTCAAGGAGATGCAACGCCTCGCGGGGTGCATGGCAGCCCTGGGGCGCTTCATCGCGAGGAGTGGGGAGAAAGCTTTGCCCTTCTTCAAGCTCATGAAGCGCACCGGGAAGTTTGAATGGACTCCGGAAGCTGACAAGGCCTGCGCCGAGTTGAAAAGGTACCTCACGAGCCCACCGATCATGGTTGCCCCAACGACTCGTGAGCCCTTGCTACTCTACATCGCGGCAACTCCAAGGACTGCAAGCGCTGTTCTCGTTGCGGAGCAAGACGCCAAGGTGATCGCCAAAGAGGAGGTCACTCCTCCAAGCTCGGGGGCTTCTCGCGAGGAAGAGGCCGCTTCATCTCCCGTACCTCGAGAGGAGCCGCCCGCGACTTCTTCGCCGACCGAGCCGCTCTCTCAGAGCAACGCTCAAAGGCCACCCGAGGAGGAGCCTTCCGAGGGTGTCGTCAAGGTGCAAAAGCCTGTGTACTTCGTCAGCACGGTACTGCGCGACGCGCGGGAACGCTACACCATGTAGCAAAAGCTGCTCTACACCTTGCTCATCGCCTCGTGGAAGCTACGCCACTACTTCCAGGGTCACCCGATCAAGGTGGTAACCGATCATCCCCTGGAGACCATCCTGCGCAATCCCAACGTCACCGGGCGGGTGGCGGAATGGGCCGTGGAGCTTCAGCCCTTCGAGATCTCCTTCGAAACTACAAAGGTAATCAAGAGCAAGGCTTTGGCCGAGTTCACTGCAGAATGGACTGATCCGTTCGTCGACGAGCCCCCAGAGGTGGAGTCAACACTCCCTGGAGAGGAGGCCCCGGGCCTCTGGATCATGCACTTCGACGGCGCCTTCAACCTCCCCGGCGCGGGAGCAGGTGCTGTCTTAACCTCTCCCTCTGGAGACAAGCTCTTCTACGCTGTGCAGCTCTGCTTTGGGCCTGAGCACAAGGTCTCCAACAACATCGCGGAGTACGAAGGACTACTTGCGGGCCTAAGGGCAGCAAACGCTTTGGGCATCAAGCGCCTCATCCTCAAGGGAGATTCACAGCTGGTTGTGAACTTCTCGAACAAGAGCTACACTCCAAAGGATGAGCACATGGCGGCTTATCTCGAGGAGCATCGAAAGATGGAAAAACGCTTCCAAGGCTTGGAGCTGAAGCACATCCCGAGAGGAGAAAATGTGGAAGCCGACGAGATCGCCAAGCGCGCCTCCCATCGCCTGGCATAGCCTGCCGGCGTCTTTGAGGAGCGTCTCTTCAAACCGTCCGCTTCTCCCTCGACATCCGAATCACCTCCTCCTTCTGCTTTGCCGCCACCGCCAGAGCAGGGGGCTCCGGACTGCGGGCATCCTTCGGGTGACCGCGTCCTTCTGGCATTGGCACGGCAGGAGGGAGTGGATTGGATCATCGAGCTCAAGGCCTACCTCACCAGCAGCAGGCTTCCCGAGGATGAAGAGGAGGCCGAGAGGATCGTGCGGCAAGCTTCGGGCTACTGCGTCAAGGACGGTGATTTGTACCGGCGTCGCCCAAATGGCGTCGCTCTGAAGTGCATATCTACTCACCAAGGCCAAGAGCTTCTAAGGGACATCCACGCCGGCAAATGCGGGCATCACGCTTCGGCGGCGATTCTAGCCGCAAAGGCATACCGAAGCAGGTTCTACTGGCCCTCGGCGCTCGGAGATGCGGCGGAGATGGTCAAGAGGTGTGAGGCGTGCCAATTCCACGCCAAGCAGATTCATCAGCCGGCTCAAGAGCTGCAAACCATCCCACTCACTTGGCCCTTTGCAGTCTGGGGGCTGGACATCCTTGGTCCGTTTCCCAGAGCGCAAGGGGGCTACCGCTACCTCTACGTCGCCATCGACAAGTTCACCAAGTGGGTGGAGGTGGAGCCGGTGTGCACCATTCCGGCCAGGTCCGCAGTCAAGTTCATCCGTGGGCTGGTCTGTCGCTTTGGTGTGCCTAACCGCATCATCACCGACAATGGCAGCCAGTTCACCAGCGGACTGTTCCGGGAATACTACGCATCGACCGGCGTCAAGATCTATTTCGCCTCCGTCGCCCACCCCAGGAGCAATGGTCAAGCCGAGCGCGCCAACGCTGAGGTGCTCAAAGGGCTCAAGACGAAAAGCTTCAACGCCAAGCTCGAAGCCTGCGGAAAAAAATGGAATCGTCCAATGTGTCATCGCCGCCGACCCCATTTCGAGCTCTGAGGCGGAGGGAGGCTTCCCGTCGATGCCAACGGCTCACCAGGGCTCTCGAGCAGGCGAATGACCAGGACAATGAAGAACAACAAGATGATAAACAAGCGGATTTCATTAAAGTGCCCCCAGTGGGGGAAGGAGCAAGGCACGGCGGGGCATTCCCCGCCGGCATGGACTACATGGCAAAAGAGGGGAGGAGACTAGCTCCCCTCCCCAGAAGACTACCGCGCCAGGGCCTCCTCTTCACTGCGCCGCGGGCTGGGGGTAGGTGCGGCGGACGCCGCCGGCGGTGAAGATCCGCACCATCGCCTCCAGCGTCCCCAGCTTAAAGCGGAAGACGAGGTGGTCGCCGACGCGGAGGCGATGGCCGAGGGCGAATGCCCTCCAGCGGCCGGAGAGGACGGCATTGCCGCCGTCCCCAAGGAGGATGTCCACAGGCCAGAAGAGGTTTGGCCTGCTCTGCTCCCCCAGAGCAATCTCCCCGGCGGCCGTGCCGGGGGCGTAAATCACCCTCCGAACGGCGTCGGGCAGCCGGAGGGAGTTGAAGCCCGGGGCGTCGACGACGACGAGGAGCTCCAAGAAGCGGGACCCCGGGGCGACGAGGGGTCCCAGCATCGCCGCCGCCAGGTGGCGCGGAGTGGCGACCACTCCGTTCACCGGCGGGGCCGGAAGACCTGCAGCAGGGGGAGGGGGCCCAGGGCGGCCTCCACCTCCCGGAGGGCCCGATCGATGCTCCCCGAGGCGCGGGGAGCAGGCGCCACCGCCAGCGGCGACGGCGAGTTCAGGGCGCCTCCACGCGCGGGACCCCTGAGGGTCAGGGCGCCGGAGGTCCCCATGGTGGCGCGGCTTGCCTCGCCCTGTCGTGGCGCGCCAATGCGGAGGGGGCCACCAGCGCCGGGCGTCCACTGGGCGGGGATCTTCGCCTTCTTCCCGCTGCCCAGGGGACGTCCGCGGCGCTTCGCCCCCGAGCTCGATCCTACGGCGGTGGAGGAGTTGGAGGGATCCATGGGCTCGGGGGAGTGGAAGCAGGAGTGGCACTGGAGGAAGGAGGTGAAGTGCCGGAGGTCTCGAGGAGGACCTATTTAAGGGGGGAGGCATCTGGCGTCGATGCGTCAAATCCCTGCGCGGGAATCGAAGCGTTGGCGCGGCGCTCTGTAGTCAAGCGACACATCATTATGACAGGTTGACGCCTCGGGGACCGCAGCGTCGCTCGCCGTTTCGTCTCACCAGCTGCGGCCGCGCCACGTTTCCAGAGTCTCTGCTTCTTCACATGGTCCTCTGACCGCGCGGTTGACGCGTGCCGTT
Source organism: Dactylis glomerata (assembly GCA_007115705.1). Taxonomy (NCBI): domain Eukaryota; kingdom Viridiplantae; phylum Streptophyta; class Magnoliopsida; order Poales; family Poaceae; genus Dactylis; species Dactylis glomerata. The sequence goes on from QXEO01000167.1 coordinate 370,543, forward strand.
GGAGAGCCCAGCAGCTTCGGGGGCCCCCGACCCTTCGCTTCCTCAAGAGGGCGCATCGTGGGCCGGGCTCCCGGGGGCTACTGTCGGTGTTCTGGATACCGGGGTATCCCGGTCCACCTGCTCCTGGGCCCCATCATCGGCCCATCTTCAGCCCAGGGGAGAATCAACGACACAAGCTACGGAGAAGACCCTCACGAGGAGGCGCCTCGTGAGGAGAACGACGACAGAAACTGCTAAGGACCAGAAGACCTCCTCACGAGCCCCTGCTGGTGAGGAGAGGAAGTACGCCCACGTCAGCTCAGCACGTTGGCGTGCAGAGCAAGAAGCTAATGGGCAGAAGACCGCATACCGCCCACGCTACCCCCGACAGGGAGGAGACCAACTTTCGATGTGCCTGCCCAAAGCGGCACAGTGGTTGTTGGCCACCCCCCTAAATATAGCGTGGACGGTGCAGGGCGCCAGAGGAAGACGTCAGCTTCCTCCACCCACTCCTGTGGACCGGCGTCGCTACCCTACGAAGACCAAGTCTACAGAAAAGTGTAGTCTACAGCTGTCCTCCCTCCTTGGCCGTGTGTGGCAACCCCTTCCCCAAGAAGATAAGGGGAAGGAGGACCTTGGCGCTATAAAAGGAGGGGGAGGTCACCCCTTAGAGGGGGATCCGGTCTCATCGAATCTTCATCTTCTTCAAGCTGCTAGCTGGGCACGCAGGTTCTTCAACCTCTGGCCATCTAGAGCTTTGTAACCAAGGCCTTGTACTCCTCGCGAGGTGTCGCGTTGCAATACAAGAAGGCAGGAAGTAGGGGTTTTACCTCACCACGAGGGCCCTGAACCTGGGTAAAGCTTGGTCTCCCTCTCTGCAGTGCGTTGCGCGTTCGACAATCGAGGCTTCCATCACCGTGTTTCGTTGCGATCCAAGATCTCACACATTCAGCCCCCTGCGTTCGAATCCTTGGGTCCGTCGCGTGGTACCCCGTGTTCTTGCGACACGAAATCCATCGACACTAGTAGGCTTGTTTATTTCTTTGTAAATGAAGAGCGAGACTTGTAATCCGCAAGACCCTTTTTAATAAAAGCCAATGGTTTAGCTGCCAAATATTTTGTTTTTGAAAAGTGTGATTGTTTGATGTGGCCCATCTGGCCACATCACATTTCGGGTGTACCCAATCTTTCCATCTTGATATAAATTAATACACACTCTATCTTTTATCTAGTAATCTCATTTCTCAATCCATCCCAATCTTAACTTATGAATCTCGGGACGAGATTCTTTTTAAGGGGGGAAGATTGTAACAACCCAAATTTTTGGAAATTTAGAAACAAATAAAATTTATTAAAATACCAAATTTTGGACCCAACAATTTTTTTAAAAAAAATTCAAGATTTATTTCTTGTCTTTCAGGAATTAGGAATTTGAGCATTTTTGCTCCCATGCTTGAAATAAGAATAATAAGAGAAAGGTTTTAATCAAATACTTTGAGCAAAAAGTTTCAATCCCTTCCTTTAAAGGAAAATAATTTGAAAGAAAGTAAAACCCTATTTCAATAAATCCAGCTGCTTGTGTTAAACGTTGGAATAAAAATACCCCATTTTGAAAACTTAGTTCCAAAACCTTTGCAAAAATCCACATGATTTCCTAGCCAATCTTTGATACCAAAATAAACCTTTGTTTATAAAATAGTTTATTTGATACAAATTTGTATTCTATCTATTTAAATCTTGCATGAATGCATGCTAAAACTTCTTAGCAAACCCTAAAGTCAAGTAAGCACAAACAACGAGTAAGAAAACGGAAATAAACGAGCAACAACACAAAACCCTAAATAGGAAACATAAGAAAAAGGATGTAGAAAATGTTATTGACTACCCTACTTTGGACTCCTATATTAAGAAATCCTCAACTTAACTGAAGGTTGGTTCAGTTTGGTTAGCAAGAGCTAATCATCCTCTTGCATGACTGAAAAAGTTTGGACCAAAACACAAACCTTAACCTCTTTCAAAATTCGGCTAAACTTTGAATTCAAAACAGAGACCTTTTCCATTAGTCTTTTTCTTCTGCAGCAAATCATCACCCCTCAACCCAACCAACATATTTTTGGAACCCTGGCTTAATATCCTGACAACCCCAATTGGAATTTTTCAAAATTTCAAATTTCAAATTCATGCGGGCATTACGTCGAGCACCCTGTGGGCAGAAAATGGGAAAACCGAAACCACTGTAGCCGACACCGTTCTCGTACGCCCTAGCTCTCGTAGCAGTACCCGTGGACATCCCCTCTCACCCCGCTGTCGACTCCCCCTTTTCCCTACCCAGACCCCGGCCGTGAGACATGGAAGAAAAGAGGAAAAACAACCCGGACCCCCCCCCCATCTCTCTGCCTCTCCTCTGCCCTGTCAAGCACGCCAGCATGCGCATGACCACTCCACAGTGGACGGCCGCGCACGCCAGCAAGCCTCCAAAGCCGCCATGCCCGGCCTTGACCTGTGCACACCGCCGGACCCCCACCTCTGGACGCCGCCCGCCCTCGCTTCTCCCGCCTATAAAAGGGCGCCATTGTTGCCAGGAAAGATGCACCTCACCTCCCTCTACCACCTAGACATAATATCCTAGCTAGTTTCTTGCTGGTTTGAGCCCGCCGGAGCCAGCCGAGCTCCGGAGCACCCTGCCGTTTCCGGCGTTCTAGCACCGCCCTCAAGCTGCCGCCTGGACGAGGTGGAAGAGGAGAAGCCCCGCCGCCGGACTGCAACTTGCCACCACCTCTCGTCCCTTCCTCGCCGAACCCCGCGACCGTGCCGATCTTCCTGATGGTGAGCTCCTCGTCCGTCCTGAGTCCAGGAAGACACGTACCGGTTCGTTTCACGTAACCCCTTGCTGCCAGGCCCCACCTGTCTGATTTCTTTTTTTTATCCCCCACGCCCGGGAAATGCTAGTTGGGCTAGCCCGACTTCCTCTCCCTGGCCCATCTAAATTCCAGTCCACCTTTTTTTTCTCAGAGAATTAGTTACCTATTTGTTTAATTACTGCAAGTTAAAATGCAAATTCCGAGAGATCTAGAAATGCAAGTGTAGCAAACCAAATTTCCCTGGAAAGCTCTGAAACTTATCTAGCCTATGAAAGTGGTCTGAACCCATTTAGATTTATATTTGCTATATAGTAAAAATAACAAATCAGCCCCTTTGCAACCCTAGAAACATCATATCAAATCAAATAAAATTCAAAATAGTATGAAACCAACTCTCAAAACTATCAAATGATATTATCTATCTGTTGTTTTAATTAGAGTTCAAATTTTAACCTTTTTACTAAATGCCACCTTTCCTATATGGTTAAATATGCATTTGTGACTTAGAAATGGCTAAACAAAAACCTATAAATGGAAATGATATGAAACCAATTATAATCAACCACATTTCTAGATATTCATCTATAACCTCTGATCCAAGTCAGCTAGGATCTATAGATTCTACTTGTAGATTTAAACTTGATCTCTAATTGTTTGCAAACTAGAAAATCCATAAGTAATTGAAAAAGACTTTAAACCCATGCAACCACTTTGTTGAAACCCTAGTCCTGAATATCTACTTGTGGTCTATGACCATGGTCAATAAGGACTTGCAAGAGATATTTCACGATTCAAAGTAAATTCAATCCTCACTTAAGTCAACAAAGTGATAATTCCCTCTATAGGAACTCAATTAAGTTTAAGCCACTCTCCATAGCATTCTTAGATAACTTTCCTTACCCTAGTATCCTTGATTGTTGAATGTGTGTGGTTTGTGAAATGTTTGGTGATTGTATGTATTCATTTTTCAACGATTAGACGACAAAGAGAGTAAGGAGAATGGATCCCGAAGTCCACCAAGAAACAGAGATGGGGATCAATCAACCAAAGATGAAGATGAAGACTATTTTGACATTGCCAAGCCAGGTAAGCCATCTTTTGAATCCTCATACTCCAAATGCCTAGTTTTCCTATTGCATTCTACTTGTTTTTAAGTAAATTGCATGATTGAATTGCTACTTTAGAATGATAGTTGTGTAGTGATATCTTGCTTAGCAAGAGTATCAAGCTGAGTTTATCCTACCCTATTTAGTGGTATCATCACTCAATGTAGTTGCTTAGTCGCTAATAAAATTGAGGTCATCTATAAGGGGAACCCTATTTGAAATTGGGGACTTGAACTTGGAAACTTGAATTGGAGACTTCTCCTACATGATGGTTTTATGAAGGAAAATAATCTTGACTAAGGACTATGGAATGTATTTGAAAAATGATAATAAGTGATGTACCATGTGAGCCAACCATTACCGTACGACCACATTACCCCTAAATGGTAAGGGGCTTAGTCCGTAGCTTGTTTACCCAAGTATGGGAGACCTTGTATCATCCTTATAGAAGTGCACCATGCGCGGGTACTTCCGAACCGGGTGGAAATTTCCATTCATGCAGCATCCTGTAACGGGCAAAACTAGAGATGCCGGAACGGAGATGTCTGTGTCCCGGGCTCTAGGAAAGCATCCTATACTAGAGTGAACAAGTGAAAGAGTTTGTTTGATTTTCTGAAACTCGCATACTTTGTGTATGACGATCCGTGGATTTCTCCCGGCAGATGTATTGAATCTTGTGGGTAAAGTTTACCCCTCTGCAGAGCTTTCAAAACTATTCGAATAGCCGCATCCGCGGTCATGGACAGTTGGAAAGCTGTACTTGACTTTTGTCAAGAATGTTAACAACTTAAGGTGAACTTGGTGAATGACTTGACTTGATATTTGGTGTTGACCAACACTTGAAGTTCCTCTTTAGATTTAACTTAGAGAATTAAATCTTCTTCTCTACTAATGAAAATTCTTGGGAAACAAACTAGCTTTTTGCAAATAAACTTAGTGCTTAGTCCACCATATCAACCATGCATATCTCTCTCATCACTTTGTTTATAAGATGGTTTGCGAGTGCATCCAATGTACTCATGGCTGTGTCCCTGGCTATTAACTTGGCCAGACTTGAAGGAGAAAGATCATGAAGGAAGGACATTCAGACGACTTTGCGAATTAGGCTCGTTTCCTACTGTCCGCTTTGCCTGTGCGGTTGAAGCTTGACAATATGGACCCAAAGTGTTATTCTGCTGCATGTTGATGTAATGTAAGGTTTGGTCTGTGCGACCACCTATGTAATCCCCTTTATTTACTATTAATGGCTATGACTGTGATATCAACTATGTTATGTAAATCACAACAATGATTCTGGGATTGTGATGGATTACATAACGGGCACTTCGAATTTGTTATAAATTCGGGGGTGTTACAAGTCCTCAGAGCATCTGATTAGGTGCACCAAGCATTTGCTGAGGTTGGTGCATAAACCAGAGGCCTCCCCAAAGTCATCAATGATCGCAGCGAAAGCCCTAAGATTGCCCACTAGCGGCCAAAGGAAAGTGACCACATCATCTGCGTAGATGGAGGTGCGCTGTCGGAGGCCCGTGTCAGCTAGCAGGGCCAGATGGCCTAGCTGGGTCAACTTCTCTAGGGCAAAGTGAAGAGCCTCCATGACCAAAATGAAGAGCTGGGGGAGAGGGGGTCCCCCTGCCAAAGTCCACGCCTATAGGCCACACAAGCTCCTGGCGAGCCATTAAGGAGCACCCAGGTGGAGGCAGTCGAGAGAAGGGTGCAGATGCATGCCAAAAGGCATGCACAAAATCCCATCTTTCTGAGGACCTCGAGGAGAAAGGACCAGTCCATTGTGTCGAAAGCCTTGGTGATGTCAAGCTTCAGAAAGATCGACGCTTGCGATCTGTACCCTAAACCATCATGAAGTTGTCATGAAGGATACGAACGTGTACAAAGGAACTCTGGTGAGCCCCTACTAGTTGCGAGAGGAGGGGCGCTAGCTGATGGCGTATAGATTACACCCCGTTGGGAACCCCATGAGGAAGGTATGATGAGCACAGCAGCAAGTCTTCCCTCAGTTGTGAAACCAAGGTTTATCGAACTAGTAGGAGAAAGCCAAGCTTCACGACAGCTCCGGACAAGTTATAAGGTGCCTCGTCCAGGGCTTTGCTTTGCACCAGCAGCAACGTGGAACCGGCATACAACACAACCAAGAACTTTGCTCCCAACTTACGATGAGGTTGTCAATCTCACCAGTTTACTGTAAACAAAGGATTGAGCCTATCGAGTGGTAAAAGGTAATAGTATGCAGGAATGTAAATAAGCAAGTAAATAGTAAACAGTAATAGCAATGTAAAGAAAATTGGACCGGGGTCCACAGTTTACTAGTGGTGTCTCTCCATAAGATAAATAACAACATGCTGGGTGAACAAATTACAGTTGGACAATTGATAGAGTAAAGATAATGTACATATGTCACGAGGATCACTATAAGATTCACTCTGGGCATTACGATAAAATACATAGACCGTAATCCAACTGCATCTATTAATAATAATCCACCCTACAAATGTCGTCCGAGCAAACATTGGGTATTAAGTTGCGAACAACGGATAATTGCATTAAGCAAAGTGCATAAAGTAAACAAAGCAAATGTTCTTGGACACAAGAATGTTGTTTTCTCCCTAGTGGCAACAGCACATCTACAACCTTAGAAGTTTCTGTCACTCCCCCAGATTACTAGAGGCATGAACCCAACTATCGAGCATAAATACTCCCTCTTGGAGTCACTAGCATCTACTCGGCCAAGATATCTACTAGCAACGGAGAGCATACAAGATCATAAATAACATAGAGATAACATAAGATAATATTCAGCAAATTAACTTAACATAGTACCAATACTCATCGGATCCCAACAAACACAACAGGTAGAATTACATAAAGATGATCTTGATCATGTAGGGCAGCTCACAAGATCTAAACATGAAGCACATGGTGGAGAAGACAACCATCTAGCTACTGCTATGGACCCATAGTCCAAGGTAAACTACTCACACATCACTCCGGAGGCGACCATGGTGGTGGAGAAGGCCTCCGGCAGGGTGCCGGGAAGAGCTCCTGGATCCTCCCGATCTCGTGATGATGGCGGCGGTGTCTTGCAGTATGTTTCGAGGAAAAGCAATCCATCCTTTAGGTTTTTCCTGTTGAGGGGAATATATAGGCGAAAGGGGGGCATTAGAGGGTGGACCAGGTGGCCTCACCCCCTGGTGGCATGGGCCAGGGGCAGGCCGCGCCACCCTAGGGTGAGCCTGGCTCCTGGCTCCCCTCCGTCTCATCTCCGGACTTCGTGACACTTTAGGAAAAATAGAAGGTTTGGCTTTTGTTTCGTCCAATTCCGATAATATTTCCTGTGTAGCTTTTCTGAAACACAAATATAGCAGAAAACAGGGAACTGGCACTGTGGCATCTCGTTAGTATGTTAGTTCCGGAAAATGCATAAAAATATCACGAAGTGTAACAAAACACAAAGCAAATGGTGTGGAAACATGCATGGAGCATCAAAAATTATAGAAACGTTTGAGACGTATCAAGCATCCCCAAGCTTAACTCCTGCTCGTCCTCGAGTAGGTAAGTGATAACAAAAGAATAATTTTTGAGGTGACATGCACCATCATAATCTTGATCAACGATGTAAAGCATTGAGTGCTGGGATCAAATAACTTAATACATGGGCATAAGAGACATAATCTTGACAATAAAACTTAGCAACCATGTTATAACATGAAAAGAAACACAAACGAAAGATCATGAATAATGAAACATTGAAAGTCAAACATGTGTTCAAATCATATGGAAAAACATATCAAGTGGTTTTCAGCTTGTCCATAATGGAATAGCAAAACATAAATGCATAGGGCACCTTCAAGTTTAAGAGGGCGACTAGATACAAATAATTTAAGAACAAGCAAAACCATAATCATGAATCAATCAATGATAAACTTTGGGACTATGCACATTATACTCAGAATGGCAACTATGCTCTCTTAGGCGGTGCATAAAGGTAGAAGGTGGAGACTCAACATAAAAGTAAAAGAAAGGCCCTTCGCAGAGGGAAGCAGGGATTACAAGTCTTATAAACCTTCAAAAATTATGGTACTTACTAGATTTGAGCTCTCATTGCCCCCATCATAGGCATCTTGAGTGGTTAAAGTTAATGCGAGTATAATTATGAAGCATATGCTTAACAAATCATAAGTTCAAAACCTCGTGTCTCGTGAAGTACGAATACCCAAACCTCATGCTACTCGACTTAGGTCCCAAGCAAGCTCTTGTCATTGTAAGCAAACACGTATCATCGAGAACCGCCAACAGGGTACCTCCTGCCCAATGACATGGAACAAGCCCACATCAAAATGACAAGACAAACAGACAATGAATACCTCGGCATCTCTTTTATTTACCATTGGTATAGCTTTTTATTGTGAGATGCGTCGTCGAATGTCCAGTACGGGCATGCTATAAATTTCCACCAAGAATGATGCATGGCTTAGATTAGCGGTCCAAGTGTTTCTCTAACACATATACAAACTCCATGATCTCACAAGATCCCAACTTATTTCACATTGCGAGTATCCATAAACAAAAGATCACGATATCAACTCAAATGAGAGAAAGTGCAATGTTGAAAGCTTGCCCCATGATGGCATGGTTTGGCTAATTTCCAACTTACAACTTACAAGCATAACATCAACATAAGAGAGCCACAATGTAAAAAAATTAAAAGCAAGAAAAGTAAAGTGTGTCGTCAGGTTCATGAGAGCTTTACTGACTAATTTTCACATAACACCAAAAAGAGTTTAATTTGAAGGATAGATAAAAGCAAGTCAAATGTACTTTGAATAGCAAATTGCTAATAGGTATGTATGGTGGACACATTGGAATACTTGGTTTTTGGGAGTTGGATGCACGAGTAGAGCTCATACTCAGTATAAAATGAAGGCTAGCAAAAGACTGGAAGCGACCAACTAAGAGAGCAATAACGGCCATAATCATGCATAGTGACAAAACATCATTAAAAGAAGCATAAAATGGCATCACAAGTCAAAAACCAAATGATCATAGAGGCTTATGGCGACTTGTTAGAGTCAAACATGTGGTAAGCATGCGCCAAGTCAACCCAAATAAAGCATCAAGGAGAAAACCAAATAAATGCTTCCATATAATAAAAACAACGCATGCGTTTTTCAAAGGCTCATTAAGCAATCTTAGTCATTTGAGACAAGCCATGCGACAGCAAAAATCACTAAGCATACTATCAAAACGACATCAAGCATGGCATGCAAAAGTCTAAGCCGCAGTCTAAACAAGCTCCTTTTTGTACCACTTTTTGCATGAAACTTTTTTTCTCTTTTCCAACACCATTCAAACTTTTTTGAGACAACTCTTCTGATGAAAACTAACATAGACCAGTGGTATAAAACAAAAACTAAATGCAGTTCTAGAAAAAGAGAACACTCATTGAACGATAAAAGTGAAAAATAGAGTGTTCTTGGCAAATGAAAAACGGAGTGCGTCTTCTCCAAAAGAAATTTGTTGGGGTCCAACCATTTATTGCAACAAAGAAAACAAAAGAAAACTGAAAGCAAAAGTAAAGACGGTCCAAGAAAAACGCATAGTGCATGAAGCAATACAAATATAGTGTGTTGAAAGGTGACCTGATTTTTGCCGATGAAGAAGGGGTGCCTCGGGGGCATCCCCAAGCTTCGACGCTTGTACCTCCTGGATATTTCTTGGGGTGACATGGACATCCCCAAGCTTGAGCTTTTGTCCATACTTCATCTCATCTCATCACTCTCCAATCCCTACACTTGAAAACTTCCTTCATACAAAACTTCACACAATTTTATTAGCAACGTTAGTATAAACATGATAGTAGATCAACCTTTTTGGTTCACGTTTCAACTCAAAAACACCACATTTAAAGCATATATTACTGTAGCAACTTCCTCAAAAGTTTCGTGATCAAAAGAACTAAAAAAGAAAGCGATCGAGAGGCAAACAGAAATAGTGGCAGAAATCTGTCAAAACAGAACAGCTGACAAAGGTTGATTTTTTCGAGGACCTTTTGTTGCTCAAATCGAAAAGTACAAAACTAATGAAAGTTTGGATATAACCTGGGGCATATGAACAAGAAATCTCAGATCAAAACGATATTCTGAAAATTTTCACGAATTTTTACGGTGCAGCACTAAAATTTGTTTCAGGACAGCAACTTCCCCAAATCTTACCTCCCTCAAATTAGAGGTTCTTCTTGGCACAACAACAAAATAAAAATGATAAGGAGAGGTCATTACTGATCACTCTAAGATTTACACATATATCTGAACCTTGCAACCATAAAACTTGTCTGTTTTACCTCATTTCTACCAGTGTTGCACCAACATTTTACATCATTTGATCCTTTGTCACAGATCAGTGCGCCAAGGCACTTAAATCTACAAGTCAGAGTAATTCAAACCAAAGACCAAGCCACCAGGAATGGAGGAGTACATCTTGAGGAGCAAGAAAAGCAAGCACGGCAGAAAGTGGCTGGTACGGCACAAGAAGACAGGAAAAACGGCAAAAGCAGAAAAGCCGCTGCCGCCACCAACTTCCCACTACTCCTCTACGCCGCAGCAAGAATGCCACAAAAAGTCTTTAAAAGGAGAGGTCCAGGTTCACTCCCACCATCTCCATCTCTCACCTCGCATCCACAGCCACTCCATCCATCCACCACTCCACCAAAACCTTCCTCCTCCATAGTCCAACACAAAAACTTTTCCACCCTTATCCCTCTTCTCCTCTGTTGTAACAAGACTGGATCCATGGCGTCCACCAAGAACTCCAAGAACTCCCTTAGGAACCTCAAGAACACAGGATGAACATAGCCCCAAGGATCTGAAGGCCCAGCTCTCCCTCAACCTCTGCATCCTCTGCCGCGACAGCAATTCTTCTACTTTCTCTGCCATGGCAAGCCTTCGGTGACAAACAGCAAATCTCTCTTCCTTTCCCTCATGCTCTGTGATCTGTTGTGTTGATCTTGCGTTGTAAAGCAGTTTGAAACTTGTCTTTGACCTTTGCTATGGTTTGAGTGACACGCTCCATTGTAAACTCTAAGACTACTGTGAAAACTGTGTTGCACTTGCTTGATCTGTAGGTGTAAGACTAGTCTCTGCACCTAGTTCCAAAAACATATCCCTGTCTAAAAGTTGCTAGTTTGTTCAATGCTTTCTTGTCTGACAAACAAGAAATCCTTGAACTTGTTATGTTAAAACTTCCCTGCTCAAAACCTCCTGTTACTTTTCTGTTTACAACATCAAAAACCCCACTTTTCTGCTTAGCTTCTGGAAATTAGGAAATAGTCTCATTTGTGTTGATCCCTGTGGAGACGACTAGAAAAACCCCCCTATAATCTCAACAGATCAAAATTGGCGCCGTTGCCGGGGATCAACTTTTGATTGTTTCCTTAGATTACAGTAGACTAAGCTGTGTAAATACTTGTTCCAATTTGCAATCTTTGATTGTCTGTTTTAATGATTTGTCTGTGATCAAGCTTAGAACTTTTATTAGGGGATTTAGTTCACTAACCCTTGATCAAGTTCTTGTCTGTGATTGTGTGTAGAACAATGATTTCATCTAATCTCCGTGGGAATTCAGTTGATGCAGTCCTCTGAAGATTCTCCACTAGCCCCATTTGATCCTGAGCCAGAGAGGACTTTGTTTGCAAGAAAGAGAGCAGCTTCTGAAGTTTCTGCTGAAGATTTGGAAACCTCTGTCTCAGATTTGGAATCGTCATCCTCAGATTTCAGCATGGGTGATAAGAAGTTGAGAGATTTGTGGATTCCCAAGGACCAGATCAACAATGCAGATGTGATTATGCCTGCAATACAAGCAAACAACTGGGAAATCAAGCCAGCTCTGATCAATATGGTGCAACATAATCCCTTCAAAGGTTCTGCTTTGGAGAGCCCCCATGAGCATATCAGAAACTTTCTGGAGTACTGCAACACTTTGAAGCACAATGGTGTTCCTCCTGAAGCCATCAGGATGCAATTGTTTCCCTTCTCACTGTCTGGACTTGCAAAAGTTTGGTTCCACTCTCTTCCTATTCACTACAGAGACACATGGGAACATGTTCTTCAAGCCTTCTTTGAGAGATATTTCCCTCCAACCAAAGCAGCTAAGTGCAGAGACAAGATAACAAGATTTGTGCAATATGAAGGAGAAAGCCTGTATGATACTTGGCAGAGATACCAAGGTCTCATCAGGATGTGTCCCAACCATGGCCAGGAGCAATGGCTCATCTTGCAAACCTTCTACAAGGGTTTGACAGAGCAAACCAGATCATTTGTTGACTCAGCTGCTGGAGGTGGAATCATGAACAAGACCCTTGATGAAGCTACTGAGTTGATTGAGAGCATGGCATCACACAACTTCTCCTGGACAAATGAAAGAGCTGTCCACCCCAACAATCAGCTGCAGATTCAGTCAAGTGGCCAGAATGCTTTGGAAGCCAAGTTGGAGAGTTTAACAACTCAGCTTGCCCAGCTCATGACAGAAAGAAACAGCCAAGCTTTGGTTCCTGTCAACCAAGTTACTTCTGCCTGTGCAATTTGTGGAAAAGAAGGCCATTCTCTCATGGAATGTACCTTGTCTGCACCTCCTGAAGCCATGATATCAGAGGTGAACTATGCCCAGAAATCAAG
>QXEO01000167.1:2186796-2352739 GCA_007115705.1 Dactylis glomerata
TTGCATATGTTGTATTTGTAGTGTCTGAATTTATGTTTTGTGTTGTTTAAACTTCTTGTCTATACTTGTTTGTGTTATTTAGCATATGTACATGAACTTTTAGTGGCAGTCATGTTGAACTTTTTGTGGTTTTAGCAGATGCAATCTGTATTGTTTGCGTTATAACATTTTTATTATTATTATGCTTGCAGTGGTTTCATCTGAAGAAGTTGCCGCTGCCAACACAACTACAAATGTGGCAGATGCAGCCTCTAATGAGGCTAATTCACCTTCTAAACCTAGGGTTGCTACTGCCAACACATCTACAAATGTGGCAGATGCAGCCCCTATTGAGCAGAACTCACCCTCTAAGACTGTGGTTCCTGTGAATCAATCTATAACTCATGGCCAAGATACTGACGACATCGATGCTTCAGGTTGTTATTTTGCTCTTATTGTTGTTATTGATCCCTTTTATTTTGTTTACTTTTAGTTTAGGACTAATTATCTTTGTTTTTTTGTATGCAGATGATGCTGACACTAATATTTATCATGTTGTTGCTTCTGTTCAACAAGATTTTGGAGGTGATGACTTCTTGGAGTTGTCTGAGTTGCAGTCGCAACCTGTTGATGGTTCAGAACAAGTTACATAGACGCAGGATGTCCCTTTTCAGTTAGCAGCTTATGAAGATCACATTTTAGTAAAGATTCAGCGCGCCAAAGAGTGCAAGTCAAAGTTAGCTGCTGATTTACCTTCTGTTGTCCTGAGGGTGATTGCCTGCTGGATGCTAAAGCCCCTGATGCTGGTATCAGTGAAGGTGATGCCCTTGCAACTAATATCTCCGGTGATGTTGTCCCTTCCGCTGATTTTCCTGCCGGTGATTCCCCATCTTGTGTCAAGAAGTCCAGGACAGCCAGCCGAAAGAAGAGTGAGTCATCTATGGAAAGCCACGCAAGAGCCCTCGTTTTTCTGGGACTTCATCTACTGCAGTAGGGAACAAGCGTGCAAGCCCTCGTTTGGCTGGCGCCAAGGACCCTTCCCCTTCACCGGCAAAGAGAGTTGCTCCTGCTTCTGATTTGATGAAGGCAGCTATTACTTGTGATCCTGCTCCTTTGGCTAAGGTCCCTGTTAAGGGCAAGCAAGTTACCGGTAAGGTGAAGAAGACAGTCAGCAGATCTAAGCAAGTTGCTGATGTAAAAGGTAAAAAGCCTGCTAAAAAGGTTGGAAAGGTTGTGAAGTTTACAAAAGATTCTGACTATGTTGAAGAGGATGACAAGGATGAAGATGAAGATTTTACCAAGGTGAGCTTTGTCAAATATCCATTATCTTATTTTATTTGATACATAGTGTATGCTTATCTAAACTCAAATGGCTTAGAACTAGTTTCTTTCAATGTAGTTGAACTTGTCTATTAAGGTTCATGTTAAACTGTTTTATATAGTGTAGTTGAACTTTCCTGTTATTTAAAATGGAATTCCTGAACTGCATTTGCTAAGTGATGAGCTTCCCTTTACTTATTGGTTGAACTTCCCTTTAATTTAAGGTTGAACTTCTCTTTGCTATTAGGTTGAACTTCCCTTACTCTTGTTATTGCTATACAGCCATGGACTCTACTTTTGTTTGAGTTTTTCATGATGAACTATTTTGCTTGAACTTTCTTGGTCTTGAATGTATGTTTGTACATGCATGCTTAGTTGATCTGCCCTTTTTTTGTTGAAAAAAATATATTTGTATTGCAGTTATTTAACTGAACTCTTTGTTTCATTGCTGAACTTTTCTTGTTGTGTATCTTGTATTGCCTTAGGTGCTCTGCCTGAACTACCTTGTATTTATTTAGATTATGCTATAATTGTGTGGTTAATTGTTTTGTTTTCTTTGCCTTGTGTGTGATTATGCAAAATGCAGATGTTTTTGTTTCTAAGAAGTGGAAGAGAGACGGCAAAGATGCTGCCGCTGGCAGTGATGATGCGGAATGAAGGTTCAATACTACATTGAGGTGCTCTTTAAAGGAGTTGCATCTATGCCTTAAATTGTTGAAACCCCACCACCTCACTCAGCTTGCGGAGGGCGGTCTTGGTCATCTCAAAGACTTCTCAATCTTTGTTAACATCAACCGTCGTTTGATTTGCTTCCTGATGTACAAGATTGACCCTGTCACGATGACTCTTGATTTTAGCGATGGGAGTAGGAAATTGCAGATAACTGCCGATAGCATCGAGCTTCTGTTTGGGCTACCTCGTGGGAAAACACCCCTCCTCGGCCTTGTGACATTGGATATCTAGATGACCTGATGGACTTGAATACTGAGCTAGGTTTACCAAGGAAGAAGCAGCTTGAAAAAAAAGATCTTCGCACTATTCTGGCCAGACTGGTCAATGATGAAGCAAACGATGGTTTGGCTTTGAAAGTTTTTGGCCTCATCTTTTACAACAAGTTTGTGTGCCCTGGTTATTCTGTTAGGGTGTCCAGGGAGGCACCAATGGTCAAGGATTTTGATGTTACCAAGCTTAAGGATGTTGATTTGTGTCAGCTGATGTGTGATGAGCTTAGGAAAGCAGTTTTTGCTTGGCAGGCAGCCAATTCTGACTGGAGAGCTGTCCCTGGTTGTGGTATTGCTATTCTACTGATGTATCTTGATTGTATTGATCATCCCAAGCTTAGTCCTATTGTTAAGCGTGTCCCTCGCATCCTTTATTTCAACGCTGTCAATTTTAGGAAGCTTGCAGACCTAGACTGTATAAAACCAAGCAATGAGACTCCTTCTTCCTAGATTTATGGCAAGTTACCGGTAAGCATGGTTTTTAATTGTGTTTCATGTGTTTTTATTATTTTTCTTGTTGTTAGCTAACTTTTTCAATGTGTGTGTCTTTGCTTTTTTGTTTTTTCTTGCAGTAGAAGTCTGCAAGTGATATTGTTTATTTGCAGAAGCCCTCCAGAGCTGTTTGTATGAATGTCCATTTCTCTCCTTTAAAGAGGAGTTCCCTATCTTCTCTTGCGGATGTTCCTACCAGTATGAAGGTGTTGGCAGGAAGCTCCAGTGGATCAGCTCTTGGTGGTCAAGGAAGCTTTGTTGATGAAGTTGTTTCTGGATTTAAAGATCTTGATGCAGCCCTTTTGAAGGCCCTTGACTTGTGTGCTGTTCTTCCAACTACTAGTTCGAGACTGTGCCACACAGCTGGGTTTCTTCCTGTTGGACTTTTATTTGACGAGGCAGCTGCTAGGGATGAACTGACTATGGAGTCTTCAAGTATTGAAATTCTTCGTAACAGCATCACTCATGCCCGCATGAATCTTTCTATGATCAAGAAGCTCCAAGATATTCGGTGCAAACCTTTTGAAGATGAGGCATTAAATTTTATTCGTGAACTGAATCAGAAGGGTGCTGCTGCCAATGTTGCTGCCTCTGGTGCTCCTGCTGGAGATCACACAATTGTTGATGATTTTCCATCCACTCATGCTGTGAGTTGAACTTCCTTTTTTTGTTTTGTTGAACTTACCATTTCTTTCAGTTGAACTTCTTTACTTGCTACTGGTTGAACTTATCATTTCCTACTAACTTGGTGTCTGTCATGTTGTTGTGTTTGATTATTTTGTTGAACTGCCCATATGGTACAGCTAGAACCTACCGTTGTATATTCCTTGTACTACTTTTCGTTTTACTGTTGAACTGCCCATAATGTATGGCTTTTAAGTTATCCTTTTGTGTTTTGCATGATGTGCCCTTGGTTTTACTGTTGGAACTACCTTTGGTTTACTTATGATGAAATTACTTAGCTTTTTGACCTTTCATGCAATGTTGAACTGAACCTGTTGTGATAGTTGAACTGATCTTATCCGCTGTATATAATTTAGCATTTTATGTTATAACGCAGGCTAATGTTGATGGAGGATTGAAATCTACATCTAATTTAGGTGTGGATCAGCCACATCCTTCTCCTATTATTCCTCTTGGCCAGGACAACAAGTCTGACAGCGACAAGACAGTATCTGAAATGCATGGACATGACAAGGCAGACGATGTTGCCACTTTCAATGACACTTCTTCTCGTCCAGATTGTCGATGGATTTCGTGTCGTAAGAACACGGGGTACCACGCGATGGACCCAAAGACTCGAACGTAGGGGGCTGAATGTGTGAGATCTAGGATCGCAACGAAGCACGGTGACGGAAGCCTTGAACTGTCGAACGCACTATGCACTGCAGAGAGAGACGCCGAGCTTTACTCAGGTTCAGGGCCCTCGTGGTGAGGTAACACCCCTACTTCCTACCTTCCTGTATTGCAATGCGATACCTCGTGAGGAGTACAAGGTCTTGGTTACAAAGTTCTAGCTGGCCAGAGGTTGAAGAACCTGCGTGCCCAGCTAGCAACTTGGAGAAGATCAGATCCCATCTAAGGGGTGGCCTTCCCTCCTTTTATAGCGCCAAGGTCCTCCTTCCCCTTATCTTCTCGGGGAAGGGGTTGCCACACACATGGCCAAGGAGGGTGGACAGCTGTAGACTTCACTCTTCTGTAGATGTGGTCTTCGTAGGGTAGTGGCGCCGGTCCACAGGAGTGGGTGGTGGAAGCTGACGTCTTCCCCTGGCGCCCTACACCATCCACACTATTTTTAGGGGGGTGGCCAACAACCACTGTGCCGCTTTAGGCAGGCACAACGAAAGTTGGTCTCCTCCCTATCGGGGGTAGCGTGGGCGGTACGCGGTCTTCTGCCCGTTATCTTCTTGCTCTGCACAAAAATGTGCTGAGCTGTCGTGGGCGTACCTCCTCTCCTCACCAGCAGGGGCTCGTGAGGAGGTCTTCTGGTCCTTAGCGGTTTTGGTCGTCGTTCTCCTCACGAGGCGCCTCCTCGTGAGGGTCTTCTCCGTAGCTTGGGTCGTTGATTCTCCCCTGGGCTGAAGATGGGCCGATGACGAGGCCCAAGAGCGGGTGGACCGGGATACCCCGGTATCCAGAACACCGACAGTAGCCCCCGGGAGCCTGGCCCGCGAACGCGCCCTCTTGAGGAAGCGAAGGGTCGGGGGCCCCCGAAGCTACAGGGCCCTCCAACGACACGTGTCAACCGTGCGGTCAGAGGACCATGTGAAGAGGCAGAGATTCTAGACACGTGGCGCGGCCGCAGCTGGTGAGATGAAACGACGGGCGGCTCTGCGGTCTCCGAGGCGTCAACCCGTCATAATGATGCGTCGCTTGACTGCGGAGCACTGTGCCAATGCTTCGATTCCCGCGCAGGGATTTGACGCATCGACACCGGACACCCCCCTTAAATATATCCTCCTCGAGACCTCCGGCACTTCACCTCCATCCTCCAGTGCCATTTCTGCTTCCACGCCCCGGAGCTCATGGATCCTTCCAACTCCTCTGCCGCCGCTGGATCAAGCTCTGGAGCGAAACGCCGCGGACGCCCCCCCGGGCAGCGGGAGTAAGACGAAGATCCCAGCCCAGTGGATGCCCAGCGCCGGCGGCCCCCTCCGCATTAGCGCGCCGAGGCAGGGCGAGGCGAACCGCGCTGCCTCGGGGACCTCCGACGCCCTGACCCTCAGGGGTCCCGCGCGTGGAGGCGCTCTGAACTCGTCGTCGCCGCTGGCGGCGGTGCCTGCTCCCCGTGCCTCGGGGAGCATCGATTGGGTCCTCCGGGAGGTGGAGGCCGCCCTGGGCCCCCCTCCCCCTGCTGCAGATCCTTCGGCCCTGTCGGCGAACGGAGTGGTTGCCACTCAGCGCCCCTTGGCGGCGGCGATGCTGGGACCCCTCATCGGCCCGGGGTCTCGCTTCTTGGAGCTCCTCGTCGTGGTCGACGCCCCAGGCTTCAACTCCCTCCGGCTGCCCGACGCCGTCCGGAGGGTGGTTTACGCCCCCGGCGCGGCCGCCGGGGAGATCGCCCTGGGGGAGCAGAGCAGGCCAGATCTCTTCTGGCCTATGGACATCCTCCTTGGGGTGGGCGGCAACGCCATCCTCTCCGGCCGCTGGAGGGCCTTCGCCCTCGGCCATCGCCTCTGCGTCGGCGACCACCTCGTCTTCTGCTTCAAGCTGGGGACGCTGGAGGCTATGGTGCGGATCTTCACCGCTGATGGCGTCCGCCGCACCTACCCCCAGCCCGCGGCGTAGTGAAGAGGAGGCCCTGGCGCGGTAGTCTTCTAGGGAGGGGAGCTAGTCTCCTTGTAACAACTCAGAAATTGTAATCCACTTCTTATTAAATAAAGTACCCAATTTTGGACCCAAATAAAACTTTTTACTCATTATTTTATGCATACATGTATTTTCTATTCTATGTATTCTATGATTTCATGTATGTTATTTTTGATTGTATCTTGTCCAGTCAATTCTAAGTGAACCAACAGAATCAATTGAGAAAGATTATAAGAGCAAAGAAAACCAGAAATAAAAATAAGGAAGAAAAAGAGAAGGAATTTGTGATCTAGGAAATCTATTTGACTACACCACTTTGAGCCCTTGGATTAAGAAATCTGCAGCTCACCTTCATGTGTGGCTTGTTAGTTGAGCTTAACCAAGTTATGGACTAACTCAACCAGCAAAGATCCATCAAAAATTCAAACTAGAGCATCACTAAAACTTGAGCCAAAGTTTGAATCTGAAACAGAAACTATACAAAAATTTGAAATAAGATTTCTGCAAAACATCTTCTTTCTGTGAAACAAAAATATGACTGGGTACCTTAGTCAATATGATGAGCACCCAAAGTGGAAAATTTTGAAAATTCGAATTTTGAGTTCTTGCGGGCATTTCGTCGAGCACTGGCAGAAGCAAATCAAAATGAAATCAATTTCACTAGAGCTGCACTGTGCTGGCTCGCTCCAGCACTGTCGCCATGCTCCTTGGCCTCTCCTCGATCGACTCCAGCGCCCCCAGCCCCGACCCAAGCCAGGAGAAGCGGAGGGAAGGCGAGGTTTGCGCCCAGGGCCCCCTCCCAGCAACCCTCTTCCCTGCACGATACCGACCATCTTGGAGGCGCCAGAGGAGACCCACAGCACCCCGCGGCCAAGCCATAAACCCCCCCAGCACGCGAGCGTGACCGCCGTGACCGGAGCGAGCTTCAAACGCCGCCAGGGCCCCCGTGCCGTCGAGCTTCTGGCCGCGCTTGCCCCCGACGCTCCGGCCTATAAAAGGCCCCGCCGATCAAACGAAGCAACGCACCCAGTCCCCAGCTACCTCCCAGACATGCTCGCTTAGCCCCGCTTGCCTTAGCTCACCGTCGCCAGCCCCGCCGGAGTGGTACTGGACAAGCGGAGCGCCGCCGCGTCCGACCACCTGGGAGCAAGCTGCTGCAGGGAATCGGAGGAGGAGACGCACCGCCGCCGATCCCGCACGTCGCCGACGAGCTCTGCATCCTCTACGCCACTCCCTCGCCATCGAACAGTCTTCACTGCAACGCAGGTGAGCTCCCGCCCGTGCTGAGGAAGACGATGATCGCGAGCCGTCCGATCTTGATCCAACGCTAACTTACCGATTCGGGAATTGTTAAGTGAGCTGACATCGCGACCCCACCTGTCAGCTCCCATTTTATTTCTTTTCCCGCCACAGCGAAGCGGTATGGGCCGGCCCGTTCGGGTTTGTTCTGAATTGGGCCCAGCTCGTTTCGAATTCGGTCCGTTCGTTTTTATTCTTTTCCCGCCCGTTTGATTTATTTCAAATAACTTTCAGATGCTATTTTCAAACTTTAATTCCTAGAGTTTTACAAATCCAAATCTAGCAAATAAATTTGCAATGGAAAGCTTATAAAATAATCTACCCAATAGAACTGGTTAGAATTCAAAATAAGTTAAGAATTTAATTAGATATGAATAGTGTGACCATAGCTTTATTAATCATAGATTATTTCTAGAAAATTGGTTAAACCCTCAAAAAGCATAAAAATTAGTTGGTGAACTCACTAATGACTTATCCTACTGTTAGTCAACCCTAAACAACCCCAAACCTTATTAGTGTGAGCAATTAGACCCTAACCCAATCCTATTTGTAGCATAAAATGACAGATTCCAATTGCACACTTAGAATTAAATTGTCCTATTACCAATTCACTTAGTTAATCCCTTCTCACTTGAACTAGCATTATTACTCCTAAACCAATACCCACACTTAGAAAGTAAACAACATATGACAATTAGTAGAGAATTTAACTTGCACACTTGAAGAAAACTTAGAAGAGAAACCTACCATCCAACACCATAAGATGCAACATGAATGCTATTATTAACAAACAAAGATGTGTGCTTGGTGTGTGGTTAAGCCTTGTGTAGTGATTGTGTGCTTTGTGTTTATTCGTTATTAGACGCTAGTGTTGCCGAGGAGGATATTGGAGGGGATTATTATTATCAAGAAGAAGAAGAAAACCCCGGACACTTTGCCAACCAAGGCAAGCCATCTTTTGATTCATACTCCCACTACCTAGTTTTAATATTGCATTCTACTTGTTTTAAGTAAATTGCATGATTGAATTGTTAGAGTAGAATGATAGAAGTATAGTGATATCTTGCTTAACAAGAGCATCAAGCTGAGTTTATCCAACTCTATTCTTTGGTCATCACTCCATGTAGTTGCTTAGTTGCTAATAAAATTGGAGGTCTTTTATAAAGGGAATCCTAGTTGAGAATTGGGAACTTGAACTTGAAACTTGATATTGGAGGTTTCTCCTACATGATGGTTTTATGAAAGAAAATAATCTTGACTAAGAACTATGAAATGTATTTCTCAATTGACAACGAGTGATGTACTATGGGAGCCAATTATACCGTACGACCACATTACCCCTGAATGGGAAGGGGCTTATTCCTAGCTTGTTTATTTTAGTATGGGAGGTCTTGTTACATCCTTTATAGAAGTATTCCATATGTGTTGCTTCCGAACCCAGTGGTCATTGGAAATTTTCCTTCCTGAAGATTTCCATCCGCCCGGCACTCCGGGAGGGGCAAAACTAGAGGCGCCGGAACGGGGGAATCCGTGTCTCGGGCTCTAGGGAAGGATCCCATACTAGGGTAGGCAAGTGAAAGAGTTTGTTTGATTATCTGAACCCCGCATACTTGTGTATGACGGACCGTGGATTTCTCCCGGCAGATGTATCGAATCTTGTGGGTAAAGTGTACCCCTCTGCAGAGGTTTTCAAACTATTCGAATAGCCGCGTCCGCGGTCATGGACGGTTGGCAAGCTGTGCCTGGCTTTTGTCAATAATGAAAACAACTTATAATGAACTTGGTGAATGACATGAACTGATTTGACTTGACTTGACCTTGATGTTGACACACTTGAAATTCCTCTTTAGATTGAACCTAGAAAATTAAACTCCTTTTCCACAAATAAACATTCTTGGGAAATAAAACTAGCTGTTGCAAAATAAACTTAGGGCTTAGTCCACTATACCAAACCTTGCATATCTACTTCATCATTTCAAGTATAAGATGGTTTGCGAGTGCATCCAATGTACTCACGGCTGTGTCCCTGGCTATCAACTTGGCCAGACTATGGGGAAGAATACCAGGAGGAAGGGTATGAGGAAGAGTACCAGAACCAAGCTCATCTCCGTGAGTCGCCATTTGCCTGTAGGGAGAAGGCATGGGCCGAAGACGTTATTTCCGCTGCTATATTGTGTTGTAATATGAACTTGGTCTATATGACCATTGTATTTGAATCACCATATTGTAATGTCTATGGAACTGGTTACCAACTACATTATGTATATCGCAACAACGGTTCTGGGATTGCGGTGGAATACATAACGGGCACTTCGAATTTGTATCAAATTTGAGGTCGTCACAAGTTGGTATCAGAGCCTAGGCTGACCATAGGAGACCTTAGTTAGAATGGGCGTTAAATCAAAACCTTTAATAAAAGAAAAGATATAAGTAATGGTTGCAAAAATTGCTTAGTCTTTCCTATCTATTTGCAAAGTTTTATACATACTTCAGTTCTTGTCTACTTAAAATTTTGCACACTTGAGTTAATTACTAACTTAATCTAATCTAAAATTTTGTAGATGGCCCCGGTATTCACTGAGCAGTACCAGTTGGGCCATGGTGGCAGCCTTTGTTTCGAGCGCGACCTCACCACCCTGACCTTGTTCCTGAACCGTTTGTACCCGGAGTTCAAGGGAGCCGTGCTCAATGAGCACCCAGATGGAGAGCTACGGTGGCTTATCCGAGCCAGTTGCCGTGGCAAGAAGGGGATTTTGGGTTCTCCAAGGATCAAGTTTGAGCTTGTGGAGAACACTTGGGCCGATGGTTTGGTCCGAGCGATGCAGGAGATGCACGCCCGCTTGTGCGGACTGCACGTTGAGGAGGTTCAGGGAGAGCGCTTTAGGAACTTTGCTCGGCGTGATGCGGACGGGCGTCCCGCAAACATGCCCGGGCAGAATGAGCCGAGTACCTACATCGACCACATGGACTTCTTGCTGTACTCCACTCAGCAGGAGGCCGACCGTGCCCGTACTAGGGCCAACCTCGAGCACTTTGCACTGGTGGAGGCGAGGAGCACTATCAGGATTCTTGCGAAGGAGCGCAAGAGCCTTTGTCGCCAGCGAGATGAGAAGGAACAGGATCTTGAGGAGTTGAAGGACAATGTGGCTGAGCTGACTGAGTACATTGAGAGTCTTGAGGATCACCTTGGTGAGGAGGAAGGCATTGATCTCCGCAAGGAGGATAATGCCCTCATTAGTGACGAGGATGACTTCATGGAGGACCTTGATGATCCGGAAGATGATGGGCACAATGGATTCATTGTGAGTGATGAGGAGGAAGACCCCGAAGAGCCTGCTGTTTAGATCCGAGATCCACGTGTTATCTAGCTATGAGTTCCACTTTATGTTCACTTCGTGTAGGTGTGAGTTGTATCCCCCTCTCTAGTAGACGAGTCGCAATGGTTTGATGTGAACCATTTGTAAGGTCTGAACTCGTATGTATGATATGTTTTGATGAGTGTTGAATGAAATATGAATTTGGCCCTTAAGGCCTTAGTAAGACAAAATTGCATCATCCATGTACCTTTAAATCTTAGCAAAATTAGCTTTTCCCTCTTGGCTTACACGCCTTATCTTCAGATGCCGCGAGCACCCCCACCCCCGAACTCGGAAATGGCCGAATTGCTAAGGTTGATCATGGAAGACCGGGAAGCAGCCCGAGCTGAGCGCCAAGCTAACTTGGCCACTCTTCAGCAGATAACCCAGATGGCAATGAACCACAACAATGGCAATGGCCATGGCAATAGTGATCACCGATCCAAGTTGAGGAATTTCCAGAACACCAACCCTCCTATGTTCACTAAGTCTGAAGAGCCCTTAGATGCCGATGACTGGCTTCGCACTATGGAAAACAATTTGGCAGTCGCCGAAGTTGGTGAAAATGAGAAGGTCTTGTACACCACCCACTATCTTGCTGGAGCAGCGAGAGCTTGGTGGGATAGCACCCGTGCAATGCAAGCCCCAGGGTATGTGATGCCTTGGGAGGAGTTCAAGAGCAAGTTTAGCAAAGCCCATGTTCCTTTGGGATTGGTTAAAAGGATGAGGGATGAGTTCAGAAATCTAAAGCAAGGTTCCCTGTCTGTGGTGGATTACCGTGATAAGTTCCTTACCTTGTCCAGGTATGCCCCAGATGACACCGACACCACTGAAAAGAAGCAAGAAAGGTTTCTGGATGGACTTCATGATGAGATGCAATGTGTCTTGGTCAGCATTCCCTTTGCCGACCTGGAGTCATTGGTTGATTCTGCCATTCAGATGGAAGGCAAACTCAAGCAAGCTGCAGAGAACCGCAAGCGCCGAATGATGTATCAAGGCAACTCGAGCAACTCGCAGAAGCCAAGGGGAAATGCACCTATGGGTTTCGCCCCTAGACCTATGAGGCCGTCTGCACCTGCTCCGCGTCCCAACTATCCCAGCCGTCCACCCGGCAACAACTTCAACCGTGCACCTCCAAGACCTAGTGGCAACAACTTCAGCACCAACACTCCAAGGCCAAATGGCGCCCCTGTGTTACCCAAGCCTGGTGACAAGTCTGGTGTTACCTGTTATGAGTGCGGACTAAAAGGGCACTACTCCAATGAATGCCCCAAGAAGCTGAATGATGCATCCAAGACAACTGCTCCTGCTCAGCAACAGCGCCGTGTGGGAAATGTCAAGAACTATCCACCAAGGAACCAGCCTCACTCTCGAGGCCGTCTGAATCACATGAATGTTGAAGAAGCTCAGGAAGCAACAGACGTCGTGCTTGGTATGTTCCCTGTTAACTCAGTTCTTGCAAGAGTTCTGTTTGATTCTGGAGCTTCACACTCATTTGTTACCCAATTATTCGTTGATAAAAGTGGACTTCAACCCACACCCTTGAAAGAGTTCATGTCTGTACAAATCCCAGGGTCGATAACCAGAGCCAGTTGTACCTGCTTGGCAGTACCCATAGAAATTCATGGAATAGCTTTCTTAGCCAATTTGATAGTGTTGGGAACCAAAGGTTTGGAAGTAGTTCTTGGTATGAATTGGATGTCCGCCCATCAAGGAGTGATAGATTGTGCCAAGAAAACCATCACCATGAGGAGTAGCCATGGAGTTTTAGTAAAGCATGTGTCAGTTAAACCTACCCGAGGTCCCAGATGTCATAAGAGTATCTCAGGACCAACTATAGGAGAAGTTCCCATTGTCTGTGAATACCCGGATGTCTTTCCCGATGAGCTACCCGGAATGCCACCGGATCGGGATATTGAGTTTATCATTGAGCTTATTCCCGGAACTGGATCAATAGCCCAAAGACCCTATCGTATGAACCCAGCAGAACTAGTCGAGTTGAAGAAGCAATTGGATGACCTTTTGAGTAAAGGATTGATTCAGCCAAGTTCTTCTGCTTGGCGATCACCTGTCTTGTTTGTAGATAAAAGTGACGGTTCTAGCCGACTGTGCACTGATTATCGCAAGCTTAACGATGTGACCATCAAGAACAAGTACCCTCTCCCGAAGATTGAAGATTTGTTTGACCAATTGACTGGAGCCAAAGTCTTCTCGAAGATAGATCTTAGAACTGGATACCACCAACTGAAGATCCGTGCAACGGATATCCCCAAAACAGCCTTCACTACCCGATACGGATTGTATGAGTACACCGTGATGTCATTTGGATTGACCAATGCCCCTGCTTATTTCATGAACCTCATGAATAAGGTTTTTATGGAGTTCTTGGATAAGTTTGTTGTCGTCTTCATTGATGACATTCTTATCTACTCCAAATCCGAAGAAGAGCATGCAACCCATCTGAGGTTAATCTTAGAAACCTTAAGGGAGCATCAGCTGTATGCCAAGTTCAGCAAATGTGAGTTCTGGTTGAAGGAAGTTGGATTCTTAGGCCACGTATTATCAGCAGGAGGAATATCTGTAGACCCCAAGAAGATCACATCAGTCATGGAATGGGAAGCCCCTACCACTCAAACTGAAGTTAGAGGTTTTCTCGGATTACCGGGATATTACCGCAAGTTTGTTGAAGGATTTTCAAGCATTGCCCGGCCAATGACCCAATTGCTGAAAAAGGACAAGAAGTTTGAATGGACCCCTAAGTGTGAAGAGAGTTTTCAAGAGCTCAAGAAGCGATTGGTGACCGCACCCGTCCTAACCATGCCCGATATCACCAAGAATTTTGATGTCTATTGCGACGCTTCCAAACTTGGACTTGGTTGCGTATTGATGCAAGAAGGCAAGGTCATAGCTTACCTCTCTCGGCAGCTTCGACCTCATGAAGAAAATTATCCAACCCATGATCTGGAGTTAGCAGCTGTTGTTCTAGCTTTGAAGACCTGGAGGCACTATCTGATGGGCAACCGTTGTGAGATCTACACGGATCACAAGAGTTTGAAGTATATTTTCACCCAGAAGGAGTTGAACATGAGGCAAAGAAGATGGATAGATTTGATCAAGGATTATGATCTGGAAATCCATTACCACCCCGGTAAGGCCAATGTAGTGGCCGATGCATGGAGTCGGAAGCCATGCTCGCTAAATATGATGATCAAGGAAGAGCAACCTATGTTGCACCAAGAGTTTGAAAGATTTGGATTGGAACTAGTCAGTCAAGGATTCCTAGCCAACCTTGAGTTTCAACCCACCTTGATGAGCCAAATCAAAGAAGCCCAGAAGGGAAATGAGAGTATTGACGGAATTAAACGCCGAATTAGTTCCGGTAAGGTGCCAGGATTTGAGGAAGATGATCAAGGAGTTCTTTGGTATAAAGGACGTATCTGTGTGCCTGCTGATTCAGAATGGAAGGAAGTGATTATGAAGGAAGCCCATGAGACACCTTACTCCATCCACCCCGGTGGAACTAAGATGTACCAAGATTTGAAGGAACAATTTTGGTGGCATGGAATGAAGCGTGAGATTTCATCGTTCATCTCTAAGTGTGATATCTGTCAAAGAGTCAAGGCTGAACATCAACGTCCTGCTGGACTGCTGCAACCTTTGCAAGTTCCGGAATGGAAGTGGGAATCTGTTGGAATGGATTTCATCACTGGATTTCCAAGGTCTAGCCGTGGAAATGACTCTATCTGGGTCATTGTGGATAGAGTGACCAAAGTTGCCCACTTTATCCCTGTCAAGACCACTTACAACTCGGGACAACTAGCAGATCTGTATTTATCCAGAATTGTCAGTTTGCATGGAGTCCCTAAAACCATAGTTTCGGATCGAGGAACCCAATTCACTTCGAGATTTTGGAAAAGCTTACATCAAGCTTTGGGAACCAAGTTAGCCTTCAGCACAGCTTACCACCCTCAGACTGATGGACAGACTGAGAGAGTGAATCAAATACTTGAAGATATGTTGAGAGCCTGTGTTCTAGCTTATGGAGCTAAGTGGGAGGATTGCCTGCCTTTCGCGGAGTTTTCCTACAACAACAGTTATCAAGCCAGTTTGCAAATGGCCCCATTTGAAGCTTTGTATGGAAGAAAGTGTCGTACCCCTTTGAATTGGTCAGAAACCGGAGACAGTCAGATATTTGGACCAGATATTTTGCAAGAAGCCGAGGAGAAAGTTCGCATGATTCGTGACTATCTCAAGGCAGCCCAGTCAAGACAGAAGAGTTATGCCGACAAGAGACGGAGAGAACTAACCTTCAAGAGTGGAGACTTTGTTTACCTCATAGTATCACCCCTCAAGGGAATGCAGAGATTCCAAGTAAAAGGAAAGCTTGCACCCAGATATATTGGACCCTTCAAGATACTAGACCGTAGAGGAGAAGTGTCTTATCAGTTGGAAATGCCCCCTGAATTGTCTGAAGTACACGATGTCTTTCACGTGTCGTTACTTCGGAAATATCTTGAAGTTCCGGAGAAGCCCGAAATCTTCAAGAATATTGATCACCGTTCTGTGGACATCAACAAGGATTTGACCTATCGTGAAATGCCTATTCGTATCCTCGAGGAAGCCTATAGAACCACTCGAACCCGAAGCATCAAATTTCTGAAGGTTCAGTGGAGTAATCACACCGAAGAGGAAGCCACTTGGGAACGAGAAGATTACCTTCAGAAAGAGTTTCCCAATCTTTTCAGTTCTTAATTAGTGAATCTCGGGGACGAGATTCTTTTTAAGGGGGGAAGATTGTAACAACTCAGAAATTGTAATCCACTTCTTATTAAATAAAGTACCCAATTTTGGACCCAAATAAAACTTTTTACTCATTATTTTATGCATACATGTATTTTCTATTCTATGTATTCTATGATTTCATGTATGTTATTTTTGATTGTATCTTGTCCAGTCAATTCTAGGTGAACCAACAGAATCAATTGAGAAAGATTATAAGAGCAAAGAAAACCAGAAATAAAAATAAGAAAGAAAAAGAGAAGGAATTTGTGATCTAGGAAATCTATTTGACTACACCACTTTGAGCCCTTGGATTAAGAAATCTGCAGCTCACCTTCATGTGTGGCTTGTTAGTTGAGCTTAACCAAGTTATGGACTAACTCAACCAGCAAAGATCCATCAAAAATTCAAACTAGAGCATCACTAAAACTTGAGCCAAAGTTTGAATATGAAACAGAAACTATACAAAAATTTGAAATAAGATTTCTGCAAAACATCTTCTTTCTGTGAAACAAAAATATGACTGGGTACCTTAGTCAATATGATGAGCACCCAAAGTGGAAAATTTTGAAAATTCGAATTTTGAGTTCTTGCGGGCATTTCGTCGAGCACTGGCAGAAGCAAATCAAAATGAAATCAATTTCACTGGAGCTGCACTGTGCTGGCTCGCTCCAGCACTGTCGCCATGCTCCTTGGCCTCTCCTCAATCGACTCCAGCGCCCCCAGCCCCGACCCAAGCCAGGAGAAGCGGAGGGAAGGCGAGGTTTGCGCCCAGGGCCCCCTCCCAGCAACCCTCTTCCCTACACGATGCCGACCATCTTGGAGGCGCCAGA
Organism: Dactylis glomerata; assembly: GCA_007115705.1. Lineage (NCBI taxonomy): Eukaryota > Viridiplantae > Streptophyta > Magnoliopsida > Poales > Poaceae > Dactylis > Dactylis glomerata. The sequence goes on from QXEO01000167.1 coordinate 2,203,165, forward strand.
GGAGACCCACAGCACCCCGCGGCCAAGCCATAAACCCCCCAGCACGCGAGCGTGACCGCCGTGACCGGAGCGAGCTTCAAACGCCGCCAGGGCCCCCGTGCCGTCGTGCTTCTGGCCGCGCTTGCCCCCGACGCTCCGGCCTATAAAAGGCCCCGCCGATCAAACGAAGCAACGCACCCAGTCCCCAGCTACCTCCCAGACATGCTCGCTTAGCCCCGCTTGCCTTAGCTCGCCGTCGCCAGCCCCGCCGGAGTGGTACTGGACAAGCGGAGCGCCGCCGCGTCCGACCACCTGGGAGCAAGCTGCTGCAGGGAATCGGAGGAGGAGACGCACCGCCGCCGATCCCGCACGTCGCCGACGAGCTCTGCATCCTCTACGCCACTCCCTCGCCGTCGAACAGTCTTCACTGCAACGCAGGTGAGCTCCCGCCCGTGCTGAGGAAGACGATGATCGCGAGCCGTCCGATCTTGATCCAACGCTAACTTACCGATTCGGGAATTGTTAAGTGAGCTGACATCGCGACCCCACCTGTCAGCTCCCATTTTATTTCTTTTCCCGCCACAGCGAAGCGGTATGGGCCGGCCCGTTCGGGTTTGTTCTGAATTGGGCCCAGCTCGTTTCGAATTCGGTCCGTTCGTTTTTATTCTTTTCCCGCCCGTTTGATTTATTTCAAATAACTTTCAGATGCTATTTTCAAACTTTAATTCCTAGAGTTTTACAAATCCAAATCTAGCAAATAAATATGCAATGGAAAGCTTATAAAATAATCTACCCAATAGAACTGGTTAGAATTCAAAATAAGTTAAGAATTTAATTAGATATGAATAGTGTGACCATAGCTTTATTAATCATAGATTATTTCTAGAAAATTGGTTAAACCCTCAAAAAGCATAAAAATTAGTTGGTGAACTCACTAATGACTTATCCTACTGTTAGTCAACCCTAAACAACCCCAAACCTTATTAGTGTGAGCAATTAGACCCTAACCCAATCCTATTTGTAGCATAAAATGACAGATTCCAATTGCACACTTAGAATTAAATTGTCCTATTACCAATTCACTTAGTTAATCCCTTCTCACTTGAACTAGCATTATTACTCCTAAACCAATACCCACACTTAGAAAGTAAACAACATATGACAATTAGTAGAGAATTTAACTTGCACACTTGAAGAAAACTTAGAAGAGAAACCTACCATCCAACACCATAAGATGCAACATGAATGCTATTGTGAACAAACAAAGATGTGTGCTTGGTGTGTGGTTAAGCCTTGTGTAGTGATTGTGTGCTTTGTGTTTATTCGTTATTAGACGCTAGTGTTGCCGAGGAGGATATTGGAGGGGATTATTATTATCAAGAAGAAGAAGAAGAAAACCCCGGACACTTTGCCAACCAAGGCAAGCCATCTTTTGATTCATACTCCCACTACCTAGTTTTAATATTGCATTCTACTTGTTTTAAGTAAATTGCATGATTGAATTGTTAGAGTAGAATGATAGAAGTATAGTAATATCTTGCTTAACAAGAGCATCAAGCTGAGTTTATCCAACTCTATTCTTTGGTCATCACTCCATGTAGTTGCTTAGTTGCTAATAAAATTGGAGGTCTTTTATAAAGGGAATCCTAGTTGAGAATTGGGAACTTGAACTTGAAACTTGATATTGGAGGTTTCTCCTACATGATGGTTTTATGAAAGAAAATAATCTTGACTAAGAACTATGAAATGTATTTCTCAATTGACAACGAGTGATGTACTATGGGAGCCAATTATACCGTACGACCACATTACCCCTGAATGGGAAGGGGCTTATTCCTAGCTTGTTTATTTTAGTATGGGAGGTCTTGTTACATCCTTTATAGAAGTATTCCATATGTGTTGCTTCCGAACCCAGTGGTCATTGGAAATTTTCCTTCCTGAAGATTTCCATCCGCCCGGCACTCCGGGAGGGTAAAAACTAGAGGCGCCGAAACGGGGGAATCCGTGTCTCGGGCTCTAGGGAAGGATCCCATACTAGGGTAGGCAAGTGAAAGAGTTTGTTTGATTATCTGAACCCCGCATACTTGTGTATGACGGACCGTGGATTTCTCCCGGTAGATGTATCGAATCTTGTGGGTAAAGTGTACCCCTCTGCAGAGGTTTTCAAACTATTCGAATAGCCGCGTCCGCGGTCATGGACGGTTGGCAAGCTGTGCCTGGCTTTTGTCAATAATGAAAACAACTTATAATGAACTTGGTGAATGACATGAACTGATTTGACTTGACTTGACCTTGATGTTGACACACTTGAAATTCCTCTTTAGATTGAACCTAGAAAATTAAACTCCTTTTCCACAAATAAACATTCTTGGGAAATAAAACTAGCTGTTGCAAAATAAACTTAGGGCTTAGTCCACTATACCAAACCTTGCATATCTACTTCATCATTTCAAGTATAAGATGGTTTGCGAGTGCATCCAATGTACTCACGGCTGTGTCCCTGGCTATCAACTTGGCCAGACTATGGGGAAGAATACTAGGAGGAAGGGTATGAGGAAGAGTACCAGAACCAAGCTCGTCTCCGTGAGTCGCCATTTGCCTGTAGGGAGAAGGCATGGGCCGAAGACGTTATTTCCGCTGCTATATTGTGTTGTAATATGAACTTGGTCTATATGACCATTGTATTTGAATCACCGTATTGTAATGTCTATGGAACTGGTTACCAACTACGTTATGTATATCGCAACAACGGTTCTGGGATTGCGGTGGAATACATAACGGGCACTTCGAATTTGTATCAAATTTGAGGTCGTCACACTCCTCCCCTCTTTTGTCGTGTAGTCCTCGCCGGCGGGGTATGCTCCGCCGTGCTTTGCTCCTTCCCCCACTGGGGGCATTTTAATGGAATCCGCTTGTTAACCATCTTGCTGTTCTTCATTGTCCTGGTCATTCGCTCGCTCGAGAGCCCTAGTGAGCTGTTGGCGTCGATGGGAAGCCTCCCTTCGCCTCAGAACTCGAGATGGGGTCGGCGTCGACAACACATTGGATGATTCCTGAGACAAGAAGTTGAAGAAAGAGTTGGAAAAGAAAAAACCCCAAATCCCCGAAAACGAAAAAACCAGTCGATAAAACAAACGAAAAAAGAAGGCGAATAAGATGCCCCTATGACCGACACAGGGACCTTCTCTGTTGTGGAGGAGCGCGGCACTATCTGTGCCAGCAGCTAAGAGCAAATTGCCGCGCGTGGCAATTCACGGGGCCTTCCTCATCGTTGAGGGAAGCTGGACTCTCACGGACGTGAAAACGTCGACGCTTAAGAGAGCCCAGAGACCGTCGACACCTCACAAGGATTGCTCATGAGGTGAAGGGCCTGGCGCGGACCTCCGGATCTGCGTCTCCTTCGCAAGATGATCGGAGCGGCCTTGGTCTTCAATAATCCTGCCACGTTAGGCCTTTCTCGGTAGAGGGAATCTTTCTGCGGATGCTGGTGCATCGACGCATCTTTGCTTCCTCGTGAGGGTTGCTCACGAGGTGCTGGTCCTTAGCGGGTGCCATAGGCACACCTTGGACTTTCCTCGAAGATTTTTTATTTTCTGGTGTACTTCGCGAGGAACTAAGCACCATGGGTGTTTGGAGGTGATCGATAATAGGGCCGTCGCTCCCGACCAGAGCTCACTCCCTTCGGGTTTTTCGGGCTTGCTGTTTTCCGGGCGAAGGCCCCAGCATAGACACCGTGCCTAGCCCCCTTCCACGTGGAGTACAACCGAAAATAAATGGACTTCATGCCATTTTGATGTCATGCCGAAGCAGAGGCGCTATATTGCGCAATAACTTAATATCAGTGCTTAAGAGCAGTTTGAGCTGATACAAGTGCCGTAAAAACGGTCTTTATCTCCTCGTGAGGAACCTATGGGTAGAACTTTCGCAGATGAGCTATGTTCCACGGGTTCCCCACCGGCACGCCTTCTGCGGTTTCCAGCCGCGCCGAGCCTGGCCTGGCGATGTGCGTCACCTTGATGGGTCCTTCCCACATTGGAGACAGCTTGTGCAAGCCCTCGCGGGAGAGTATTCTCCTCAGCACCAGGTCGCCGACCTCCAGAGTCCTTGCTCGAACATGGCGGCTATGGTAGCGGCGTAGTCCTTGTTGGTACCTCGCGGCGCGGAGCGCGGCTTGGCACCGAGCTTCTTCGAGCAGGAGGAGGCGATCCTTGATGAGGTCCTCTTGGCGAATTTCGTCGAAGGCGAGCACTCTTGGCGACCCGAACTTGATGTCGGTGGGAAGAACAGCCTCCGCCCCTTAGACCAGGAAGAAAGGGGTCTCTCCAGTAGGTTTGGTGGCGGTAGTCCTGATGGACCACAAGATGGATTGGAGGTTGTCTAACCATTTTTTGCCGCAGGCTTCGAGCTTGGCGTTGAAGCTTTTCGTCTTGAGTCCTTTGAGCACTTTAGCGTTGGCGCGCTCGGCTTGACCATTGCTCCTGGGGTAGGCGACGGAGGCGAAACAGATTTTGATGCTGGTCGACACGCAGTACTCCCGGAACAGTTCGCTGGTGAACTGGCTGCCGTTGTCGGTGATGATGCGGTTAGGTACACCAAAGCGACAGACCAGCCCACGGATGAACTTGACTGCGGACCTAGCTGGGATTGTGCACACCGGTTCCACCTCCACCCACTTGGTGAACTTGTCGATGGCGACGTAGAGGTAGCGGTAGCCCCCTTGCGCTCTGGGGAATGGGCCAAGGATGTCCAGCCCCCAAACCGCAAAGGGCCAAGTGAGTGGGATGGTTCGCAGCTCCTGCGCTGGCTGGTGAATTTGCTTGGCATGGAATTGGCACGCCTCGCACCTCTTGACCATCTCCGCCGCATCCCCGAGCGCTGAAGGCCAGTAGAAACCACTTTGATATGCCTTTGCGGCTAGAGTCGCCGCAGAAGCATGGTGGCCACACTCGCCGGCGTGGATGTCCCTGAGAAGCTCCTGGCCTTGGTGAGTAGATATGCACTTCAGGGCAACGCCATTCGGGCGACGCCGATACAAGTCACCATCCTTGACGCAGTAGCCTGAAGCTTGGCGCACGATCCTTTCGGCCTCCTCTTCATCCTCGGGAAGCCTGCTGCTGGTGAGGAAGGCCTTGAGCTCGAGAATCCAATCCACTCCCTCCTGCCGTGCCAATGCCAGAAGGACGCGGTCACCCGAAGGAGGCCCGCGGTCTAGAGCCCCCTGCTCCGGCGGTGGCGGCAGGGCAGGTGGAGGGTCTGACCTAGATGACGGTGGAGAAGCGGACGGCTTGAAGAGACGCTCCTCGAAGACGCCGGCAGGTTGTGCCAGGCGGTGAGAGGCGCGTTTGGCGATCTCGTCGGCTTCCACATTTTCTCCTCTCGGGATGTGCTTCAGCTCCAAGCCCTGGAAGCGTTTTTCCATCTTGCGATGCTCCTCGAGATAGGCCGCCATGTGCTCATCCTTTGGAGTGTATCTCTTGTTCGAGAAGTTCACAACCAGTTGTGAATCTCCCTTGACGATGAGTCGCTTGATGCCCAAAGCTTTGCCGCCCTTAAGCCGGCGAGTAGTCCTTCGTATTCCGTGATGTTGTTGGAGACCTTGTGCTCAGGCTTAAAGCAGAGCTGTACGGCGTAGAAGAGCTTGTCTCTAGAGGGAGAGGTTAGGACAGCACCAGCTCCCGCGCCGGGGAGGTTGAAGGCGCCGTCAAAGTGCATGACCCAAAGGCCCGGGGCCTCCTCTCCTGGGAGCGTTGACTCTACCTCTGGAGGCTCGTCGGCGAACGGATCAGTCCACTCCGCAGTGAACTCGGCCAAAGCCTTGCTCTTGATTACCTTTGTAGTTTCGAAGGAGATCTCGAAGGGTTGAAGCTCCACGGCCCATTCTGCCACCCGCCCGGTGACGTTGGGATTGCGTAGGATGGTCTCCAGGGGACGATCGGTTATCACCTTTATCGGGTGGCCCTGGAAGTAGTGGCATAGCTTCCGCGAAGCTATGAGCAGGGTGTAGAGCAGCTTTTGCTGCATGGTGTAGCGTTCCCGCGCGTCGCGCAGTACCGTGCTGACAAAGTACACGGGCTTCTGCACCTTGGCGACGCCCTCGGGAGCTTCCTCCTCGGTAGGCTTTCGAGCATTGCTCTGAGAGAGCAGCTCGGTCGGTGGAGATGCATCGGGCGGCTCCTCTTGAGGGACGGGAGGTGCAGCGGCCTCTTCCTCACGAGGAGCCCCCGGGCCGGGAGGACTGACCTCTTCCTTGGCGATCACCTTTGTGTCTCGCTCCGCGACGAGAATGGCACTTGCAGTCCTTGGAGTTGCCGCGATGTAGAGTAGCAAGGGCTCGCGGGTTGTTGGGGCAACCATGATCGGTGGGCTAGTGAGGTACCTTTTCAACTCAGCGAAGGCCTTGTCGGCTTCCAGAGTCCACTCGAACTTCCTGGCGCGCTTCATGAGCTTGAAGAAGGGCAAGGCTTTCTCCCCACTCCTCGCGATGAAGCGCCCCAGGGCTGCCATGCATCCCGCGAGGCGTTGCATCTCCTTGAGATTGCGTGGTGGACTCATTTCTTCGATGGCCTTGACCTTGTCAGGGTTCGCCTCTATCCCGCGATGGGACACGAGGAACCCCAACAGCTTTCCCGACGGTACGCCGAAGGCGCACTTGGCGGGGTTGAGCTTAATGTTTACCTTTCTTAGGTTGACGAATGTTTCCTCCAGATCCTCGATGAAGGTGTGACTCTCGCGAGTCTTGACGACGATGTCGTCAACGTAGGCCTCCACGTTCCTTCCCATCTGAGCCCCCAAGGCCTTGCGCATGAGCCTCTGGAAGGTGGCTCCTGCGTTCTTCAGACCGAAGGGCATGCAGACGTAGCAGTACACACCACAAGGTGTGATGAAGGCGGTCTTCTCCTCGTCCTCCTTTGCCATCTTGATTTGATGATAGCCGGAGAAAGCATCCAAGAAGCAAAGGAGGTCACAGCCAGCGGTGGAGTCGACGATTTGATCTATCCTTGGGAGCGGATAAGGATCCTTTGGGCAGGCCTTGTTGAGACTTGTGAAGTCCACGCAGAGGCGCCCACTGCCGTTTGCCTTTGGGACAACCACCGGATTTGCAATCCAGGTGGGGTGGGCTACCTCGCGTATCAGCTTGGCCTTCTTCAGCTTCTCTATTTCCTTGACTATGAAGTCCTGCTTCTCTTGCGCTTATTTCCTAGTCTTCTGCATCACGGGGTGTGCCTGAGGGCACACGGCTAAGTGGTGCTCAATCACCTTCCTGGGAACACCGGGCATATCTGACGGAGTCCAAGCGAACATGTCAGAGTTTGCCCACAGGAAGGTGACGAGCGCGCTTTCCTATTTGGGGGAAAGCCCTGCCCCGATGGTGACAAAGTTGTCACAGCCCCCAGCTTGAAGCGGGACCTTCTTGGTGGCAGAGCGCTCTTGGGTGAACTGGGGCCTCCTCCCTGAGGGTACCACCGCTTCCCCAATACTCATGTCCAGCATTGGATGGACCAGGTCCTCGCTTGGAGTGGGGGATGCTGAGGCGGCGAACTTCTTCCCTGTCGAACCCAGCGGATGGGGCTCGAGAGAGGCCTTCTTCTGTAACAACCCAGGATTTTGTCAAATTTTGGGGAAATTTTTTCGCTTTTGTATTGCATGAAATGATTGAAAATTTCACAGGGTTTTTAAAAACTTTTGAGTCTATTTGAAAGCTTTATTAGAAAACTATTTTAAACCTTCTATTATTTTCTTGAAGAACTTCTTTGAGAAGGATCAAGTATCCAAAAGCTATTTCCTCTGCAAGCTTGCTTGCAAAAGAAATGTCTTACAGAGTGTTTTATAAAGCTTTCTATGCCAAAGTAATGTTTGAAAAGTATATTTCAAAAACTATGTTGTAAAAGCTTTTCTCTGATTTTGAAAAAGGGATTATTTAAAACCCAAATTCTATTTGCATTATGCAAATAAAACCCTTGGCCAATTCTTATAGTTTTTATAGGAAGTTGTTTTAATTATGAAAACATGTTTATTACTGTTCTGTATTGTTGTTTTGAATTTTAGAAACTTTACAAGTTGGTTTAAATCAATTTGGATCAGATTTGAAAAGGGTATGAAGAAATAAAGAAAAGAGAAAAGAAAAGAGAAAAGAAGAAATAAAAATAGAAATGGACCCCGGGGACGATTTTCGGCCCAGTAGCGAAACGAGTCCGCGGCCCATCTTAAAAACCCGAATCGGTACCCTTCTCCTTCTCTCATCTCGCTGACAGCAGGGGCCCGCGTGTCAGCACCGACGCCTTCTTCTTCCTCTGAACGGAAATCCCGCCGGTGACTAAGCCCGAGCGCGCCGTTACTTCTCCTCTTCAATACGCATTTACCCCCCTTGCCGTTTCTTCCCCGCGCCCACACCTATAAGTAGCCCGAGATCCCCTCCTGCCTTCCCCTCTACTTTCCCGTGTAATAGCGCCGCCAGGCCGGCGAAATTTCTCGCCGGAGCCCCGCATATCTGCAGGTAACCACGGCCGATTCCGGCACCTCCCGGTGAAACCGCCGTCTCCTTCTCCCTCCTATACTCTTCCCCTCTCTCAGGCGCATCTCCTAAAGCTTGGAGTTGTCTGATTTTTGCAGCGCGGCGACCCCACCGTCGTCACCCGAGGCCGCCTCCCTCTCCAGCCACCCCTCGTCTTTGCTACAGGACGAGTGCAAGCACGCCGTCGACACCATCGCCTTCGCCATCCTCTCCCGCGCGTCGTCGTCAGGTCCATCTTCACCAGAGGCCACCATATCCGTCGCCGACGACCACCCCTGGCCACGTCGCCGGCGAACCTTGCCGGAACCCCTAGCCACTGTGAGCCTCTCCCTCCCTTTCATCTTCGCCCGTCAGATCTAAATCAAACGGCCCGAACAGATCACTTAAGCCAAGGGGTACCGAGCAATCCTGTGCGTCCAGATCCACTTAAATCCAACGCTCCACGGTGGCGATCCAAACGAATCGGTATCGGCCAGTAATAAACCGACACGTGTCAACTCCTGGTTAAAACAGAAACTCGAATTAGATTTTGAAATCAGATTTGATCTGAATCTTCAAAAATTCATAACTTTTGATCTGTAACTCGAAAAATAACAAATAATATACCGTTGGAATCCTTGAAACCTGTAGAATCCAGTAGTATGATAAAATCTTATATTTTATGGGTTCAATTTGAAACTAATTTCAAATTGGGATTGAACCTTCTGTTGGTTTGTTTAATTCATATCCTTAGTTCTGTTAATCCAAAAATTACAATTTTGTAGTCTCTGGATTTCTTAGAACTTGCAGAACACCATAGGATCAAGAAAACCCAGATTTGATACGTGCACACACTTTGTGCATTCAAATCTCCTCGAATCACTAATTTGGCCATATCTCGAGTTCTAAATTTATTTTAGGATGATTCCAATCGCAGTGACTTAGTATTACTGCAATCTATTCAGTAGCACCACTCCCATATTTTCTAGAACGATTTCACAATTATTCAAATTCTAATATGAGGATTTGAGTAATTTCCACTGTAAGAAGAAATCCACTCCTGCTCAGCAATGTTCCCCTTTCTATTTAGCAAATCCTACTTTCATACCTAGATATCAAATATCATCTTGAGATCACTTTGATCCAATGTCACATTCATCTAAGTGCATCATGTTTTGTTCACACATATTCAAACTACAATTGGGTTGTTTGAGTATAGAGTGACACCCCTAATCTTAGTTTCTACCCTACCACTGTAGCATCGATCAAACCAACGATCATGGTACTAAACCCAATCATACCTACTCATCCGGAACCTTAAGCCATGTTCCACACATCACCCATACCTATCCTATACCTATAACCATTTACTCAGACCAAATCAACCTTAGCCTAGCATGGAATCATTCAATTAACAAATGAGTTAATTGAGTAACTTAATGCTTCTCAATTTCCTAACTCAATGACTAAGTGCAATACATATACTATTCAAGGATAATTGTTACAACACTTATTCGATAGCAATACTATTGCACTATTTTGTCTAATTCATATGTATATTCAAACAGCAAATGAGCTACTTGAGTAGAATATGAATTCATCTCAAACCTAGATTTTGTTAATGTGGAGTTGTTATAACTCATACCATAGTATGTGTTGTACACCATGTTGATCAATGAACCAATTGAGCCATGTCCTCGAATATCAATCACTCATACCCCATCCAATACCTACCTAGTTGGTTCACATGCATTTAACTATTCAACTTGCAAATGTGCTAATTGAGTAGTTCAAGCATTCTTAAAAACCTAGCCTAGTTCCTAAGTGCAACAGATGCTATTAAGAGTAATTGCTATCACATTTACTCAATAGTGTTGTAGTTGCACAAATTAACTCTTGTGTAATTTATTTTACACGAGCTATTCCTAAAACCCTTATGCTTTGATAAAGCATAAAACTTCATCAATTATATAATGCCTAATCTATTTCTCTCTCAAATCATATTGATCTTCCCCAGCTAGCTCTCAAATCCATATCTCACAAATCATGATCCTTCGCCATATCCTTCTATCTTAACATATCAATAAACCTAAATTGTTAAACAAACCCCTTTCAATTGTTTGAATTGTTTGCTTGTGTTCGAATGAGGTGTTTATGTTATGCTATTTCTTGTGCTATAGTTTGTGCGAAGAGCTACGTGCTTAGTTGAGAGAAGTGGAAAGATCGTATTCTTCAAAAAGGCAAGTGACACACATGTCCCTCACCCATTTTATTTATGCATTAGTATATTCACCTCTTGTAGTATGCATGATAGGTGTTTTACTCAACTGTTTTATCAAATGCTTAGATCCTAGTAGTGTGTGGCTATCCCTCAAACCCCACCTGATAGGATGCTAAATACCTTGTTAATTTTGATGCCATGCTAAGATCACTTGAAAAGTGTTTTGTGATAAAGTTAAGAACTTCAACTAAAATGAAACACCTGGGTGGATTGTTTTGATAAGATGAGGCGAGGTAGGTGGGTTCTGGGACGCATGCCTTGTAAAAGGATGTGGGAACAGAATACCGCTCGGGATGGCCACCCAAGATTAAAGAGATGGCTATGTCTTCCATGCTTAGTGTACTTCCAGTGCAGCCTTATGACATTATGGGCTCTGTCTTGACTGATTAGATGTGGGAGTGCAACTATGTGCGAGAAGATGGTGGTAGATGAATTATAGGTTGGGAACGGATCTTGCCAGTTAGTTGCCCTCTCCTCTAAAAGGTCTCGTTTCATTTTATGTATGGGCATAAAATGAATCGTAAGGTGAAAGTGCACAACCCTTGCAAGGTGTTTTAAATCTAATCGATTAGCCGTGTCCTCGGTTATGGACAATTGAGTCTCTAGACATGGAATGTACGGAATAATCTCCTCATCTCTTCTGAATGATTAAAATCTGCCTAGAAACCCCTAGGTAGGAACTAAGGACCATACACTCCGAGGGGTGGTGGTGCCTGAGGTTCCGACTTTGTCGAATGTCGCCCAGTGCTACATGCCTAGCTAGTATGTGGCAATTGGGGGTTATCTCGACCCTTGAAAATATAAAACTTTGAAAGTAACACTTTGAGAAAGAACCATAGGGAAAAATTGGCTTTATGCAAATCAGCCTGTGAGATCCACTAGCCAAATACTCATGTAGATAGGCTCCTCATAATAGCCACCAAATATGTGTCATTTGCCAGTACATCATTGTACTGACCCCTTTGGGGCTGCATATTCAATGTGCAGGTTTTACTCGAGTAAGGAACCAGGATTAGGATCTCGAACTTACATTCCAACATGGCTGCCTATGGCAAGTGATGAAGATGGAGGCTCCTTGTCACCTGGTTATTTCCGCTGTGTAAATTGTAAGGCTTTAGCACCTTGTATCTGGATCCGCGATGTAATCTTGATACTATGCAATGAATATTTCATTTTGTTCTGTGGTGCTATCAATGATCCAGGGAATAGCACTTAACACAGATGTTCCACCTTGTTCTCAAGGTTGGGGCGTTACAAAATGGTATCAGAGCATAGTGTTGCCTGTAGGATCGAGACCCTAGGTTTGGACTAGACTAGGAAACCCAAAAATGATATCAAATGGATATCATTGCGCTTAGGATGTGTTTTGAAATTTTTTTTGTTGCATTATAACTACAGTTTGCTTTATTTTTCTCGTAAGGCTTATCACTTTCATTTTTACTTACACTGTTTTTCTTTCAAAATTTTAGATGACGTACACCAAGCTGAAGGTCCCCTATGACGATGACGATGAGCTGTTTAGTGATCAGCTATCCCGCCTTTCTCGAATGCTGAACCTGTCACCTCCCACTTTTCGTGGCAGAGTGATACCCTGTGTGGTTCCCGAGATCGTCCGCTGGGAGATTGAGACCAGGATTGAGGGTCGCACCATTGGTACTCCCACTGAGACAGTGGTGTACTCAAGGATGTACCCAGGTTGGGAGACTGGTGTCATGATGGCCATGGAGGAGGCACTAGCCCGCATATGTGGTATGTATGTCCAGGAGATATCAGAGTTGGACAATTCCATCTACCAGTTTGGGAGGCGTAACCACGAGGGATGGGCCTTGAGGACTCCAGGGCACCGTGAGGATTTACCATGGACTGAGGTACAGTTAGAGGACATGGGATCCTATGCTTTCAACTTGGAGGACATGCTGCGCCACGAGATGGATGCCACAGATGATGCCAAGTACCAGCTTCTGCAGAAGGATGAGAAGATAGAACAACTAGAGAGCACGATAGAGAAGCTGAAGGAGAAGAACAAAACACTTGAAGCCGCCAATGATAAGCTATCAGGTAAGGTCGAGGATCAGGAGGCCCAGATTGTAGGCTTTCGAGGACAGTGCATTTATCTTCACAAGGACCTGATGAAGTACAAACCATGGCCGCCCAAGAAAGGAACAACACCTACTGAAGAGAAGAAGGAGTCGACCACAGAGTTGATAGGAGCGGAGCCAGAGAAGCTGGAGCCTTGCCAGCCCACGGTAGAGGGAGATGCTGTGGAGAAGGCTCATGCGGCGCCACCTAGCCCTGTGGTGAAGCGACGCAAGACAGGGAACACTAGAGCGTATCTGGCACAGTTCAAGTAGTGAGACCACCACCTTATGTAATAAATCGACGATCTTGAAATGGTTAGTCATGCCACCTAGTGGTATGACCCTTTTAGGCCTTGTTTTCCTAAAACTTGTAGTTGACTTGTTGTGCTTGAGGATCTATGTTTGATGTGATCGTCTATGCTATCGAGTGCTGGTTGCAATGCTTGTTTTAATTTTGTAGAAATATGTTTTCTCTTGACCTACTATGTTTGGGTAGGATCTTCCTTAGATCTCTTCTGTCTAACCTTTATCTATGCTAAGAAGTAAACCTGTCCTAAACCCAAACAGATGCATCCTCAACGTCAGAACAGTCACAACAACCCTCAGTTGGAGATAGCAATGCAACAGTTAGTTGAAGCTCACACAGGAATGATGCGAGTGATGACTCAAAATATGGCTAATCGCGATAGCAAAGAGCTACCCCCAGGGGTGCAGCAAGTACTAAATGATCATTCACGAATAGTGCAAATGATGTCCCAGATAGTGGCTAGTACCTATAATAGCCTGCCACATGGTGAGCATGGGGAAAGGCCAACAAAAATTGATACTGAAGTAATGTGGCAAGCCTGTAAGAGATGCGGAGAAGTAGGACACACCTCTAAGGACTGTCATGAAGGGTGTCCCTACTGTAATACAAGTCACCCAATTGGAGAATGTCCCATGACCCAAGTTACTTGTTTCCTATGCAAAGGAACCAACCATGTTCCTGTTGAGTGCAAGTTTTATTCCACAGTGCAACGAATAAATCAACAAGCTAAGGATAAAATGAGCCAACTGCCCGAAAGGACCCCTGAAGGTGGAAGACTTAAAAGAAAGATGGAAGATAAAGACATGGGGATAGCACTCAACCATACCACCAAGTGTTGCTACTCATGTGAAGAAGAAGGACACTTGTCTAGGAATTGCTCAAGGAAAAGAGAATGTTTTCCCACGACTGTAGTGGAATATGAAGAAAATGAAGTGAGAGATCTTCTAGCCCTAGAGGTAACAAAAAGGAAGAATAAAGATAATAGCAAGGTGCAGTGCTTCAATTGCAGGGAACTAGGTCATTATGCGACCAAATGCCCAGAAGGTTTCAATAAGCTAAAACTGCGAGACAGCGTAAAAGGAGACATCCGTTTGATCACTTGTTACAAGTGCAAACAAAAGGGACACTACTCTGATAAATGTCTAGAGAAGGGTGCTCCAAGACCTCAGTAACGTGGAACGACTAAAGGGCGCTACAATATACAAGGAGAAAACTCAACAAGATGTAGCCAATTTGGAAGGACTCGTATGCCATTACTGGCTTTTAATAAATATTGTAATGACTTGTAAGGGCCAAGGACAACCTGGTTAAATAAATTACATTTCTCAATGAGATGGCAAGCAGAAGGATTTGTAACTCCAGAGTTAACGTCATACGACCGAGTTTGCGCAAAACCCTAGCTAAGGAACGATAGATGTGTTTTAAAAATTTAGATTTGAATCACAGGTTCTCATTTCAAGAAAATTTGACAAAGCCAGTGAGGTTGACCAAGAGTTAGAATACGAGGTTTGCAAGCCATGTATGAAGTAATGATTTGGGTGCAGGATGGATTGATCACCATTCCTACTACTCTTATTATTCGCTCTCATGATGTTGGTTTTACACACCTAGAGAGACATACCTACATGAGGAACGACTACACGTTTCCAAAGCATTTTCTCAGTGGACCTTAAATGCCGAGACGATTCATTTTCGACTTCAATTTCCGACTTTTCGTTTCGACTCCCTGGCCTGTTCGACTACCCCTGAGCCTATAAAAGAGGACTCTCCCCTCTCCAGAGAATCACAACAGAGACTGCCACCACCAACTATGAGAATTCCACCTGATTCCAAAGCCCAGCGCCACTGAAGTCTACCTCATCCCGACCTACGATGTTGTGAGACACCTCTCCAAATCCATGGAACCCTGTTCCTCCCCATGAGAGCTCCGTTGGATCCCCTTTCCCTGAAGAAGAGTTCATCTTCGAGATATGATCAAGCTGTTCAGCGCCTTTCAACAACTATGAAGACGGTTGCTAAAGGAATTCTTAAGGACCATCTGGTACCTGTGGCAAGTAGCACGACTTGCTCCGGTAACTTGAATGGGTTCAACAATGCTGGTTATAAGGCGACCTCCTGTCCCTTAAAGGTGCCAGTACCCCTTACAGAGTCCACCTTGTTTACCCCTATGAAATGCTTGAGAAGACTACAGAGAGATGCCATCCTAATTCCTTGGGATGTGTGGTCTCATCATGTTCGTGGGGCAATCATGCATTACTTGACACTGGGTCATCTTTTGAGACTCTGCAATGAAAATCAGCTAAAAGGCAACAAGGAGTATGGTGATGGCCGGTATGCTGTCATGGCCTTGGTGAGGACCGACCAAGAAAAGGCTAGATACACATTCTTGGACGATGTGGACTACCTTGTTGAAGACAACGCGATGGATGATATCTGCCTATCACCAGAATTGGATGGAGCATCTAAAATGCCACATCTAAACATCGGCGAACATCGACACTTCTGAGAAGGGCGAATTCAGGAAAAATGGCGCAACGATGAATTCAAGCTGGGAACAAAATGCAAGTGCCTAAGGAAACATCGAGATACCACCAAACAAGATTTCTCTAAGGGTGGTAGCACCCTAGTCCCATTAGGATCTTTAAACCTTGTAACCTTCCTCCAATCTCGAGGACGAGATTTCTTTAAGGGTGGTAGTCTGTAACGACCCAGGATTTTGTCAAATTTTGGGGAAAATTTTTCACTTTTGTATTGCATGAAATGATTGAAAATTTCACAGGGTTTTTAAAAACTTTTGAGTCTATTTGAAAGCTTTATTAGAAAACTATTTTAAACCTTCTATTATTTTCTTGAAGAACTTCTTTGAGAAGGATCAAGTATCCAAATGCTATTTCCTCTGCAAGCTTGCTTGCAAAAGAAATGTCTTACAGAGTGTTTTATAAAGCTTTCTATGCCAAAGTAATGTTTGAAAAGTATATTTCAAAAACTATGTTGTAAAATCTTTTCTCTGATTTTGAAAAAGGGATTATTTAAAACCCAAATTCTATTTGCATTATGCAAATAAAACCCTTGGCCAACTCTTATAGTTTTTATAGGAAGTTGTTTTAATTATGAAAACATGTTTATTACTGTTCTGTATTGTTGTTTTGAATTTTAGAAACTTTACAAGTTGGTTTAAATCAATTTGGATCAGATTTGAAAAGGGTATGAAGAAATAAAGAAAAGAGAAAAGAAAAGAGAAAAGAAGAAATAAAAATAGAAATGGACCCCGGGGATGATTTTCGGCCCAGTAGCGAAACGAGTCCGCGGCCCATCTTAAAAACCCGAATCGGTACCCTTCTCCTTCTCTCATCTCGCTGACAGCAGGGGCCCGCGTGTCAGCACCGACGCCTTCTTCTTCCTCCGAACGGAAATCCCACCGGTGACTAAGCCCGAGCGCGCCGTTACTTCTCCTCTTCAATACGCATTTACCCCCCTTGCCATTTCTTCCCCGCGCCCGCACCTATAAGTAGCCCGAGATCCCCTCCTACCTTCCCCTCTACTTTCCCGTGTAATAGCGCCGCCAGGCCGGCGAAATTTCTCGCCGGAGCCCCGCATATCTGCAGGTAACCACGGCCGATTCCGGCACCTCCTGGTGAAACCGCCGTCTCCTTCTCCCTCCTATACTCTTCCCCTCTCTCAGGCGCATCTCCTAAAGCTTGGAGTTGTCTGATTTTTGCAGCGCGGCGACCCCACCGTCGTCACCCGAGGCCGCCTCCCTCTCCAGCCACCCCTCGTCTTCGCTACAGCACGAGTGCAAGCACGCCGTCGACACCATCGCCTTCGCCATCCTCTCCCGCGCATCGTCGTCAGGTCCATCTTCACCAGAGGCCACCATATCCGTCGCCGACGACCACCCCTGGCCACGTCGCCGGCGAACCTTGCCGGAACCCCTAGCCACTGTGAGCCTCTCCCTCCCTTTCATCTTCGCCCGTCAGATCTAAATCAAACGGCCCGAACAGATCACTTAAGCCAAGGGGTACCGAGCAATCCTGTGCGTCCAGATCCACTTAAATCCAACGCTCCATGGTGGCGATCCAAACGAATCGGTATCGGCCAGTAATAAACCGACACGTGTCAACTCCTGGTTAAAACAGAAACTCGAATTAGATTTTGAAATCAGATTTGATCCGAATCTTCAAAAATTCATAACTTTTGATCTGTAACTCGAAAAATAACAAATAATATACCGTTGGAATCCTTGAAACCTGTAGAATCCAGTAGTATGATAAAATCTTATATTTTATGGGTTCAATTTGAAACTAATTTCAAATTGGGATTGAACCTTCTGTTGGTTTGTTTAATTCATATCCTTAGTTCTGTTAATCCAA
Source organism: Dactylis glomerata (assembly GCA_007115705.1). NCBI lineage: Eukaryota > Viridiplantae > Streptophyta > Magnoliopsida > Poales > Poaceae > Dactylis > Dactylis glomerata. The sequence goes on from QXEO01000167.1 coordinate 2,220,671, forward strand.
AAATTACAATTTTGTAGTCTCTGGATTTCTTAGAACTTGCAGAACACCATAGGATCAAGAAAACCCAGATTTGATACGTGCACACACTTTGTGCATTCAAATCTCCTCGAATCACTAATTTGGCCATATCTCGAGTTCTAAAATTTATTTTAGGATGATTCCAATCGCAGTGACTTAGTATTACTGCAATCTATTCAGTAGCACCACTCCCATATTTTCTAGAACCATTTCACAATTATTCAAATTCTAATATGAGGATTTGAGTAATTTCCACTGTAAGAAGAAATCCACTCCTGCTCAGCAATGTTCCCCTTTCTATTTAGCAAATCCTACTTTCATACCTAGATATCAAATATCATCTTGAGATCACTTTGATCCAATGTCACATTCATCTAAGTGCATCATGTTTTGTTCACACATATTCAAACTACAATTGGGTTGTTTGAGTATAGAGTGACACCCCTAATCTTAGTTTCTACCCTACCACTGTAGCATCGATCAAACCAACGATCATGGTACTAAACCCAATCATACCTACTCATCCGGAACCTTAAGCCATGTTCCACACATCACCCATACCTATCCTGTACCTATAACCATTTACTCAGACCAAATCAACCTTAGCCTAGCATGGAATCATTCAATTAACAAATGAGTTAATTGAGTAACTCAATGCTTCTCAATTTCCTAACTCAATGACTAAGTGCAATACATATACTATTCAAGGATAATTGTTACAACACTTATTCGATAGCAATACTATTGCACTATTTTGTCTAATTCATATGTATATTCAAACAGCAAATGAGCTACTTGAGTAGAATATGAATTCATCTCAAACCTAGATTTTGTTAATGTGGAGTTGTTATAACCCATACCATAGTATGTGTTGTACACCATGTTGATCAATGAACCAATTGAGCCATGTCCTCGAATATCAATCACTCATACCCCATCCAATACCTACCTAGTTGGTTCACATGCATTTAACTATTCAACTTGCAAATGTGCTAATTGAGTAGTTCAAGCATTCTTAAAAACCTAGCCTAGTTCCTAAGTGCAACAGATGCTATTAAGAGTAATTGCTGTCACATTTACTCAATAGTGTTGTAGTTGCACAAATTAACTCTTGTGTAATTTATTTTACACGAGCTATTCCTAAAACCCTTATGCTTTGATAAAGCATAAAACTTCATCAATTATATAATGCCTAATCTATTTCTCTCTCAAATCATATTGATCTTCCCCAGCTAGCTCTCAAATCCATATCTCACAAATCATGATCCTTCGCCATATCCTTCTATCTTAACATATCAATAAACCTAAATTGTTAAACAAACCCCTTTCAATTGTTTGAATTGTTTGCTTGTGTTCGAATGAGGTGTTTATGTTATGCTATTTCTTGTGCTATAGTTTGTGCGAAGAGCTACGTGCTTAGTTGAGAGAAGTGGAAAGATCGTATTCTTCAAAAAGGCAAGTGACACACATGTCCCTCACCCATTTTATTTATGCATTAGTATATTCACCTCTTGTAGTATGCATGATAGGTGTTTTACTCAACTGTTTTATCAAATGCTTAGATCCTAGTAGTGTGTAGCTATCCCTCAAACCCCACCTAATAGGATGCTAAATACCTTGTTAATTTTGATGCCATGCTAAGATCACTTGAAAAGTGTTTTGTGATAAAGTTAAGAACTTCAACTAAAATGAAACACCTGGGTGGATTGGTTTGATAAGATGAGGCGAGGTAGGTGGGTTCTGGGACGCATGCCTTGTAAAAGGATGTGGGAACAGAATACCGCTCGGGATGGCCACCCAGGATTAAAGAGATGGCTATGTCTTCCATGCTTAGTGTACTTCCAGTGCAGCCTTATGACATTATGGGCTCTGTCTTGACTGATTAGATGTGGGAGTGCAACTATGTGCGAGAAGATGGTGGTAGATGAATTATAGGTTGGGAACGGATCTTGCCAGTTAGTTGCCCTCTCCTCTAAAAGGTCTCGTTTCATTTTATGTATGGGCATAAAATGAATCGTAAGGTGAAAGTGCACAACCCTTGCAAGGTGTTTTAAATCTAATCGATTAGCCGTGTCCTCGGTTATGGACAATTGAGTCTCTAGACATGGAATGTACGGAATAATCTCCTCATCTCTTCTGAATGATTAAAATCTGCCTAGAAACCCCTAGGTAGGAACTAAGGACCATACACTCCGAGGGGTGGTGGTGCCTGAGGTTCCGACTTTGTCGAATTTCGCCCAGTGCTACATGCCTAGCTAGTATGTGGCAATTGGGGGTTATCTCGACCCTTGAAAATATAAAACTTTGAAAGTAACACTTTGAGAAAGAACCATAGGGAAAAATTGGCTTTATGCAAATCAGCCTGTGAGATCCACTAGCCAAATACTCATGTAGATAGGCTCCTCATAACAGCCACCAAATATGTGTCATTTGCCAGTACATCATTGTACTGACCCCTTTGGGGCTGCATATTCAATGTGCAGGTTTTACTCGAGTAAGGAACCAGGATTAGGATCTCGAACTTACATTCCAACATGGCTGCCTGTGGCAAGTGATGAAGATGGAGGCTCCTTGTCACCTGGTTATTTCCGCTGTGTAAATTGTAAGGCTTTAGCACCTTGTATCTGGATCCGCGATGTAATCTTGATACTATGCAATGAATATTTCATTTTGTTCTGTGGTGCTATCAATGATCCAGGGAATAGCACTTAACACAGATGTTCCACCTTGTTCTCAAGGTTGGGGCGTTACATCTTTGCTGCAGCCCGCTCCTGGGATACGAGCTGCTTCTTCCTCGCGAGGTCGCCGGAGTGTTCCAGTAGATCTTCGTCGGCGGGGAACATGGTGGCGGCCTCGTGGTAGACATGCTCACTGATTGGAGAGCATCCTTCTCATTGCAGCGCACGGTGATCGTGCCGTTGGCGCCCAGAATCTTGAGGACGTTGAAGCCATGGTGCGTCGCTGCCAGAAACCTTGCCAAGGCTGGGTAGCCGAGGATGGCATTGTATGGCAGGGCGATGTAGGCGACGTCGAAGTCAAGGCTTTCCGTCCTGTAGTTGTCCCGGGTGTCAAAGGTGACGGGCAGGCGTACCTGCCCAATTGGCGTTGTAGAGCCTTCGGTTACCCTGAAGAATGGTTGAGTTGGCATTAGCCGGTGGTATGGCACCTGCATCTTCTCGAAGATCTCGACCGAGATGATGTTGAGGCCCGCCCCTCCGTCGATGAGCGTGCGGTTGACGGCGACGTTGTTGATGGTTGGCGTGCACAATAGAGGAATTGTGCCCATGCCCCTGGTGGAGGCCGGATGGTCCTCCTCGTCGAAGCCGATCTTGCACGTTGACCACTTCATTAGGTGGTTGCCGACGTTGGGCTGTGCCGCCGCGATCTCCCGCGACAGCTGCTTGAAGTGTCGGTTAGACAAAGGAGCCTGAGCTCCACCCAGGAGGCAAGCGGTGAAGTCTCGCGGCTCTTGATAGCCCCCCTAGTTCTCCTCCCGGCGATCGTTTGCTGGTGGGGGCAGCGGCAACGGCTCGGGATCGGCTCGAGACAGACCCTCGCGGCGGCGACCTTCCTCGCGGTCGTTGATGACCCACAAGTATAGGGGGTGAATCGTAGTACTTTCGATAAATAAGAGTGTCGAACCCAACGAGGAGCAGAAGGTGTTGATGAGCGGTTTTGATCAAGGAATCACTGTAAATACTAGCAAACAGGTTTTCAGGAGTACTTGGTAATTCGAGTAAATAAAGTGCGAGTAAATAAAAGACAGTAGTAACAATTGCAGCAAGTGGCCCAATCCTTCTTCAGCAAAGGACAAGCCGGTTGTGTTCTTATAATAACCAAACATTCTCGAGGACACACGGGAGGTTTCTGTCAAGAGCTTTCGCTTCATAGAGCCAATAGTATTTATTGGTTTGGTAAGTGTTATGGGGGTGAACCTGTGCTAGCGCACTACCCTTACTAGGATAAATACACACTTGTGATTATACCCCTTGCAAGCATCCGCAAATACAAGAAAGTAATTAAGATAAATCTAACCACAGCCTTAAACTCTATGATCCTACGCTCCCTGGTGCAATGGTTTCCCAACGGAGGTTTAGGTTTCTGTCACTCCAGCAACCCCACAATCGGTGACCAAATACACAATGCATCTCACTAGGCCCATAAATGGTGAAGTATCATGTAGTCGACGTTCACATGACACCACTAGTGAAATAGCACCACAACAATATCAAACCATTAAATATTTCTCAACAATAATTCACTACTAACATCTTGACTTCTCCCATGTCCTCAAGAACTAAACGAACTACTCACAAGACATCATATCGATCATGATCAGAGGTGAAATAATGGTAAATAACAATCTGAACATAAACCTTAACTCAACGGTTCCACTCAATAGCATCAACTACAAGAGTAATCAACACCGGGAAAGTTTCCCCTATGAATATAACAAGATCCAACTCAAGATGTTACAGCGGGATGGCGTGATGATGGTGGAGATGAAGGTGCTGGTGATGGAGATGATGATGATGATCTCGATGAAGTCCGGTGCGATGGTGATGACGATGGCGACGATCTCCCCTCTCCGGGAAGGAATTTCCCCGGCAGATTTCTCTCTGCCGGAGAGCTTTTTCTCTCTGGTCTCCTCCGCCCCGCAGAGGCGGCTATGTCTAACTCTGAGCCCCCCCCCCTTTGACTTAGGTTTTCGGGGACGATGATGTACGCGAAGGGACGAGACCAGAGGTGGGCCAGGGTGGCCTCACGTGGGGCCCGCGCAGCCAGGGTGCTGGCCGCGCCGCCCTGGCATGTGGAGCCCCCCTGGCTCCTCTCGACTCCTCCTTCTGGCTTCGTAGGTCTTCTGGGAAAATATAATTTCTGGGTATTTTTCTGGAATTTTCCTGATCTTCAAAATATGGTCTCTTGATGGTCCCTTTTCCAGCAGAATCCTGACTCCGGCAGCAACTCCTCCGATGATCATCAAACATGTGAAAACAAAGGAAATAACATAAGTATCAACTCTAAATATGAAATATATCAATGAATAACAGTAAATTATGATATAAAATAGTGATGCAAATTGGACGTATCAACCCCCCCAAGCTTAGACCTCGCTTGTCCCCAAGCGAAAACCAAGCTCGGTAAACATGACCATAGGTTTATGGAGTGAAGTGTCGTTAATCAAAATACGGACAAGAAGCATCACATTCACCAAAAGCACAAGTTATAATAGACAGCAACTTCCCTTTATAAGATGTAGACTTGCAATAGGTAAAAGGGAATCACATGTAAAGATGCACAAAGTAAATATAATTGGCAATGGCAAACCTTAGTTCTTGGTCAAAGAACGATGAACAAGCTATTCTTGCTTTTAGACGGAGCCTTTTAAAATAGAGCTAATATAGCAAAGACTATATGCTCAACAAAGTAAACTTTTGCATTCATAGAAAGCTTTCTAAGATATATTCCTTCAGACAAAAACATTATACAAAACAAGGAAGATAATAAACATGATTAAACGGATCAACATATGGATGAGTGAAACATAACAACTCAAATGCTTGCTTGAGATAGAGGGAAATAGGTTGACTCAACATAAAAGTAAACGATAGGCCCTTCGCAGAGGGAAGCAGGGATTAAACATGTGCTAGAGCTTTTCATTTGTAAAACAGAGGTAAAAATTGTTTTGAGAGGTGGTTGCTTTTGTCAACGACTAGCAACGGAGTTCTTGATATCTTCCATACTAAACAAGTGAGAGCGGTTCCGAGATGTTTGATTAATTGGCACTTTAGTGCTCTTTTATAGCTTTGCACTCCTCCCCACCTTTTTCCTTTCTCAAACCATGGCTAACTGATTCCATCGGGTGCCGACCAACTTTCACATTCCATTGGAGGAGGGCCTTTTTCTTTCTTTTTCTTTTAAGATTATAATGGTCTGACCAGCTCCCTTGCAAAATTAATGACGAGCAGATGAAGCTGCCTAGTCGAGGGGTACTCAATTTAGTATGGAAGATAACAAACCCATCCACTACGTCCTCATGAGCTAAAAACAGTGGCACAAAATGAGAAGTGTTTGAAAGTTTTTGAAAGGTAGCACATGAAAATTTACTTGGAATGGCTTAAAATACCATGCATAGGAATTTATAGTGGACTCTTTGGAAGTGACTTGGCTTTTGGAAATTGGATGTACGAGTAGAGCTCATACTCAGTACAGGTTTTTGGCTAGCAAGGTTGGGTAGCAAGCATGAGAGTTGCATGAAACAAACAAACATACATATAATAAGAACAATCATGCAAACTCCCTTGAAGGTACAATGATTTTAACTTTGAGAATAACAATGCTTATAAGCTAAATATAAGGAAAACTGAAGTGATGTGACTACAAGCACTTCTTTATTCTTTTCTACTCAAACCTCAAGGTAAAGTTGCTACTGACCAAGCTAGGTTTGCCAAAACCAACTAAATCTACTCATGCTCCCAATGTAGTACCAATACCAATCAACAAGACTAGTCATACAAGAGAAATTGCAAACTAACATAAAGTGTGTGAAAAGTAAACGATAGAACTTCTCATTAATATTTTATTACCGCAACTCACACCAAGGGATACATAGATAACTGACTAAGGAGGATACTTCCAACTGCAAACTATTCTATATGATAACTTCTCTATTCATGATATGACTCTACTTGAAAAGTAAATGAGCGAAAGGTAATGATGTGATACCGAGGCACTCCCCCAAGCTTGGAACAAGCCAAGGGGATGCCTAAACCGATGACAAATTACTCCTTTGGTGGTATTGGGAGCAGCCTTGGATTAAGGAAATATTCCTGCATTCTGCGAAGCCTGAGATTCTCTTCCTGAAGCATATATACCTCCCTCTTCAAGGCTTCATAATAAGTGCAAAACTCAAAAGTGACCAGCATTCCGTGTTCTATCACGGGCACGGAGTCAAGATCCAAAACATGATATGTTGGTCCCTGCAGATCATGAGAAAAGATACGCCTAGCTTTTGTTGGTACTTCCCAAGGGGGATTTGTCGGCCTTCCTCTCCCAGAACCTTGCTCTTCCTTCCACTTTTGGCGTAGCTGATCATCTACATAGGGCCTTCTTCCTTTGTTGTCACTTGAAGAGGCCATGACTCCCCTAAGCTTGAGATCAACTCCTGACAGAAACAGCTCGAAACAAAACACGACGAAAAAACGATATACAAACCTCGGGGACTCCGAGGGGTTAAATAGGCGAAAATTATACATCGAAACGAAACAACAGGAGGAAACCGGGACGGAAACGAGTTCCAGTGTGTTCTCACACATAGGTGGCGCGGCCAGGGGTGGGCCCGCGCCGCCCGTGTGTGAGAGACACACGGACTTCTTTTCCTCCCCGTTTTCGTCTCATGATTTTTCATATTTATTAAAAACAACAAAAATATTAAAGGAAGAGCTTTTCGCGAAACTTTTCTGACTAGAACTGTTACCTATTCGAAAACGAACTCTGCAGGTTCCTGCAGTTTGTCTTGGATAAATTCTTCCGGAGAAACCGTTTCAATAACATCAACGTCTTCATTATAAGAATCTCCAGAAATATAATGCTTGAGTCTTTGCCCATTCACCACTTGTGTAGAATCATCTTTCAATGAAGCAATCTTTATAGCACCTGAGCAGTACACTTCCACAATAACATATGGTCCTTCCCATTTAGAAAGTAATTTCCCTGCAAAAAATCTGAGACGAGACCGATACAAAAGAACTTTCTCACCAACATGGAACTCTCTCTTGAGAATTCTCTTATCATGCCATTGCTTGACTTTCTCTTTGAAAAGTCTGGCATTCTCATACGCTTCGTTTCTCCACTCATCTAGAGAACTCAAATCTAACAACCTTTTCTTACCGGCTAGTTTAAAATCTCTATTAAGCTCTCTCACTGCCCAAAAAGCTTTGTGTTCTAATTCTAAGGGCAAGTGACACACTTTTCTGTAAACCATCTTATAAGGAGACATACCCATGGGATTCTTATAAGCAGTTCTATAAGCCCATAAAGCGTCGTTTAACTTACTAGCCCAGTTTTTCCTAGATCTACTAACAGTCTTCTGCAAGATAGACTTGATCTCTCTATTCGAAAGCTCTACCTGCCCACTAGTTTGGGGATGATAGGCAGAAGCAATCCTATGATTGACATCATACTTAGCAAGAGTTTTTCTAAAACTACCGTGAATAAAATGAGAACCTCCGCCAGTCATAACATATCTAGGCACTCCGAACCTAGGAAAAATAACATCTTTAAGCATTTTTAACGAAGTCTCACCATCGGCACTCTTTGTAGGTATGGCTGCTACCCATTTAGTAACATAATCAACAGCAACAAGTATATGGGTATAGCCTTTTGAAGGAGGAAAATGACCCATAAAGTCAAATCCCCAACAATCAAATGGTTCAATAACAAGAGTGTAATTCATAGGCATTTCATTGCGTCTAGAAATATTACCAACTCTTTGACATTCATCGCAAGATAAAACATACCTTCTGGAATCTTTAAAGAGGGTTGGCCAATAAAAACCTGATTGTAGAACCTTCTGTGCGGTTCTATCTCCAGCATGATGCCCTCCATAAGCACTGCTATGGCATTTTCTTAATATCTCTTGTTGCTCATATTCTGGTACGCATCTTCTCATAATACCATCAACTCCTTCTTTATATAAGTGTGGGTCATCCCAAAAGTAATGCCTCAAATCATAGAAGAATTTTCTTCTTTGCTGAGCTGTAAAGGTTGGAGGCAAATACTTGGAAACAATAAAGTTAGCATAATCAGCATACCAAGGAAGGTCTCGCGAAGTTACATTTATTGCAGCCAACTGTTCATTTGGAAAACTATCATTAACAGGAACAAGATCAAAAAAAATGTTTTCCAATCTAGACAAGTTGTCAGCCACAGGATTTTCAGCACCTTTTCCTATCTACGATATGCAAATCAAACTCTTGTAAAAGCAACACCCATCTAATAAGCCTGGGCTTAGCATCCTTCTTAGTCATAAGATATCTAATAGCAGCGTGATCAGTATGAATAGTAACTTTAGAATCAACAATGTAAGATCTAAACTTATCACATGCAAAAACAACAGCAAGAAACTCTTTCTCAGTAGTAGCATAATTCTTCTGAGCAGCATCAAGAGTCTTACTAGCATAATGAATAACATTCAACTTATTATCTACGTGCTGTCCAAGAACAGCACCAACAGCAAAATCACTAGCATCACACATAATTTCAAAAGGTAAATTACAATCAGGTGGTTGAACAATAGGAGCAGTAGTTAAAGCCTTCTTAAGAGTTTCAAAAGCTTCCTTACAATCATCATCAAAGACAAATGGTACATCCTTTTGAAGAAGATTAGTAAGAGGCTTTGAAATCTTAGAGAAATCTTTAATAAACCTCCAATAGAAACCAGCATGACCAAGAATACTACGAATACCTTTAACATCTCTGGGACAAGGCATTTTCTCAATTGCCTCCACTTTTGCTCTGTCAACTTCAATACCTCTTTCAGAAATTTTATGTCCAAGGACAATTCCTTCATTCACCATAAAGTGGCATTTCTCCCAATTAAGAACAAGGTTAGTTTCTTCACATCTCTGCAAAACTTTATCAAGGTTGTGCAAACAATTATCGAAAGAAGTTCCATAGACGGAAAAATCGTCCATGAAGACCTCCACAATTTCTTCACAAAAGCCATGAAAAATAGCAGACATGCATCTTTGAAAAGTAGCAGGAGCATTGCATAAACCAAAAGGCATACGTCTATAAGCATAAGTTCCATAAGGACAAGTGGTTTTCTCTTGATCATCCTTCTTAACAGCAATTTGAGAAAAACCAGAATAACCATCAAGGAAACAAAAATGAGTCTTCTTAGACAACCTTTCTAACATCTGATCTATAAACGGTAAAGGATAGTGATCCTTTTTAGTAACCTTGTTTACCTTTCTATAATCAATGCACATTCTATATCCAACAACTACCCTCTGAGGAATAAGCTCGTTATTCTCATTAGGCACAACAGTCATACCTCCTTTCTTAGGAACACAATGAACAGGACTAACCCATCTACTATCAGCAATAGGATAAATAATACCAGCATCAAGGAGTTTTAATACCTCATTTCTTACCACATCCTTCATCTTGGGAATTAGGCGGCGTTGATGCTCCACGACTGGCTTCGTGTCTTTCTCCATATTAATAGCGTGCTGACATAAAGTAGGAGAAATCCCTTTTAAATCATCAAGAGTATATCCCATAGCTCCTCGGTGTTTCTTCAATATCTCCAATAATCTTTCTTCTTCCTTTCCTGAAAGTTTAGAGCTAATAATAACAGGATATATTTTCTTATCATCAATATAAGCATATTTAAGATTATCAGGCAAAGGCTTTAATTCAAAAACAGGATCTTCCTTAGGCGGCAAAGTGGTACCAAGATCCTCCACAGGCAGATTATGCTTGAGTAATGGTGGTTGACGAAGAAGAATGTTGTCAATATCTTCTCTTTCCTTGCTAAAAACGTCACTTTCGTGATCTTCCATGAATTGCTGCAAGGCATTATTAGGAGCAAGAGCAATAGAAGCAAGCTGCTCAACTCGAAAATTTTCATTAGGCGTTTCATTCTCATAAGAAGTCTTAGCAAACTTAGAAAAATTAAACTCATAAGACTCTCCATTAAACTTAGTAAAAAAATTCTCCTTCTTACAATCTATCACGGCGCCACAAGTATTCAAAAATGGTCTACCAAAAATAATAGGGCAAGTTGTACTAGCCTCCTTACCAAGTACTAGAAAATCAGTAGGGTATTTAGTCTTACCACATAGAACTTCCACATCTCGAACAATACCAAGAGGCCAAACAGTCTCTCGGTTAGCAAGCTGAACAACCACATCAATATCTTCAAGTTCACAAGCGCCAATCTCGTGCATAATTTCTTTATAAAGCTCCAAAGGAATAGCACTTGCACTAGCACCAATATCACATAAGCCATAATAGCAATGATCTCCAATCCTGACAGAAATAACAGGAACACTTGCTTTCCTATGCTTTTTAGGATGCGAGAGAATGTTAGAAGCATCTTCACAAAAAAGAATATATTCATCTCCTACATCTTTAGTAACAAGATCTTTCAATATAGCAACAGGGGACTTAATAGTAATTTGCTCATCAGGCTCTGCAGCTCTCTTAGTACTTTTATTAGACACACTTACCAAAGTAGAGTATTTCTTTACCTTCGTAGGGAAAGGTGTCTTCTCAATATAAGGTTCAGGAATGATGCTATCAACCGTACAAACTTCTGTAGCTGCAGCAGGTATATGACTAATAGAGTCTTTATAAGGCGCATGATATTTGTTCCAATCTTTCTTTGGAACATCAATATAGGAAGCAAAAGCCTTAAGACAATTAGCAAGAATTTGTGAATCAAGACCATAAGCAGCACTAACACTATGAAAGTCATCGGTCCCCATAAAAGATTTAATACATTCATAATCATAGTTTATACCTGACTTCCTACCTTTGTCGTTTTCCCAACCTTTAGCATTCTCTTGTATACGGTCAAGAAGTTTCCACTTAGCATCTTCTTTCATATGAGTGAATGATCCAAAACAAGAAGCATCCAAATAATCTTTATCAGGAAGAGTAAGCCGTGCATAAAAATTATCAATAACAATATTATTGGGAAGCTCATGAATGGGGCATTTGAGCATTAGTAACTTCAATCTCCCCCATGCTTGGGCAATACTCTCTCCATCACGAGGCCAAAAATTATATATCTTGTTACGGTCTTTATGAATTTCACTTGGAGGATAAAACTTGGAATAAAAGAGAGGCACAATATCCTCCCATGCCATAGATGGACCATTTTGGAGTAGTCGATACCACTCTTCAGCTCTGCCTTTCAATGATATAGAGAATAATTTCTTCTTGACCTGACTTGGTGAAATACCTGCACATCTGATCAACTCGCATAATTCATGTATAAATAATAAGTGATCACCCGGATGGACAGTTCCATCTCCTGAATAGCAGTTATCCATAATACGCCCAACAATTTTCATAGGTATTTTAAAAGGATCAATTTCAGCAGGCGGCAGCGGTGGTGGTTCCTCCGCATGTGCTGCAGTAGTAGTAGTAGATGTGTTTCCAAATAGGAAACCAAATGGAGAGTTCTCCATAGCAGAGTAAAACAAAAATAAAAGACAAAATAAAAACAATACTCACAGTGACGGCTACCTTTTCCAATTCCACTCTTCAATAGCGCTACACTCCCCGGCAACGGCGCCAGAAAATAGTCTTGATGACCCACAAGTATAGGGGGTGAATCGTAGTACTTTCGATAAATAAGAGTGTCGAACCCAACGAGGAGCAGAAGGTGTTGATGAGCGGTTTTGATCAAGGAATCACTGTAAATACTAGCAAACAGGTTTTCAGGAGTACTTGGTAATTCGAGTAAATAAAGTGCGAGTAAATAAAAGACAGTAGTAACAATTGCAGCAAGTGGCCCAATCCTTCTTCAGCAAAGGACAAGCCGGTTGTGTTCTTATAATAACCAAACGTTCTCGAGGACACACGGGAGGTTTCTGTCAAGAGCTTTCGCTTCATAGAGCCAATAGTATTTATTGGTTTGGTAAGTGTTATGGGGGTGAACCTGTGCTAGCACACTACCCTTACTAGGATAAATACACACTTGTGATTATACCCCTTGCAAGCATCCGCAAATACAAGAAAGTAATTAAGATAAATCTAACCACAGCCTTAAACTCTATGATCCTACGCTCCCTGGTGCAATGGTTTCCCAACGGAGGTTTAGGTTTCTGTCACTCCAGCAACCCCACAATCGGTGACCAAATACACAATGCATCTCACTAGGCCCATAAATGGTGAAGTATCATGTAGTCGACGTTCACATGACACCACTAGTGAAATAGCACCACAACAATATCAAACCATTAAATATTTCTCAACAATAATTCACTACTAACATCTTGACTTCTCCCATGTCGTCAAGAACTAAACGAACTACTCACAAGACATCATATGGATCATGATCAGAGGTGAAATAATGGTAAATAACAATCTGAACATAAACCTTAACTCAACGGTTCCACTCAATAGCATCAACTACAAGAGTAATCAACACCGGGAAAGTTTCCCCTATGAATATAACAAGAACCAACTCAAGATGTTACAGCGGGATGGCGTGATGATGGTGGAGATGAAGGTGCTGGTGATGGAGATGATGATGATGATCCCGATGAAGTCCGGTGCGATGGTGATGACGATGGCGACGATCTCCCCTCTCCGGGAAGGAATTTCCCCGGCAGATTTCTCTCTGCCGGAGAGCTTTTTCTCGCTGGTCTTCTCTGCCCCGCAGAGGCGGCTGTGTCTAACTCTGAGCCCCCCCCCCCTTTGACTTAGGTTTTCGGGGACGATGATGTACGCGAAGGGACGAGACCAGAGGTGGTCCAGGGTGGCCTCACGTGGGGCCCGCGTGGCCAGGGGGCTGGCCGCGCCGCCCTGGCGTGTGGAGCCCCCCTGGCTCCTCTCGACTCCTCCTTCTGGCTTCGTAGGTCTTCTGGGAAAATATAATTTCTGGGTATTTTTCTGGAATTTTCCTGATGTTCAAAATATGGTCTCTTGATGGTCCCTTTTCCAGCAGAATCCTGACTCCGGCAGCAACTCCTCCGATGATCATCAAACATGTGAAAACAAAGGAAATAACATAAGTATCAACTCCAAATATGATATATATCAATGAATAACAGTAAATTATGATATAAAATTGTGATGCAAATTGGACGTATCAGTCGTCGTCACGGCGATCGCCCTGGGATCCACTCTTGCCGTAGCTGCGACCACCCCCGCGGCGCTTTGAGGCACCATTTTCTTCATGAAACTTTCGGACAAACCAACAATCGTCGGTATTGTGGGTGTCCTTCTTGTGGAGAATGCAGTAGCGCGACGTCGTCCCTTGTCGCGTTCGGAGCGGTCCCCGCGGCGTTGCTTATGTTCTGGATCCGCCGCGAGGGCAGCGGCGTCCTTTCGCTTGGGGTCCTTGGACTTTGGCTTTGGGGGAGGCGCCTCCGGCAAGTTATGCACGAAGAGTCTCCCTTCCTCGGCCTTGGCGCAGCGGTCGGCGATCTCGAAGAGCCTGACGACGGAAGTCAGCTCATCATTCACGGACAGCTTCTGCCTATCTTGATGTCGGAGACGCCCGTGGAGAACACGGAGATGACCTCCTCGTTAGAGATCCTGGGGATCTTGTTCCTCATCTGGCTGAAGCACTGGATATACTGACGAAGCGTCTCGCCCTTGTACTGACGCACCGCCTTAAGATCGTTCTTGGTAGCGGGGCACTCGTACGTGGGCATGAAGTTGGCAACGAACTGACGACATAAATCCTTCCATGAAGTCACGGATTCGTGAGGAAGATTCATGAGCCAAGTTCACGGAGCATCCTTGAGGGCCATGGGGAACCAATTTGCCATGGCACGCTGATCTCCACGCGCGGCCTGGACGGCGACGACGTAGAGCTGGAGGAATTCGACGGGGTTGATGGTCCCGTCGTAACGCGCGCCGATGTCCGGCTTGAACTTGTCAGACGAGACGACGTAGCGTTGCTGGCGAGTGAGGGCAAGACACCCGGGGTTGTAGATAGGGTCGCCGGGGGTCCGGACATTCTTGCCAGCTTCGCCAATGTCGTCGATGGCGCAGTCATGATTTTCGCGGCGGCGCTCGAGGGAGACGCGTGCATCTTCCAGAGCGCGTTGGACGATTTGGCAGCTAGGCTCCCCGCGCGGCGAAGATGCGGCGCGGGAAACCACCTTCTTGGCCTTGTTGGCCTTCCCATCTCCGGCGCCTGGGGCGCGACGTCCCGCCGCCGGATCTAGGTCTCCCGCGCCCTGGGCTCCGCCCTGGGCCGGGTCTTCGTTGGCGATGGCGATGAGCTCGGCGATTCGAGCGCGCCACCCCTCACGCCCGTCATCAGTGGGTTGGTAGCGCAGCAGCTCCTGTGCCATGGCGAGAGCCTGCGCAGGAGACAACTGACTCCCAGAACGAGCGCGAGAAGTGGCGGTGGCGGTGAAGGAGAGCGATGGCTCCGTACGCCTGGACGGGTGGTAGGAGGACTCCAGGTCTTCCTCCTCTTCCTCCTCGGCCGAAGCTTCACGACGACGGAAGATGGGCTCGGTTTGGCCCCGAACAGCATTGCGACGGCGAAGACGCTCAAGCCTTGCATTGGCGTCGGCCATGTCGAAGTAGATCTAGAAGAAAACACACCATAGCCCCCTACCTGGTGCACCAAATGTCGATGGATTTCGTGTCGCAAGAATATGGGGTACCACGCGACGGACCCAAAGATTCGAACGCAGGGGGCTGAACATGTGAGATCTAGGATCGCAACGAAGCACGGTGACGGAAGCCTCGAACTGTCGAACGCACTACGCACTGCAGAGAGAGACACCGAGCTTTACCCAGGTTCAGGGCCCTCGTGGCGAGGTAACACCCCTACTTCCTGCCTTCCTGTATTGCAACGCGATACCTCACGAGGAGTACAAGGTCTTGGTTACAAAGTTCTAGCTGGCCAGAGGTTGAAGAACCTGCGTGCCCAGCTAGCAACTTGGAGAAGATCAGATCCCATATAAGGGGTGGCCTTCCCTCCTTTTATAGCGCCAAGGTCCTCCTTCCCCTTATCTTCTTGGGGAAGGGGTTGCCACACACATGGCCAAGGAGGGTGGACAGCTGTAGACTTCACTCTTCTATAGACGTGGTCTTCATAGGGTAGTGGCGCCGGTCCACAGGAGTGGGTGGTGGAAGCTGACGTCTTCCCCTGACGCCCTGCACCGTCCACGCTATTTTTAGGAGGGTGGCCAACAACCACTGTGCCGCTTTAGGCAGGCACAGCGAAAGTTGGTCTCCTCCCTGTCGGGGGTAGCGTGGGCAGTACGCGGTCTTTTGCCCGTTATCTTCTTGCTCTGCACAAAAATGTGCTGAGCTGTCATGGGCGTACCTCCTCTCCTCACCAGCAGGGGCTCGTGAGGAGGTCTTCTGGTCCTTAGCGGTTTTGGTCGTCGTTCTCCTCACGAGGCGCCTCCTCGTGAGGGTCTTCTCCGTAGCTTGGGTCGTTGATTCTCCCCTGGGATGAAGATGGGCCGATGATGGGGCCCAGGAGCGGGTGGACCGGGATACCCCGGTATCCAGAACACCGACACAGATGCTCCAGATATGTCTTGTGGAGATGCATTCATGTCAGAGGCGCCCATTCCTGAAGCTGCAGTAGAAGATGAAGTTGGTGAAGTTTCTCATGCTTCTTCTGATGCTGCTGGTGATGATATCTTAGAAGATGCTCCTGTTGGTGCTGAAGATCCTGCTGGACATGATTCTGAGCGATGTGCTGCTGTAGCTGATGATAGTGTTGAACGTTCTGCTATCCCTGCTAAAGTTGTTGCACCACCTTCAGCTGACCTAGGTGTTTTTGTCTCAGCTTCTACCTTATTTGATTCTGTTCAAACTAAAAATGTTGATATTGGAGAAGCTGGTGCCATTGGAACATCTCAAGGAACAAACAAAGTTGAAGAAATGGCGCCAAGCACTTCGCAAGATTTAGGCAAGACTCTATCAAGTCCACCTTCTTAATCTGGTCAATCTTATTATGTGTTTAGCTGTGATATTTGGGGTGCTGTACTATGTGGGGGGGGAATGGTAATGTAAAACAATGTCCAGTATGTATGTTGTTACCGGATCATTTTATGTATGCATGCACGCTATATATATTCCAGTTCACCTTTTGTGTTCTGGTTTAGTTTCCGATGAGTATTTTTCTTAAAGTTTTGGGATGTGGAACAACCCTTTTTCATAGGATATGGTTTAGTGTATTTGGTATGCGTAAGTTGTGTTGTTTGCTGGCAAGCTTACCTCATGTTGAACTTATAGTTCTGAGAGGTTGAACTTCCCGCATAGGCATTCAGAATGTTATGTACATCTTTGTTTTGTTGACTGAACTTCCCTGTACGTGCTGTTGAACTTTTTACTGTGTTCTCTTGAACTTCTCATCATCTGTCCACAATTTTTTATGTAGATTTGGAATGCCCAGGTTCTCAGATCAAACTTTCAGATGTAATCGAGAAGTTCTATTCAGCGGTTACTCGTATCAGGGAAAATACGACCTTAGGGTATGTTTCCATATTATTTTTCATGTGTCGCATTTAAACAACACTTCTTATATGTTTTATTACATTTTTGCATGGGTTGTTTTTTGTTCTATATTAACTAGAGCTTTTTTGGAACAATGCAGGAAGGAAATGATGTTTGACAATGATGAAGTCATCAGTTGTACTGTGGAGCAAATTGCCAAGTCATTTAGCCCTCGTGGTTTGCTTGGAACTGGTCCAGCTTCAGTTGGCATCTACCTCCTAGGGGAGAAGTATGCTGGTTCAGACAAGCTCATTGTGCCATACTGGGTCACTGTAAGTTTTAGTTCTATTTTTTTGTCCTTTTTTATTATTTCTCTTTGTAAATTCTGATCGTTTTTGTTTTTGTAAAATGTAGAGTAAAGTTTGTAAGGGAGACATTGATAAAGCCATGAGGAAGTGGTTTAAAAATTCTAACATTGACAAGCATGATCTTGTAAGTGTATTTGTTTTTGTACCATTATTATTTTTGTCCATTCTTATATGTCATGTTTGATTCTCTATTCTATGTTTATTTTCTTACTCGCAGGTTATGTTTCATACTTTCGACCCCCCGCCAATAAAAGAGAAGGATGCCATCGGGCACTGGGTTACGGTCTGCCTTAATCTAAAGACGCAATGTTTCTAGTACCTTGACTCTCTGTTTGGAGTTGAAGATCAGGCTGGTTGGGATATTTTCAATCAAATGGTCAAACACATCTGGATCCTGTGGAGTGATTGTAGTATTGATATGGAAATCCCTCCTACACCTCCTAGTCTTGACACTTTCGCTACGCATTACATGGGTGTACCAAAATAGGACAATGGGTTAGTCTATTTACCTTTAGCTCCTTGAACATACCTGTGTTGTAGAGATGAACTATTCTATCTTTATATGTTGTACTTATCTAGTTGAACTGCCTTTATTTTGTGCTACCTTGAACTTTCTGTCTTGCTTAAACTGCCTTTACCTTATGTTAGCTTGTGCTCCCTTGAACTGCCTTTGCTTACTATATTGAACTACCTTTACCTTCTGTTAGCTTGTGCTCTCTTGAACTGCCTTTCCTTGTTATATTGAACTGCCTTTCCATGTGCTAGCTATAACTTTCCTCTCTGCTTGAACTTCCTGAGCTATTCCTCTTTTTTTTACTTGTACCTTTTTATGTTCATGCTTGAACTTCCCTTCTGCTTAATTGATTTTGGTACTCGTAGGCGTGATTGCGATTTCTTCATGCTTACATTCACGAGTTCATGGGATGGCGAGTGTCATACAGACTTTACGTGCAAGGACATTCTGAACGTGAAGAAATATACTCTTTTTACCTAGGCTATGTTCGGTAAATTTGATATAGATTTTGTGAAGTTATTTGGTTTCCATCCAGGTATTTTACGCATGCTCTTTTGTTCTTGTATGTACTGCCCTTTTTCTACACTTCTTTCAACTGTATGCATGAACTGCTTCCGACGGCTGCAGGGGATTATATGGATGGCTCGGATGAGACTTTTGGACTTTTTGAGACCCAGATGTATCAGCTAGTTGCTGACGTTTATGAAGTTGTGAACATTAGCAGCCAGGAGCAGCCTAATCCACAAGGGGCAGCTCCTGTCAAAAGTGTTAAGTGCAAGGCAGCTTATTGCAGCACGCCTGCTGTGCTGGGAAACTCTGCTGATATCGAATCGATTTCTGATTCAACTGACACGGATGACTTTGTTACACCGGTAACATGGTCAGGAAAGAAAGTAGCTGCTGGCAAGAGGAAATGTGGTGCAAAAACTCAGAAGGATCCTGCTGTGATGTCCGACAATGTCTTGTCTAATCAGAGGGCACCTAAGAAATCTAAAAGGTTGACTGGCCCTGCTGAGTCGCTTAGACCGCCTGGTCAATTTTGGTATCTTCAAAATGCAAAGATTCTTAGGGAATTTATGCTCAGCAAGCATTTTAGGGATAAGTATAAAGAGTGAGTACTTTGAACTTCCTAGCTATTGTTTGCAATTAGATTACTGTTGTTTTTTGTTGGCTATTTTTTGTATTCAACAAACTTTCTTTATGCAGGAAAATCTTCTATAGATTCAAACATGGGATAGACAGTGTAGGGGATGATATTTTGTCTGAATTGAGTGGCAAAGACTTGTCGTCTGCTTTTGATGATCTGGGCGAGTTTGAGGGAGAGATGATGGATTTTGTTATCAGCTAGTGGAAATCTGATCCCACTGTGAATCATGTTTTTGCTTCCTGGTCTCGTGTCCTTCTTAAGTCCTTACTTTCTGATGGTAACGACACATAAACTCGTTATTTTATCAGTTTTACTTAATTACTGCACTTACATTTCATGCATAGCTGAACTTCCCCTGTTCTTACATTGGACTTATTTTATTTAGCATCCCTTCTCAAGTATTCGTCCTACTTTTTTCTAGTTTAGTAAGACGAGCTTCCATGAAATTTTATGTGTTGAACTTATTCTCTGATCATGATGAACTTACTTGCAGTTTGTTGTTGAACTTCTCTGAACCTAATGCATTAAATACTGTGTTTACGTCTTTGATTTTCTTTTTTATCGTGTGCAGTATGTTTTGGGAATAGATCATATGTCTTCTGGTAAGGCTTTTGATCTCGATTCAGCTGTCAAACAATTCAAGATCATGATGAGGCCAGAAGAGGATCTCTTGAAGTCTGATTTGGTGAGACAACTCCATCTACTTTTCTTATTAATGTTGTAAGCATTTGTTTGTTCTCTAGAGATTTCATGTCGTGACAATAGAAATATTTCATGCCATTGCAGATACTTATGCCTTCGTGCAAACCGATTCCTGAGATCAAGCAGCAACACTATGTGCTGTACGTTATGAACAAGTGGAGGGGTACCTTTGATGTTCTTGATTCAAAGACATGGCCAAAGGGAAAGAAAGGAAAGAAGATACTTACTAGGAGTGTTTTACACTCTACCCATATAAAAGAGATTGTGAGTTTATTTTGTTGCGTACCATTGTTTGTTTGCCTTTGTTGTTTGCGCATGTCTACTTTAACTTACCTAACTTATTTTTCTTAATTCTGATTTTATAACAGTGCACAAGGATGGTAATGGTCATAGAAGCTGTGTACGGAAAAGAAGCATACGCAAAAAGTGGTCATCCAGATTGGATAGCAAAGGCGTCAAAGCCAAATTATGTGGTTACTCCTAAATAGGGCTTCAATGAATGTGGCTACTACGTCTTGCAGTTTGCTCGGACTTTTGATGGTGAATCATTTGTTGAGCATATCGCAACTCAGGATGTATGTTTTTAATCAGAAAACTTATCTTTGGCACAATCCGTTTTATTTAATCTGACTGATTAATCACAAATTTTGTCTGTTTGTAGCCTTGTTGCATTGACTGGAAGGCCGAGCACCTGTATAGACTCCTTTTCCATAACAAGAACACAATACTTGTCAATGACCTTCCAGAGGAGATTCAGTGCCTGGCTCCTGATTGTGATCCGTCCTTGCAAGAAGAAGATCTGCTTAGGACTTTAACCAGGCTTGGAGTAGAGGGAGTAGATGGTTGATAAGATTTGCACAGATTGCTATCTGCAGATTGCATTTAATTGAAAGATTGTAATTGTAGTTTAGAACAAGTACCTATTTGTTGGGTTATTTGTACTTATGTTGTTTGCTATACGTACCTAAACTTATTATGATTGGTGGAGAACTTACACGAGTATGCATGTTGAACTTCTCTGTTAATATGTTTTTTGTTTCCTATAAGTACCTGAACATATTATGACTGTGGTGGAGAACTTACAACAGCGGCATGTTGAACTTCTCTTGTAATATGCTTTTTGTTTCCTATGCATACCTGAACTTATTAAGACTTTGGTGTTGAACTTACACCAGTATGAACATTGAACTTTTCCGGTAAAATGCTTTTTGTTTAGATGGATGGGTTAATTGGCCAAATTCAACTTCTATCCTGGTTTTTGGTTTGTTATTTTTACGTTAACTTCCTAATTGTCATGTGCACAGCTTATATTTCCTAAAGTATAGTTGTTCCTGGTATCGTTTATACCTAAACTTAATTGTTTAGCGATGTTGTACTTCTACTGTTCGCCTGGTTGAACTGGCGCGTATATGTAGGCACGTGTTTGTTACTTTTCCCTTGTCAAATGTGTTAGGATAAACCTCCCATCCCCTTCTCACGCCTGTGTTTTTTTTCTGTTCGACGCATGGGATCAGGATAAGTATAGTTTGAACGGGCGGATATATTGCTTGTTTTGTTGGAGTCAACTAGTTGAAGCATATCTTGTGCTGAAGATTATCCTGAACTACTTCGATATGCCATGCTGAACTGACTCGTATTGGAAGGTTGCACTTACGGTTTTTGACGCCTGAACTTCTTCGATGTTGTTTGTTATCTCGCCCATTTTTTGCAGCGAATGGATAGAATTTCCACCATTTTCCGTGGGCTATTTGTTTCTTTTAAATGTGCGGGTGGTAAAGATAAGTATAACTGGCACATAAAGCTCTCAGTAATGCTTGTCTCCTCTTTTTTAGATATTTTTGTTCTTCCTTGGTTGTTACTCCCACTATATATTTGTGTGGGCTGACCTTCGTCGATGTCATTCTTCTTCTATTCTAGCTTTCTCCCGACCTCCGCCCTCCTCCCTCCTACCGCCCCCTATTATCATGTCAGATTTTATCCCATCACCACCTACTCCCATCGCCCCTTTCTCTGAAGGGTCCACCATTCCCCTCCATGGCACCACCACGATGAATGTTCTGTACATGAACATGGCTTCAAGTGTTGCTGAATGGATCTCGAAGGTTGAAGCTATCCTTGATCTTTCCAAGCAGAAGATAGTTGGTCTCGACGTTGAGTACACCAAACTTCATGATTTCTACTTGAGCCCTAAGAAGGCCGCCGTCATCCATCTTTGTGTTGGTACTGATGTCTTGGTGTACCACATTTGCCATGCCGATGAGGACTGCATTCCCTTTTATAATTTTCTTTGGGGTTGTAGGTATGTTTTTGCTGGGTTTGACATAGTTGAAGACCGTAGAATGCTTAGTCGTTCGGATCTGTATTGCCATAATTTGAAGGACATCCAGCAAATATGGAGAGACCCGGACAACACAAAGAAGCGCACACAGGAACTCAAGGATGTTGCTGCAGCTGTCATAGATCCTTGGTACTTGGAGATGAAGGATGGGTTTGGAAGGAAAGAGCATTCGATGTGGGTTAATGTGCCTCTCCCGCCGAAGCACTTGGAATATGCCGCTAGAGACGCATATGCGACCTATGAGGTGTACAGGCAATTGGATAAGTTTGAGAGGGGTTTCTTCTCTCTTTTCAAAAATTCAGAGACGAAGCGGGCTAGGGTTTGGTGAAGAAGACATAGTAGTTTCCTTTGGAATTATTTTTAAGATTTCCATTCGAATAATTTAGGTTTTTATTCCCATAATTTATTATTTTGGTCTTGTAATATTTAAAGTGATGTAATAATTTAAGTTTATTACTGCAGGCTTCTAGTTTCATTGTATTTCGTTTGTTCTGAAATGTGATTGAACTGCCAGTCTTTGAATCCTGAACTTCTCACTGTGCGCTATATTTCAAGTGTTAGAACTTGAACTTTTCCGATGTTTAATGTTGAACTTACTGCTATATTACGACTGAACTTTTCTTTCCTAGAACTGAAGTTAAGCTGGTTGTATAGTTGAACTTGTTAGATATTTCAGGGGCAAACATTGATTTAGCCTTTGTATGGTGAAACCTAAACTGGTCATGTGATGCCGTCTGAACTTATTTCCTTATGCAGGTTGAACTGCTATGTAATTCTAGTTTGATACAGCTATACTTTGCTTATCGGAACACTTGAACTTCCCTATAATTGTTAGTTGAACTTTCTGCCACATGCACCTTGAACTTCGCTTGCTACACATCCAGTAACTGAATAATACATACATAAATTACAGTACCAGCTGTAACTTAATCAAGCATATATGGTGTCTCAGCACATGTAAGTTTATTACCACAGTATAACAAGCACGTGCAGGCATGTTGTTTCAAATAAATATGACAGCCTAACCATACAAGTTTTGCTATAATAAAAATAAATATCATGCATCCTATGAAGCATTCATCTTTTCCTATTGCTCCTCCTGATCTGGGGCGGCAGCGGAGGTGGTGGTGGTTCTTCCACCTTGTCCTCCTCGTCGTCTTCATCACCCTCTTCTTCTCCATCGTCTTCGTTAGTATTTCCATCTTCCTCCTCATCCTCCTTGTCGTCTTCATCATCCTCATTCTCATCTTCCTCCTCTTCATCCTCACTGTCAATCTTTTTCTTACTTTTTTTGCTATTAACTTTATTTGCCTTTTTCTTAGCATTCTTCTTTCTATTTTTAGGTTCCTCCTCATCCTCATCCTCATCTTCCTCCTCTTCATCCTCACTGTCAATCTTTTTCTTTCTTTTTTTGCTACTAACATTAGTTGCCTTTTTCTTAGCATTCTTCTTTGCTACTATTTTTAACGCAACATCCAGCAACGGACATGTCACCGAGGTATGTCCTGCCATCGTCTTGCACATCTTGCAGAACTTTTTTCTGACTATCCTAGGTTTAGTAGGTACATCGTCCGGATCGTTCATACCACATGTTCTACTGTTGTGGCCATCCCTTATGTTGCATGTACTGCATGTCCTATATCCAATAGCATTGCCTTCTTCGTCAAGCTTCACATTTTTCTTCGCAGGAGGTTTCTTTGCAGGAGGTTTCTTCTGAGGAGGTTTCTTCATAGCCGATTGCTTTTGAGCATATGGCTTTTTAGCAGGTTGCTTTTCCTTGTCACTCTCTTTCACATGAATGCCGCTTCCTTTGGTTTTTGAAACTAGAGGAGGGAGAATGGCCTTTGTTGAGTGAAACGGTTCCCCTTTATCGTTGTAAAATGTGTTGTCCTCAAAGATATGCGCGTAAGCAGGCTCAAACTGGTCAACATTAGGGCTTTCTCCATCATTTGCTGTTGAGGAGCTAGCCGCCTCAACCTGGTCGATCAGCTCAATCAGGCCATGCTTCCCTATTGCTATCTGCTCACTGGACTTTGAGCAAACCCTCACTAGTTTGAAAGCCAACTGAAGGAGTTGACCGTGCTGGTAAACAAGAGAGCAGCCATCAGTTGCTAGTGTTCTGTAGTCTGTCCTGTCAAATGTTGGATTGCTATGGGCGTCTTTGCTGTATCTGTTGAGGAGGTACATTCTTGGTATTCTGTCGACCCTCAGATGTTCAAGCATTGCTATTACATGAAGGCAGAACAGGCCTGCAAAGAAAAAGTTCATTTATCAGTTATTATTGTTGTGCTGTCAAACGTATCGCCGCAGTTGAATAAAAACTTTATATTTACCTGTATGTTCCCATAGCAGGCATTCACATCTATATATCCCTTCTTCGGGGTTAGCTTCCACTCTGAACTCATGTTGTGACCATGCAAAGACCTTCTGCGGGTTTCTGTACTGCACCAGATAGTGTGGATGCCGTTCTGGTGATTCCGTGACCCTAAAGAGTGTGCTCTTCTTTAGGTTCTTGCAGAACTTGGCAAACATAGCCCTCGTGTAAACTTTGCTGCATTGCTTCTCAAACCCATAGTAAGTCCTGGTTTCCGTGCGTCCCTGCAAAGCGTGTACAATATTAATGCATATTTCAATCAATAAATTTATTCTATTACAAGTTAGTTAATGTACCAGAGATGCCATTGTCTGCTCATGTTCTTTCATTCGCCGATTTTGAATGCAGTTGTTCACCTGCTCCACAAATCGGTGCAGATTGTGTTGCTCGTTCACGTATCCTCTCTTCAGGATAGCATTCATGATTTCGCTTCGCTGCGTCGATGTCATTCTTGCATAGAAAGCTTTCTTGAAATAAGCTGAAATCCAGTCTTTCCTGTCCTCCCACATTCGGAGCATCATCTGGTTTTTCCGCAGGTTGTACTTCTCAACTAATTCATGCCAAGCTTCTTCAAACTCAGTTGGCATGAGCGGCCAGTTCAGTATTGCTCTGAATTTGTCCTTGAAGCTGCTAAACATCTTTTACAGTCTTTTCAACGGCTCCTTGCATTTCTTGGTGATATGCCACCGGCATAGTTTGTGCAATGCGCGAAGAAATACCTTTGGGATTGCATCTACCATGGAAGGGCACTGGTCTGAAAACAAAACAGTTGTACATCAAGAGTCAGTGCTAATCATATAGCTAGTATTGAGGGCTGTACTTCCCTGAACACCAGACCTGAACTTACACGCTGATTCTATTTGTACCCTAGTTCAGCATATTAAGAAAGTTTCTTAACGAAGCCATACCAGTTAATATGATTGTTGGATGTTTTCCCTTCATGCATTTTAGGAATGTTTCAAATATCCACACAAATGATTCCACGGACTCATCTCTGATGAGTGCACACGCGAATACCATGGAGTGCAGGTGGTGGTTAACCCCTACAAACACACCAAGCGGCATGTTGTATTTGTTTGTCCTGTAGGTTGTGTCAAACATCACAGCATCGCCGAAATCTTCATACGAAGCCCTGCAGCTTGCATTGGCCCAGAAAATGTTTGTGATTTTAACTGAACTATCTATCTGAACGTCGCAGAAGAATTTGTCATTGGCAGCCTTCATCTCTACAAAGAAAGCAAATAGCTTGGCAACGTCGTTGTGATCGTCTACCTTCTTGATTTTTTGTTTCCTGCATTACGTTCACACAAAGAAGATATTAGCAATTTATGTCCATACATGTTCAGTTTATGAGTACGATGGATGTTGAAAATGCTCTTACTCATTAATGAGGTCCTTCCCATGCACACCCAAGAATCGCTCGCCTCCAACCTCACTGGATATGATTCCCATTATCTAGTAGTGTTTAAGGTTCTTGAACTATAGGAACTTCACAAATTCTTGCATGCATGGATCGTAGCTTTTGTGTGAATGCAGAAAAACTAGCATGCTCAGGCTTAGGAGCAACCGGTGGGTGTGCTCAAGATTCATATCCACAATTACCCACGACTCATCTATCTTCTTCTTCAATCTAAGCCGTGCCTTGCATTTACACCTCCTAGAGTTGATAAATCGCTGTCGGTCAGTTTCTTGAACATTTATTGTGTGTTCACCTTCCCTCAAGCACTGGAGGTACTTGTTCTTTCTATTTGTCTGCCCAGTTTTTATCCCAAAGCCCGCATGCCTAGCATATCTGTTGTAGAACTCTTTTGCGCTCTCAAAAGTCCAGAACCTCATGCCGATTATTGGCAGAAGATAAGCAGGTAGTTCAGGTTTCTGGAAAAAAAAGTGTACAACAAACATCAGTCATACAACATTTCAAAGGGTGTTAAATGTATTTCACATGTTTTGTTTTAACTCATGTGGGTGTAGGTGCGAGCCACCTTCGGAGTTTCATTCTGACCTGGGCGTATGGGACAAGGCGGCGTGACTATTGCCCTATGGAGTAAGGGATCATGTCTAACCCTCTCTGACCAATCATTATTGGATGGTACTTCATGCTGCATCGGTCGTGGACCATTGCCCTCTCCTTGCGGGGCATGCTTTATTGGAGGCCGCGGTGGGCGAGGTGGTGGCCATGGGGGGATACCATGGGTACCGGCAGAAGTACCGTCATGGTGATGCTTGTTTGCTGGAAGCATGCCATCATCACCTGCTCGCTTAATTGGAGGTTGATAACCTGCAACAGGTGTGCGCTTCATTGGAGGCTACATGCCTGCAACAGGTGCGCGCTTCATTGGAGGAGGATGTTGCATGCCTGCAACAGGTGCGCGCTTCACTCGAGGAGGATGTTGCATGCCAGCAACAGGTGCACGCTTCACTAGAGGAGGATGTTGCATGCCAGCAACAGGTGCACACTTGATCGGTTCTTTTTCATTGACTTCAACACCTTCACGTCTTACAACAGGTCATTGCATGCCGCCTACAACCTCCCACAAAACACGTTGTATGTGCTCTGTTACTAAAGTTGCTTTATTGCCCACAGGAGTAGTCTTTGAATCTGTACCAGAGAAGGTTGCCTGTTCTGGAGTTTCTGTCTCAGGAGTACTTGTTGAGTATTCATAACGGCTAGATGCTCCAAAATAACTAGCTATCAACTCTGGTGTTTTCCAAGTTGTTCCACCAAAAGATCACTGCAAAGGAACAACATCCACGATCTCTTCTTCCACTTTGGTTCTTTTTCTTTGTATGTCATCCTGAAAAGTTAATATAACGAGTACACAAATAAGTTCAGGCAATTAAACTTCTTTAATATAAAGGTTGAACTTCTGGGAGACAAAGCTACATACTACAACAAGAAGTTCAACCACTTGAACTTATTAAACTTGTTAGGTTGAACTTCTAGAAGTCAGAGCTAACTACTACAACGAGAAGTTCAACCAGTTGAACTGTTTTAACAAGTTATGTTGAACTTCTGGATAACTAAGCTAACTACTTCAATATTGTGCTACAGACAGTTGAACTGCTAATGATAAGTTCCATGAACTGAAATTGTACATATACCTGCACTTCCCTATACAAGATTCCACACTTGTAAAGTGCTCTGATATGCTACACCTGAATTCTATCCTAAGAAACTTGTATCACAGAGCAAACAAACATGAAATTCAACTAGAATTCTCTTACATACCTTGTCATTTTCCCCTCTTTTGCTCTTCGTACGACGAGCAGCTGTTGAAGTATGAGCAACAGGAGTAATCTTAGATGAATCTTGCGTACAAGAATCTTTGAAACACGGAGAACTCCTTGTCTGCATCGATCCCCATTTTGATTTCCACTTTTCTGCTGCGGTTGGGGGATTCATGGCCGAACACGCCGGAGATGGAGTGGAAGATAAAGCTGCGGCGTGATTCTGAGAAGGACAGAGTGGCTCAAGCGACCGTGTCATCGGCGAGGAAGCACATCAGCGATGAAGACCATGACTCGGGGGGCTCCGTAAATATCGCCGGCGATTTCCGCCGCCGCTCGCTCCCTTGTGCCGGCAAAAACTATGCAGAACCGGTGGGCCTCGCTCCCTCCCGCCGGCATACCCACCGCCGCTCGCTCGCTTGGCCCACGCCGGAGAAGGAGATGGGGAATCCACAGGTAAATCGATAGGGACCGGCGGGCCTCGCTCCCTCGCATCGGCGTACCGCCGCCGCTCGCTCAGCCCGCCGGAGGTGCTCGCTGGTCAGGGTGGGGGTGGGGAAATCGGGGCGGAGGCGAGGAAAACAGGGCAGAGGTGGGGCGGTCGAGGCGTTGGAGCGCGGGCAGGTGCGGGCCGGTCGGGTGTTGTCTCGTCCGGTCGGAACCCTTATATAGGGGGAGGTTGGTTGTAGATCCTTAATCTACAACCAATTTTAGACTAGATGGACCCTATATAATAATGTTAATGCTCTTAGTATTGCCTGCAGGTTTGGCATTTATGGAAGAGGAGGAAATGGCGCAGAATTCAACTAAGATGACATCATCGCAAATAGCAGCAGCTATGCTATTTGTTGAAACTGCAGGAAATTCAGAGGAACATGCATAAAAGAAGGCTTACGAGGGTGCAGCAGGGAACTTTCTGAGCATAAGAAGATGTAAAGTGGTTTTGGACCACCGTTGTCTAACCGATGATGCAAGTGGTACAACTATTTTAGATTTATACACAAGAAGAACTATATTTGATTCAATGTCGTCAATGTTTTTAGGTAATTGATGCTTACCTAGGAGATTTGGCGCTATGAGTGGGAGGTGATCGCAAACTTTGTCCCGTATGGAGGTCTGCTTTCTTAATATGGAAACACCGAAGGGGTGACAAAACAAAACAATCTCCTTTCAACAAAGACCATGAGCTTGCGAGAAATGGCGCTGTACAAAGAGTAATGGATGAGTACTTTGGAAGTGACAAGGTAAAGTATTTCAACTAATCGTCTAAATCATAATAATTCTGTGAGATAAAGTATGTAATATATTATGTAGGCCTACTTCCCAGTTAATATAGACAATGCTCATTGGGCGACAGTTGTCATGCACATTGCGAAGGAGGAATTCCAAGTCCTAGATTCGCTCTATCCATTAAGCCAGGCACTAGACACTATTCGTGCATTGGTAATGTCGATAGTCATGTAGCAATTACAACATACGGTTTCATAATGAACCTAATGTTTTGTTCAATTTTTTTCAGAGAGCACAGATTGCAGATGACATAAAAGAGGCAAACCATCTTACTGATGGACATTACCCCGATGTCTCATCTTGGCCCATTAAGAAGTACAACATGGCTAAACAAACAGATGGGTGAGTACATATGCCTATTTAGAAGTATAACATGCAATGTACTTGATTTGGTTGTACTTGCCCAACAGACTCACACATATCTTTACTATTTCTTTTAGCAACTCTTGTGGCTTGTTTGTTCTACAATGCATGGAACACTGGGATGGCGAGCTTTGGACTGGCGAGGTTAACCAGGTATGGTTTTTGGTTATTTTAACTATATGTTGTCAATAAATGAATCTGTTTGTAACATAGTTACAACATCTTGCAGCGAATAGTCAATGATTCCAAGAGTCTAACAGTCACACAGATCGTTCTATCACCCTCAAACATCTTCAATAAAGTCAAGAAGATGGTTCTCAACCTCGCGAAGAAGATGAATGCTTCACAAACGATAAGATCTCACACGTCTAGGTTTTAGTCCCGAAGAAGGTTTCCTAGGCATGTGTGTTTCTTTGGATTTGTAGTAGTTTAAGAATATTACATTTGATTATTGTAATGGTTAAACACATATAACTTCATCAAGTTTCATGGAAAAAAGTTGATGTTATTTCATATTTCGGTACAACATTGCTATAAAAGGACAATATCACATACTTCCAATTGCAGCATCATACGCGTGCCTTCATTATTTACCTCTATGCGCCAGACGAGAGGGGCAATGAGCGAGGCGCTGCATCGATGCTGCTTTTTGCATGCATGGCGAGGGCTAGCTTGGCGCGCATGCATGGACATGGGTCTGCTTTGGCGCACTGAATTGCACTGAATTGCTCCGCCGGCCCATTTCCTAGCCGAGAGTCCTATTTCTTTTCCTTTTAGGTTAATTTTGGATATTTTGGTTATATATTTTCCACATCTAAATACTTATCAAAAATAATTATTAGAATATGTTATCGTAAAATAAATATTTGTAGAATTTCATAATTTTTTCTTGATTTTTTTAAAAAATGATGAAAAAATCGAGTTGCTAGGAATGACTCTCTCAGGTAGGCCTAAAAGGTCCATTTTTCAAATATGTGATTTTTTCGACATTCTTGAAATGGTCTAAAAAAATTACCACGTTATGAACTACCAAAATGTATACTAAATACATGAATTTCAGGTATATTTTATTATTATTTTGTGTGGTATGATATAAATAATATTTATGCCTTCTCCATCTTAAAAAGAGTGTTGTCCATGGTTTTACACATGCAATGAGTGCATCACCCAAGTGTTTGTACCCCTATGTACTTAGAAACACATGGACACACACTCCTAGGGGGTGTTTGGATGCTGGTGTACCCATAATGGTGCAGCAGTTCATGTCTATGCTGCCTTTCCGAGGTTTTGATGTGGTCTTGACCTTTTGTTGACACATGCAATGGGTGAAGCTCCATTGTGATAATACCTTAGGTACTTTTACCCATAGCTTGTACCATACTCCTAGGGGTGTGTGTATGCTGGTGTAACCATACTGGTGCAGCAGTTCATGTCTATGCTACCTTTCCGGGCTTTTGAGGTGGTGTTGACCTTTTGTTGACACATGCAATGGGTGAAGCTCCACTGTGATACTACCCTAGGTACTTGTATCCATAGCTTCTACAATACTCCTAAGGGTGTGTCGATGCTGGTGTACCCACACTGGTGCAGCAGTTCATGTCCACACTGCCTTTCCGGGGTTTTAAGGTGGTGTTGACCTTTTGTTGACACATGCAATGTGTGAAGCTCCACTGTGATATTACCCTAGGTACTTTGATCCAAATCTTCTACCATACTCCTAGGGGTGTGTCGATGCTGGTGTACCCACACTGGTGCAACAGGTCATGTCCACGCTTCCTTTCCGGGGTTTTGAGGCGGTGTTGACCTTTTGTTCACACATGCAATGGGTGAAGCTCCACTGTGATACTACCCTAGGTACTTTGATCCATAGCTTCTACCATTATCCTAGGGGTGTGTCAATGCTCGTGTACCCAGACTGGTGCAGCAGTTCATGTCCATGCTGCCTTTCTGGGGTTTTGAGGTGGTGTTGACCTTTTGTTGACACATGCAATGGGTGAAGCTCCACTGTGATACTACCCTAGGTACGTTGATCCAAATATTCTACCATACTCCTAGGGATGTGTCGATGCTTGTGTACCCACACTGGTGAAGCAATTCATGTCCACGCTTCCTTTCCGGGGTTTTGAGGCGGTGTTGACCTTTTGTTCACACATGCAATGGGTGAAGCTCCACTGTGATACTACCCTAGATACTTTAATCCATAGCTTCTACAATACTCCTACGGGTGTGTCGATGCTTGTGTACCCACACTGGTGCAGCAGTTCATGTCCACGCTGCCTTTCTGGGGTTTTAAGGTGGTGTTGACCTTTTGTTGACACATGCAATATGGGTGAAGCTCCACTGTGATACTACCCTAGGTACTTTGATCCAAATCTTCTACCATACTTCTAGGGGTGTGTCGATGCTGGTGTACCCAAACTAGTGCAATAGTTCATGTCTACACTTCCTTTCCGGGGTTTTGAAGCGGTGTTGACCTTTTGTTCACACATGCAATGGGTGAAGCTCCACTGTGATACTACCCTAGGTACTTTGATCCATAGCTTCTACAATACTCCTAGGAGTGTGTCGATGCTTGTGTACCCACAGTGGTGCAGCAGTTCATGTCCACGCTGCCTTTTCAGGGTTTTAAGGTGGTGTTGACCTTTTGTTGACACATGCAATATGGGTGAAGCTCCACAGTGATACTACCCTAGGTACTTTGATCCAAATCTTCTACCATACTCATAGGGGTGTGTCGATGCTGGTGTACCCACACTAGTGCAACAGTTCATGTCTACACTTCCTTTCCGGGGTTTTGAGGCGGTGTTGACCTTTTGTTCACACATGCAATGGGTGAAGATCCACTGTGATACTACCCTAGGTACTTTGATCCATAGCTTCTACAATACTCCTAGGGGTGTGTTGATGCGTGTGTACCCACACTGGTGTAGGAGTTCATGTCCACACTGCCTTTCCGGGGTTTTAAGGTGGTGTTGACCTTTTATTGACATATGCAATGGGTGAAGCTCCACTGTGATACTACCCTAGGTACTTTGATCCAAATCTTCTACCATACTCCTAGGGGTGTGTCGATGCTGGTGTACCCACACTGGTGCAACAGTTCATGTCTACACTTCCTTTCTGGGGTTTTCAGGCGATGTTGACCTTTTGTTCACACATGCAATG
Organism: Dactylis glomerata; assembly: GCA_007115705.1. Taxonomy (NCBI): domain Eukaryota; kingdom Viridiplantae; phylum Streptophyta; class Magnoliopsida; order Poales; family Poaceae; genus Dactylis; species Dactylis glomerata. Next base: position 2,253,338 of record QXEO01000167.1, read on the forward strand.
GGTGAAGCTGCACTGTGATACTACCCTAGGTACTTTCATCCATAGCTTCTACAATACTCCTAGGGGTGCGTCGATGCTTGTGTACCCACACAATTGCAGCAGTTCATGTCCACGCTGCCTTTTCGGGGTTTTATGGTGGTGTTGACCTTTTGTTGACACATGCAATATGGGTGAAGCTCCACTGTGATACTACCCTAGGTACTTTGATCCAAATCTTCTACCATACTCCTAGGGGTGTGTCGATGCTGGTGTACCCATACTGGTGCAACAGTTCATGTCTACACTTCCTTTCCGAGGTTTTGAGGCGGTGTTGACCTTTTGTTCACACATGCAATGGGTGAAGCTCCACTGTGATACTACCCTAGGTACTTTGATCCATAGCTTCTACAAAACTCCTAGGGTGTGTCGATGCTTGTGTACCCATGCAATGGGTGAAGCTCCACTGTGATACTACCCTAGGTACTTTGATCCATATCTTCTCCAAAACTCCTAGGGGGTGTTGATGCTTGTGTACCCACACTGGTGCAACAATTCATGTCCACGCTGTTGACCTTTTGTTGACACATGCAATGGGTGAAGCTCCACTGTGATACTACCCTAGGTACTTTTATTCATATCTTCTACCATACTCCTAGAGGTGTGTGGATGCAGGTGTACCCACACTGGTGCAGCAGTTCATGTCTACACTGCCTTTCTAGGGTTTTGAGGGGGTGATGACATTTTCTTCCACATGCAATGGGTGAAGCTCCACTGTGATACTACCCTAGGTACTTTGATCCATATCTTCTACCATACTCCTAGGGGTGTGTCAATGTTGGTGTACCCACACTAGTGCAACAGTTCATACCTACGCTGCCTTTATGAAGTTTTAAGGTGGTGTTGACCTTTTGTTGACACATGCAATGGGTGAAGCTCCACTGTGATACTACCCTAGGTACTTTGATCCATATATTCTACCATACTCCTAGGGGTGTGTGGATGCTGGTGTACCCACACTAGTGCAGCAGTTCATGTCTACGCCGCCTTTTTGGGGTTTTGAGGGGGTGTTGACCTATTGTTGACACATGCAATGGGTGTGTCGGTGTTCTGGATACCGGGGTATCCCGGTCCACCTGCTCTTGGGCCCCATCATTGGCCCATCTTCAGCCCAGGGGAAGGACGACGACCCAAGCTACGGAGATGACCCTCACGAGGAGGCACCTCGTGAGGAGAACGACGACCAAAACTACGGAGAAGACCCTCACGAGGAGGCACCCCCCTAAAAATAGCGTGGACGGTGCAGGGCGCCAGAGGAAGACGTCAGCTTCCTCCACCCACTCCGGTGGACCGGCGCCACTACTCTACGAAGACTACGTCCACAGAAGAATAGAGTCTACAGCTGTCATCCCTCCTTGGCCGTGTGTGGCAACCCCTTCCCCAAGAAGATAAGGGGAAGGAGGACCTTGGCGCTATAAAAGGGGGGGAGGCCACCCATTAGAGGGGATCGACTCTTCATCTTCTTCAGGCTGCTAGCTGGGCATGCAGGTTCTTCAACCTCTGGCCAGCTAGAGCTTTGTAACCAAGACCTTGTACTCCTCGCGAGGTGTCGCGTTGCAATACAAGAAGGCAGGAAGTAGGGGTTTTACCTCACCACGAGGGCCCTGAACCTGGGTAAAGCTCGGCGTCTCTCTCTGCAGTGCGTAGTGCGTTCGACGACTTGAGGCTTCCATCACCGTGTTTCGTTGCGATCCAAGATCTCCCACGTTCAGCCCCCTGCGTTCGAATCCTTGGGTCCGTCGTGTGGTACCCCGTGTTCTTGTGACACGATATCCATCGACATTTGGTGCGCCAGGTAGGGGGCTGTGGTGTGTTTTCTTCCAGATCTGCTTCGACATGGGTGACGATCATCGTCACCGTCTTCGCCTTCACGCTATCTACGCAAGTCATCGCCGAGAGCGTCTTCAAGTCCTTGATGGCCTGGAGGCCATTGGAGAGGGTGAGCCAGCGCCTGGTGACCTCGGCTTCGAGGGCTTCGCGGCGCTCGCCGGGCCACTTCGCCGCGCAACATGGCCATCTCACTTCTGGCCGGACATCGGTGCACGTTACGATGGAACCTCCGATCCTGTGGAGTTCTTGCAGCAATACGCGGCCGGTATTCAGTTGGCTGGAGGCGATGGGCGCATCATGGCTAGTTGGTTCATGATGGCCACAAAGGGAGAGCCTCGCCGGTGGCTCTGCAGGCTACCGCCAAGATCCATCTCCTCCTGGAGGGACCTCTGCGAGCGCTTCCTCGACAGATACGCATCCCTGGGACCTGAGCCAGAGGACGCGTAGGCCTACGCCGTCCTCGATGGCCCCGTCCCCAGGAGCATGAAGATAGGGCAGGGGGGCTTAAGGGTCGTCATCCCCCTTGCCTTCGCCTGAGGAAATGGAGCCCTTCATCTGCGCAAGGAACAAAGTGTAACAACAGTTTCACTCACCACTGATCTTCTCTAATCTATTGAAATTGCCTGAAATTGTGAGTCTTGGCTTCACCAGCCTCGCAATTTCAGCTAACTGCGGCTTAACGCGAACATGAGTTTTCGCTCGACTGCCTTTTGAGAAAGAGCCGGAACACGGTGTCCGTGCTGGGGCTTTCGCCCAGAAAATAGTAGGCCCGCAAAACCCAGAACGGATCGAGCTCTGACTAGGGAAGGGACCCGCTACAGTCACCACATATGATCCATGGTGCTCTCTCCTCTCGAGCGACGCTCGAATGAAAGCGCATGAGCGCGCGAGGGTCGCACGATTCGTGCCAATTTCTCCAAGTCTTCTGCTGTCCTTGTCTGTGGCCTTGTGTTTCTTCTCCTGGAATTGCCTTCGTTGTGTTTGGACGCCTGGGGGGGCTGCAGGGAGATAGTCCTATATGCCATTACAGTCACCTCTGGAGTGCCAGCGCCCGCTAGCCTTGCACCACGAGCTGCATACTAAGCGTCAGGCTGCTGTCCCGCTCGGAGGCTGGCCCCCGGACGGCATAGAGCATTCCCCAGACAAAGATGAGACAAGGAAAAATGTGCAAGGGTGCAAATAGGGATAATTTGGCGAACGACGCCTTAAGTACGATTACAACTTAAACTGGCCCAGCAGGGCAATGTCTGAGTGCTGCCAAGTGTGCAACTAACTCATTTCTTCTGGAGGAGGTCTAGGAAGAGCTTACTGGGCAGCCGCTGCGTCACCCTTGTCATCGTCGGTGCCATGGCTGGAGCTTGAGGATACCCCCTCGCTGGAATCCGTCGCTCCGTCGTCCTCGGCTTCCTCGCTGCTGGACTCTCCGGAGCCGGAGGTGTCGCCGCTGGAGGACCTCTCCGGGGTGGGTGCTCCAGGGCGGGCGTAGATGGCCTGCAACCGTCGCAGGGCGATGTCCAGACGCGCCGCCCTGGATACCGCTGCACGGTCAGGAGTTCCTGGCGGAGGGGGCGACGGCCTCTGCAGTACCCTTTCTAGGTTGAGGTCAGGGTGGAGACGTTGGATGTTGGAGAAGATCCTCATCCCCGCGAGCCCCAGTAGCTCCCGGCACTCGGCGTCGATGAGATCCAAGACCTTCCCTAACGCGCCGTCCAGCTCTTCAGCCAGCTGGCTGAAGAAGAGCATGATCGATCCATCATCCTCGGGGACGGTGGGCAGGTTCAGCCCATGGATGCCTAGGCGGTGTGCCGCCGCCATGACGCGGGCTGAGAACCCGCGGAACATCTGCATGCGTTGCCTCCGCAGCACACGTGCTTCTGCTTCAGAGTCCCTGGCCTCCTGGAGCTCGCGGGAGATCTCCACAACCTGCAGGGCCATCGCCGAGTTCTCCTCCTCGATCCTCTGCACGTCGTGCCGGAGCAAAGCGATGGTGGCGTCAGCATCGGCCAGAGCGCGTTCGGCGCCCCGGCGCACCTCGTGTGCCCCCCTCAGTTCGGTCTCCAGGTCTCGGACCTGGCGCTCCAGGGTCTCGCGCCCCTACTTGTACCTCACCAGGGCGGGATCAGTCTTGGAGCGAAAGTCCGCGCGGCATGCCTCGGTGAACTTGTTGCGCCTCCGCTCGAACTCCTGCTCCATGCTGACCCGTCACTGGTTCAGCATGTGGTCCATCTTCGCCTGGAGAGAAGCCTCGCGCTGGTTCAGCGCCTCTTGGCGCCGGGTCAGCTCGTCGTTGGACTAGCTGGCCATAGCCTCCCGGCTCTCTAGGGCCTCTCGCTCCCTGTTGAGCCGGTCCTCGAGGGCTTGGAGCTGCTCCTCTTGGAGGCGAAGTCCCCGCTCGCGTTCGCGAGTCTCTGCTTCTCGGACGGTGAGCCCAGCCTCTTGCAGGCTCAGGCTCTCCGCCCGGGAATCAGCGCTCTCCTCACGAGCATGGAGGAGGGCTTCCCGGTCCTCGACCTCGTCCAGCCTCCGCTGGGCATTGGCGAGAAGGCCATCAGCATTGGTCCTGGCCTCGTCCAGGAGGTGCGGAGCTGCCCGTTTGGCCTCCTCCCTAGCCAAGGCTGGGTTGGGAGCCCCGATAGTGGAGGGGATCCTCTGGCGTGCTTCGGAGATGATCTCCATGGCTTCGTGATGCGCCCTGGCCAGGATCCCCCTCGCCGACTCTCTGGCCTTCGCCAGAGCCTCTTCGGCCTCGTCGGCCATGCTGGCACGGATCTCCTCAGCCTCTTTCCTCGCTCGCTTCCGACGCTCAGCGGCGCGCTGGTCCAGGAGGCGGCATCTCTCCGTGGCTTGGTGCAGGAGGGCCCAACCCTCGTCGATGCGTGCCTCCTCGGCAGCGCGCGCCCTGACGACCTCGTCGCGAAGGGCGCCGGTCATGGCCGCAAGCACCCTCGCCCATGGGTCAGCAGCGTGGGGCTCGGCAGCAATCCTCGCGGGCCTCCCTAGTATCTCCGGCAGGGGAGGCGATGTAGCCCTGGAGGGCCCCGGCTCGGTGGAGGACGTCCCCCTCTCGCCGCTGGGCTCGGGGGCTGTCCCCGAGCTGGGCGGTGTAGTGGTTCTTGCCGGTCGTGCCTCCGGGGTGGTGGTGGTGCTGGCTACAGCGGGGGCAGCAGGTGCTGCCCCCGTCATCTCTGGTGTGCCCCCTGCGCTAGGGGGCTCGGTCGCGCTGGGAGTTGTAGTGGCTCCCGCGGCGGGCTGCGCGCCCGTGGACGCGCGATCTTCTTCTTCTTCTCCGGCGGCGTGCGGCGGCATCGTCGATGCGGCAGCAGTTGCCGGGTTGGGGCCCGGCGTGGTCTACCCGGTCTTCCTCCTCTTCCTCCTCTTCTTCTCGTCCTTCTTCTCCTCAGCGTCCCTGGAGAGAGCAGGGGGAAGAAAGATGAGGAAAAAAGGCAAGTCAAAGAAAAGAGATTTCTGTGCAGGAACACTCACGAGGCATCTCGCTCCACCCATCCTCTTTTGCTCGGGAGGCCGGAGGATGCTCGTGGTGGTGCGGAGGATTTGCCCGCCGGCTTCTTGCCGTGGGAGACCCCGGCCTCAGGTCGCCGGCTGGCGCGTTCGTCATTGAACTTGGAGCGGCGCTCCGCCTCCAAGCGGGCGTGACACCCCTCCTCCTCCAGGTCTCACGAGGAGGACGCATCGACGTCTCCCCCGGAGGGCTGGTCCGGCGAGGAGGAGCTGTCGTCGGAGGAATCCGAGAGCACCATTGTGCCCTCAGGGCGCCTCCGGCGGACCAGCTGCTCGCCGGACTCCGCATCATCGTCGTCAAGGTCTCCAGAGGCTGTGGGCCTCGCTCCCCTAGCTGCCGAGTCCTACTCCGAGCTTGCCGCTGGTGCGCTCGGGAGGGGGCCAGGAACAACGCCGTCGGCAAGTAACGGGCCCCAGGCGTTGAACTTCAAGGCCCCCGCCGTAATGCGGCTGGTCTCCCGAGCGCCCAGATTGTAGATCGAGAGGGCAGTGCGCGGAATGGCGGGGATGGCGGTGGAAGAGAAGAAGGCTCTTATTACCTCCTCTCGAGCGTCGGCGTTGAGCTCACTGATGTGGAGCCTGAGGTCGTCCCCGGACCTGTGCCTCCAGATCTCCCGGCGGTGGTCCTGCAGGGGGGCGATGCGTCGGGTGATGAACTCCACCCCGACCATGGTCCCCGTAACACCGGCCTTCCGGAGATCTCGGATCCGCAGGCGGAGCGTCTTCAGGGCTTCCTCAGGAAGGGCCTCGCTGGCCCAGGTGGTGAGCTTGATGGGAGGGATCCCAGTGACGAGGAAGAGCTTCGATTCTTCGAGGATGTCGACGAAGAACCAGCGGCTCCGAAAGTCCTCGACTTTCTTCATCCACTTCAAGTCGATGAAGTCGCCCTCTGTCCCGGCGGTGGTGATGAAGGAGAAACATCCGGAACTCTGGTTCAACCCAGAGGACTGGAGAGAGAAGAGGTGGTGAAAGTATGCCACCGACGGCCTGATGCCGATCCATGCCTCGCAGGCGTAGGCGAAGACCGCCAACAAGGTGACGGACTTGGGATGCAGGTGGATGGCCTGGATCCCGTAAGTCTCCAGGATCGCCAGGAAGAAGGGAGAGAACGGCGGCACCAGGCCGGCGAAGACGGAGAAGAGGAAGAAGGGCTGAGCCGTCGTGGGTAGAGTGTCCCGCGGCGTGCGGCCGTGCCAGATGCGGGTGGTGCCCCATTCATTGTTGTTGCTCCCGACCATCTCTCGGACGGTCTGGAGCTCGCGGCTGCTCTTGATGCGGGATTCGAGCAGGGGCGCCGCCGGTCGCGGCGCCGCTCCAGAAGACCTCGCTACTCTGATGGCCCGGCGCGGTGCCATGGCTCTGGGCGGGGGCGAGTTGCAGCGGGAGGATTGGAAGCTAGGAGGGATTGGATGCGCAAGATCTTCGGAAGGGAAGTGGCGGCGGCGGTGTGCTGTGGGAAAGAGGAAGGAGCCTTCTCTGCCAAGCTTTTAAGGGGGCGGCCAGGGCGCGGTTTCTAAAGCGTCGCCCTTGATGCGACGGTTTGAAAAATGCCCGTTACCCCACCCACTACGCACGATCTCCACGCCGCTTCGCTTCGCCAACTGCGAGGGCGCCACGTGCCCACGACGTCCGCTTCTTCACATGGTCCTCTGACCGCGCAGTTGACGCGTGCCGTTGGAGGGCCCAGCAGCTTCTGGGGCCCCCGGCCCTTCGCTCCCTCAAGAGGGCGCGTTCGCGGGCCGGGCTCCCGGGGGCTACTGTCGGTGTTCTGGATACCGGGGTATCCCGGTCCACCTACTCCTGGGCCCCGTCATCAGCCCATCTTCAGACCAGGGGAAGGACGACGACCCAAGCTATGGAGAAGACCCTCACGAGGAGGCGCCTCGTGAGGAGAATGATGACCAAAACTGCTAAGGACCAGAAGACCTCCTCACGAGCCCCTGCTGGTGAGGAGAGGAAGTACGTCCATGTCAGCTTAGCGCGTTTGCGTGCAGAGCAAGAGGATAACGGGCATAAGACCGCGTACCGCCCACTCTACCCCCGACAGGGAGGAGACCAACTTTCGCCGTGCCTGCCCAAAGCGGCACAGTGGTTGTTGGCCACCCCCCTAAAAATAGCGTGGACGGTGCAGGGCGCCAGAGGAAGACGTCAGCTTCCTCCACCCACTCCGGTGGACCGGCGCCACTACTCTACGAAGAATACGTCCACAGAAGAATAGAGTCTACAGCTGTCCTCCCTCCTTGGCCGTGTGTGGCAACCCCTTCCCCAAGAAGATAAGGGGAAGGAGGACCTTGGCGCTATAAAAGGGGGGGGGGAGGCTACCCATTAGAGTGGATCGAATCTTCATCTTCTTCAGGCTGCTAGCTGGGCACGCAGGTTCTTCAACCTCTGGCCAGCTAGAGCTTTGTAACCAAGACCTTGTACTCCTCACGAGGTGTCGCGTCGCAATACAAGAAGGCAGGAAGTAGGGGTTTTACCTCACCACGAGGGCCCTGAACCTGGGTAAAGCTCGGCGTCTCTCTCTGCAGTGCGTAGTGCATTCGACGACTTGAGGCTTCCGTCACCGTGTTTCGTTTCGATCCAAGATCTCCCACATTCAGCCCCCTGCGTTCGAATCCTTGGGTCCGTCACGTGGTACCCCGTGTTCTTGCGACACGAAATCCATCGACAGGGTGAAGCTCCACTATGATACTACCCTAGGTACTTTGATCCATATGTTCTACCATAATCCTAGGGGTGTGTGGATGCTTGTGTACCCACACAGCTGCAGCAGTTCATGTCTACACTGCCTTTCCAGGGTTTTGAGGTGGTGTTGACACATGCAATGGGTGAAGCTCCACTGTGATACTACCCTAGGTACTTTGATCCATATCTTCTACCATACTCCTAGGGGTGTGTCGATGCTTGTGTACCCACACTAGTGCAACAATTCATGTCTACACTTCCTTTCTGGGGTTTTGAGAGGCGGTGTTGAACTTTTGTTCACACATGCAATGGGTGAAGCTCCACTGTGATACTATCCTAGGTACTTTGATCCATAGCTTATACAATACTCCTAGGGTATGTCGATGCTTGTGTACCCACACTGGTGCAATAGTTCATGTCTACACTTCCTTTCTGGGGTCATATTTTCAAATTATTTCATCATGTCATTTTCATTTAAAAAAAATTATTTCATAACTTTCAATTCATGAACGAATTTTAATAAAATATATGCAGCATATCGAACACAAGGACGAAAAATATGTGTACCATATGCATCAAATAAGCAAAACAAACAAAAAGAAAAATCAAATGCAAGTTTGACTTGCATAAATACTTTGAACTAAGATCACATAAGGTGCACTATTCAAAGTACATGCACCATTCCAACAGTACCAAACGCACATGCAATGTAACCACAAACATGAAAAGCAACAGAACTATTCCTACACACATAGTGATATGTAGCAACATAGCATTGCCCTTTTCTTCATGCATGGTAGGCAGTACACAGAGAAAATGCTAACAACCCTTTGACAATCTTTAGTATTGCCCATTTCTTGTGCTTCATTCATTACTTCCAAGTGAGCACTTGTTCCGGTGCTGGGCGATGGCATAGTATGGGACGGCTGTCTTGCAGCCAGGGTTGGTGCAGGACACCTTCATTCCTTCAAGAATTTCCATTTGCGAGATGAAATCGAAAGAAGTGGCAACTCCACATTTTGGGCAATGCTTGTTGCCGCCTACACCACCGCAGCCACCACACATTCCATGACCCCTCGGACACTGTGAAGCATGAAAAGAATGGTCAGTCCATCTGAAAAATCAATTCTTACTTACATATACGAAAGTATGTTTACCGAGCAAAATGGTGGCTACAGTACGGCCTTGCATGAAGAGCAGCTAAGAAGATCATGCTCAATAGTGCAGACAAGTTTGGAAAGGTTGAAGCCCGAACTGTTGAGAGGCTTGTACACACAGACTGCGGCATGATTTTCGTAAGAATGGAAGGGCATGGAAATGCCGCACCCCAAGGATTTGTAGGGGCAGTTTACCCAGATCCCGTCAATGGGACGGTCAGCATATGGGGCAGGTTTCTGCAAAAGTTACACGTTAGTGCAAATATTTTGTCATTAAAATAATAAATTAACATTTAGAGCTAGTAATTATAAATTTGCATAACACTAACAGAATCACAATCACAAAAATAATAATGATTTATATATGAGCATTTTCTGATCACCAGCAGAGGAAGCGTATAGCTAGAAGGGAACAAATTAACATAATAAACCTTTTGAAATAGGGATTTCTATTTTCGTGCCCTCAGGTCGTTAGTTGTACTCAGTTTTCCCCAGCCGCTTAGTTTTTCCTCAATTTTCCCCTCGCTCTAGTTTGAAACCCATCGCAGACGCTCGGACGGGAGGTTTGCCGTTTAGTTGACCGTTCCGTGCTGACGTGTGGGGCCGCGTCGTGTGGGGCCGCGTCGCGTGGGGCTGGTAGAACGGGACCGCGTGGGACAGGACGAGACCGCGTTTGGTTGTACGTGAGAGCTCGGTTTTGTCTCTCTCGGCCCAAATTGGCATTTTTCAGAGCGCCTTTTTCCCCTCTCTCTCTGTAACAGTTCTCTCTTTTCACCAAATTAGTACCAAATCTAGAGAAGCTTCTATTTCTATCTTTCTTCAATGATTGTTGCCTTTTGGCCCTCGTTTTTTGCCCAATATGGTAACAAATCTAGAAGCTAGTATAGGATGAATTCACAGCAGCATAATAAATCCAGAAAACTAAATATAATACATAAACTGTATACAGCAGCCAATAACAATGTTCTTCATTCTGAATCATATATTTCGTCGTCGAAGAAATATTCACTAAACTCCCTCCGTCTGCAGTGTGCAGCAAATACATCCTCCAAACGGTATGGCCTTTGTTCATTTTTCGGACCATATCCTATTCTATCCGCACGTCGTGGCCACTCATCCCAGGCCTTTCTATCATCATCATACTCTCTGATATAACCCAAATCCGCGTAGTAGATGCAGCCAGGTCGAACTGTCGGGTGCACTCTGGTGTTGACGGAGATACACCGGCTAAAATTGACGAAGAGGGCACGACTGCCAATGTTACTGACGGCATGGAGAGAGCGGCTCTCAGTGTCCACACGGTACACCAATGGTTGACTTTCCTCCAAATGCCGGTTGTCGTCAGTGCTGCCGCCCAACAACACAAGCAGAAGATCACCATCCGACTCCACAAGGTAGAACTTGGAATCATAATCATTTCCAAGTTCTGGAAATGAAAATAGTGTCTTCATGCTGACAGTGCTCGCGCGCTGCTCCAATTGGACATTGTTGGTGCACACTATTCTTCCGAACTCATTCACAGCTATTGCATACAATTCACCATTGAACGGGGTAATGCAACGCAGAGAATGGTCCTCGATCGTAAATCTTCCTTCTCCCCAATCATGTACATCTATATCCTTAGTTGGAGAGCTCTTATCGACCCAAGCAATTTCATTGGGGTAACCTGTGCAAATGAAGACCATAGTCGGGGACTTCATTACAGCGACTGACTGCACAATCATAGATGGCATCTGTGCCTCAAACATAGCGTTCAAAGTCTTTTTGAGTGGGTTCAGAAGCCGTATCTTGTGCGGCTGGTTCCTCTGGGCAAGCACGATGACGCCACGGTAAAAGCCGATGAAGTAGTATCTAAAAGGGAGTTGATGAAGATAACATTCAGCACTAAGATGTTTACGATTGAAAATAAAAATAGATTAACTCTATAGATATGGAGGAATTTGAACCTTGCATGAACTTCCGTTAGATCGATGGTGACGTAGCGGGATGTGCGGAGGTTGAGGAAGGAGAACTCAGCGGCGCGTGGAAGGGCGTGTTCTACCACGATCCATTCGTGCAGGTGCACGTCGGGCTCAGGTAGATCTGAGCGCCAATTTGTACAAACTTGCCTCAAAGCAGCGTAGGTGTCCACGTACTCCTCGTTCGCCAGTAAGCAGTCGCCGATCTTGTGAAGTGGTCCATCACCCTTAAGAGAGGCCCAGTTCACGGAGGCGCCGCGCTTGGATGCGCCGCCCTCGGATGCGACGGGCTCGGCGGCGACGGGCTCGGATGCGACGGGCTCGAAGGCGATGGGCTCGGAGGCGACGGGCTCGGGGGCGACGGCCGCCGGCGCATTCTTCTTCTCCATCGCCGGCAGGTGAGCGCGCGTAGGGCGGCTGGGGTTTTTTGGAGAAGGTGATGGGACGTGAGAGGCGTGGTTGCGTGCGTGAGTTATGATGAGACTGTGTGCAGAGGGAGGGAGAGGGGCTCTGTACTGGCAGTTGACGTTTTGGTCTCAGCACGCGCACCGCGCGGCTAACCGCTGCTCACCGCGACACGCGTCCGTGGGACTGCACGTCAGCACCGTTACGTGTACTCAGTTCTACCCTCGAGTCTTACACTGGAAAAATATATGTACTCAGTTTTCCCCTCGAGTACTAATACTGGCTAGTGCAATATACTCAGTTTTACCCTCAAGTGGCTGGTCAACAGAGAGTCAACAGATGGGATTAAGCCATCTAATTGAGTCATTTCATGCGCAAAAAAATTCAAAAAAATAAAATCATAGTGCCTCCAACTCATGCGCAAAATAAAATCATAACAATCATATATAAATCAAGTTTTCACACAAATGGCCACTTCTGAAATCACTAGTAGCTATGAAGGTTCATGGCTTTCCACTCAAACCCCTTCTCAAAACATCTATACCCAAAACATAGTTTGTCTGAATGAGGCCACAATTTTTACACTCATGTGTATTTGAATTGCTAATACTTTGAGGTAGGCCAACCTGGGTTTCATTGTACAAAACATGTGTTTTTCTTTTTCTAAATCTCTTATTTGAATTTCTTAGCCTGTTTATTATTTACTTGCCCTTATATCCTTGATACTACTCAGTTTTACCCTCTCCCTTCTCACAGAAGCCCTAACTTGGCCTGATTGGTCGAGCTGTTGTCACACGGATCGTGCCCACCTACCGTCGATCCTATGATCTAACGGGCAGGATCGTGCCACCCTCTCTCTATCTGTCGGTGGCAAACTACTACCCCTCTATGTATGCTAAATAACGAGTTGGCCACCGGATTCAACAAGTTTGGTAATCACGAATTTCCACTTCTTGTAGGCATTACTTTTCACGGTGAAATGATAAACTATCACGAATTTCCTTTAGGCATTACTTTTCAAGGTAAAATAATAAACTATCACGAATTTCCATTTCTTTTAGGCATTACTTTTCACGAATTTCCTTTAGGCATTACTTTTCACGGTGAAATGATAAACTATCACGAATTTCCTTTAGGCATTACTTTTCACGGTAAAATAATAAAGGGAACTATCACGAATTTCCTTTAGGCATTACTTTTCACGGTAAAATAATAAACTATCACGAATTTCCATTTCTTTTAGGCATTACTTTTTTGTTGAGATATAAACACCTACAACGGTCATCTCCTCCTTAATTTATTATGTAACCCCACAACGGTCATCTCGCCCTTATAAACCCCCACCTCGGCCATCCCTCATGTCAATAGGTTCTGCCTCTATCTTCTTCGTTTCTGCCTCTCTCTTCTTCGTTCACATACACTTGATCCATTGCCATGGCTTCCACGTCTCGGACGCCGACCGGAAGGGGAAGGGGAAGGGGCGGCCTGGGTGGTGGATCATCATCATTGCCACCACCACCGTCAACACTGCCATTGATCATAGAGGAGTTCTTAATCGTCATCTATGAAGACCCTTTGGCCAAGAAGGTACGTACGCGTTCCCACATATATGATGCATGTAATTAATTATGTGCATGTTCCAAAAAGCCTTTAATTTCAAACGATCGGCGCTCGATCTCTTTGCAGGCACTCCCACAGAAGTTTGCGGACTATCTTGATGGCCAGGAGCCCGCAAAGGTGTATCTGCGAGCAGCTGACTGCGGTCCTCGTCTCTGGACCGTGGAGGTCCTATTTGACGGACAAGGCCGGATGTACCTCGACAAGGGCTGGGAGAATTTCGCCATCGCGCACGGTGTGGATTTCGGCTACATCCTACACTTCAAATATGAAGGCGATGATGTGCTCACAGTGAAGGTGTTCGACGTAACATTGTGCAGGAAGTACTACTACACGGACGACGAAGATACTGACGATGAAAGCGACGACGACGTGAAGCCATGCATCCATCCCCTTTAGATAAGGGGATTATGACCAAGAATATATATGTAGCTTCATATGCATCGATTTAGAGATCTAGCTATTTTCTATATATTATGCATGTAAAAATAATAGGGAATCGCAATTTCCACCATGATTCGAGCACCACAGCCTCCAAACGATGCCGATGCCGATATCGGCATGGTCAGAACGGCTATGCATGCTCGCCGCCACTGCTAGGTCACCGTCGGGATGCACCCTCAATCCCGTCCCCTCATTCGATCACTGACACACCAGAGATACCGCCGAGGCCAATGACGAACGCACATGCTGATGCCAATGCCGAACATGCACGCTGCTGTGGGCACGGCCACGTCGCCCCGCTATGCTGGACGCCACAGACCGCCGCGAGTTCTTTCCCTTCGCCACCACACTCCCCTAGCACCTATCTATACACGCCAGAAAGGAGAGACACTAGTTTTCTCTACATTGCTCGCGTTCGTGTCCGACACCGTCAGTCAAAGTGTTGAGGTCGTCGTCGATGTCCTCGACCATTTCTTCTCTTCTTTGCATGGTTAAACGCGTCTAGTTCATATCTATCTAATGCGTATGGTCTCGCCTCATGCAGTTCTTTGTGGACGTCGATCTCATCTCGGCACCCCGCAGGCCACCTCCTCCGTGCCATCGCTGTAGGGCTCCGTTTAAAAATCTAATCCTACCCATGTATTGCACCTTGTATCAGCGTCATGGCCCCACTTGTCATTCGATATACCGAAGCTCCACTCGTCCGCGTTTTGGTCAGGGATATGGCGATGCTTACGGTCAAACAAAGATGGATGCTCTGACGTGTCTTTGCGGGCTCTACGTGGCCCCACTAGTCAGCAGTTAACGGTCAAAGGTGTTCAACTGTCGGGCAACCGGCCGTTCCAGCACCGGTGACGGTTTCAGCCAAGGGCTTGGACAAAACTGAGGAAAAACTAAGGAGCTGGGGAAAACTGAGTACAACTAAGGACCCGAGGGCACGAAAATAGAAATCCCTTTGAAATATGACAATATTCCTGACAAATCTAAGCAAGAATGCGAGTTCAATACGTCAATCATTGATCAACTCTAGATGAAACTCCGTTCCATTTATTTACAGTATTACTAAATCTTCACTAATCAGTATGTATTAAATAGCTCATCTTCTCTCATATAAACATACATAAATTGCTCTTCTTCTCTATTATAAAAATGCACAAATGCCACACATGTACTCCTTAAATGGCACACACAGTAATATAACACACAATGTCTCTTGAATAAATAGTATATCTCATATAGTACTTTAAGAAGAGCACACATACATCTCTATCGTCCACAATATAAATTTACCACAAACCTAGATTGGAGATTTAAACTTGTTCACAACTAATTAACAACTTCATTGTTACCAAAGGAACAAATGAGCTTGCATCCATACAACGCTAACAATAACCATAACATCTGGGCAGTTATAGAAATGACCTCCTTTTTAAAGAGAAGGCACACACAAGTGTCCGACTTTGAATTAACAAAGCCACGAACGTCCAGATGGTACAAGAATGATGCAAACATCATACAACACCCAACATCACAGCAAACACAAGATAAACAAGAAAGCCAGCTGGGATTCTCTACACTCTAGAGACAATGAACAAGTGAATGCTTTACTAGGTAGATTAAAGCAGAAGTCTCAAAACTATCTGCATGTTGATGGCACAATAGTGAAGAACCTACTTCCGACTAAAAAAAGATAAATCAAATTATGTACACAGTATTTTGTACAAATCTGCATGTTATTTCATGCCTTCTAATGCAATTCCTTCATTAAACCCTAAAATAAAACACTAAATTCAAATCCTAAAAATAAAACCCTAAATTCAAACATTAAACCAACCACAGATCCAACATCTTTCTTTCAATCTAAATTACGGGTGGTTAAATTTCGGCTCACCATAGTGCGGGGGGGGGGGGAGTATCCTTGATCGTACAGACTTAGCCCGCCCTTGTACCGCTTCCATCTAGCGTCTGAGCCACATGCATCCATCTCATCGATGGATGCATCGCCCGTGGGAAGCAGCAGTGTGTCCACTACGCCGCTGGCGTCCGCCTTCTCCTCCAGATCTGCGATGGGCAAGTCGCATTCCTTCCTTGCCCTCTTCCCCTTTAGATCTGCCATGGGTGCGACCACGCCCACTACGTCTGTAGCACCATCGGCACGGCCATCAACTCTGGAAGCTTCTTCCACCATGACATCTGATGCGATCACCATCGGCATCTCCTCCACTAGATCTGCAGAGGCGTCGCCTCCTTCGCTAACTAGCTTCATCACCGTCTGGAAGTGGTTGTGTGCTAGGAGGATGAGAGGCGGTTGTGAGAGGCCGAGATGGGAAGAATTGCGGGAGAGAGGGAGAGAGGAGATATTCGATAGATTTGGGGGAAAATCAAAAATGGGGAAACTGGGGAGGTGATGCGGGCGAGGGGGGTTTTATACGCACGGACTATGTAGATCTAGCTGACCTAGACGATATACGTGCGAAGACAATTCGCGCACCATGTGTTTGCTGGATGGCCGGGGATCACCTGACGTAGATCCATAAGGAGTAGGTCCCACCTGGCAGCGTCGGAAACTCACTGCACATCAGGTTTTCCTACATCACAGGATCCGTGTTATAATTCCTGTTTTATTACATTTAATATTCAATTATAAATAATGTTTAAATGGTATAACCTACAAATTGTGTCTACACATTGCCACATATTTTTTCATATACTCACATATCCAAAACTTAAGTCACAATGTGAAAATTTTACATTATTACAAGATTTTTTAAAATATTAATGATCTATTAATGTGTCAAACAATTACCAACACTCATAGAAACCTTGAAAATGCATCTACCACATAGAATGATGTACCAGTGTGGATAGACTAGCATCCATGCATGACTAAAAGAGCCTATTTGTGATGTGATCCTAGGTAGAATAGGTAGTGCACCCATGGATGAACCACTCACATTGCTTTGGTCAAAACAATGATCAACAGCCTCAAAACCCTACGACAATCAGCACTCACATGAAATCCTGCACCATCAAGCCATCCATGCCATATCTATACCCCACCACTCTTGTTGTCATGTGGTACCTAGGTAGAATAGGTAGTATACCCATGGATAACCACTCACATTGCTTTGGTCAAAACAATGATTTACAGCCTCAAAACACTAGGACAATCACCACTCACATGAAATCATGCACCATCAAGCCATCCACACCACTCTTGTTGCCATGTGTTACCTAGGTAGAATATGTAGTACACCCATGGATGCAAACCCTAGGACAGTCAGCACTCACATGAACTCATGCAACATCAAGCCATCCGTGTCATATCTATCACACCACCACTCTTATTGTCATGTGGTGCCTAGGTAGAATAAGTAGTACACCCATGGATAACCACTCACATAGCTTTGGTCAAAACAATGATAAACAGCCTCAAAACACTAGGACAATCACCACTCACATGAAATCATGCACCATCAAGCCATCCATGCCATATCTACACCCCACCACTCTTGTTGCCATGTGTTACCTAGGTAGAATAGGTAGTACACCCATGGATGAACCACTCACATTGCTTTTGTCAAATCAATTATCAACAGCCTCAAAACCCTAGGACAGTTGGCATCAACATGAAATCATGCATCATCAAGCCATCCATGGCATATCTATACCACCACCACTCTTGTTGCCATGTGTTACCTAGGTAGAATAGGTAGTACACACATGGATGAACCACTCACATTGCTTTTGTCAAAACCATGATCAACATCCTCAAAACCCTAGGACAATCAGCACTCATATGAAATCATGCAACATCAAGCCATCCATGCCATATCTATCACACCACCACTATTATTTCCATGTGTTACCTAGGTAGAATAAGTAGTACACCCATGGATAACCACTAACATTGCTTTGGTCAAATCAATTTTCAACAACCTCAAAACCCTAGGACAGTTGGCATCAACATGAAATCTTGCACAATCAAGCCATCCATGACATATCTATACTACCACCACTCTTGTTGCCATGTGTGACCTAGGTAGAATAGGTAGTACACCCATGGATGCACCACTCAGATTGCTTTTGTCAAAACCATGGTCAACAACCTCAAAACCCTAGGACAGTCAGCACTCACATGAAATCATGCATCATCAAGCCATCCATGCCATATCTATCACACCACCACTCTTATTGTCATGTGGTACCTAGGTAGAATAAGTAGTACACCAATGGATAACCACTCACATTGCTTTGGTCAAAACAATGATAAACAACCTCAAAACACTAGGACAATCACCACTCACATGAAATCATGCACCATCAAGCCATCCATGCCATATCTATACCCCACCAATCTTGTTGCCATGTTTTACCTAGGTAGAATAGGTAGTACACCCATGGATGAACCACTCACATTGCTTTTGTCAATACCATGATCAATAACCTCAAAACCCTAGGATAGTTAACACTCACATGAAATCATGCAACATCAAGCCATCCATGCCATATCTATCACACCACCACTCTTATTATCATGTGGTACCTAGGTAGAATAAGTAGTACACCCATGGATAAGCACTCACATTGCTTTGGTCAAATCAATTATCAATAGCCTGAAAACCCTAGGACAGTTGGCATAAACATGAAATCATGCACCATCAAGCCATCCATGGCATATATACCCCCACCACTCTTGTTTCAATGTGTTACCTAGGTAGAATAGGTAGTACACCCATGGATGCACCACTCACATTGCTTTTGTGAAAACCATGATCAACAACCTCAAAACCCTAGGATAGTCAGCACTCACATGAAATCATGCAACATCAAGCCATCCATGCCATATCTATCACACCACTACTCTTGTTGTCATGTGGTACCTAGGTAGAATAAGTAGTACACCCATGGATAAGCACTCGCATTGCTTTGGTCAAATCAATTATCAACAGCCGCAAAACCCAAGGAAAGTTGGCATCAACATGAAATCATGCACCATCAAGCCATCCATGGCATATCTATACCCCCATCACTCTTGTTTGGGCCATTTAAAGAATTTCAAAAAAAATCACATCTCTAGAAATGCACCTTGCAGGTCTACCTGAGAGAGGCATTACTAAGACTTTAAATTTTTTGACATTCTTGAAATCAACTAAAAAAACTACACAGAGGTAACATAATTATACGTGTCATGATTGCATAAATTTTGTTACAAATTGTCAATTATATATGGGTTTGAAATATATAAGAAGTTAAACAGAAATATAATTAGAAAAAGAAATTATTCGGCCCGACCAGCTCAATGGCCTTTCTTTTTTTACTTTAAAAAAAATATTTTTAGCTTCTTTTATCTTGCAAGCTGATTTTCTAACGCTTGCATTTTTTGCATTAATTTTACATTTCTCATTGGTTTAGCTTATTTACTAATTTAAACAATTGAGTTGTTCATAGTGGCACTTTGACGATACGAAACTATTAATACCCATTTTTATTGGCATTTTGAAGAAAGGCCACTCAAAATAGCATTTTCAGACTTGAAACAAACCATTGCCCAATATTAACAAAACATTTCAGACTGAACACTAGTCATCCATAGGCATATATCATCATTACCATACACTTGAATTCATAGGCATACTTGGCAGAGCAGTACATGTACTGCTACTTTCTTGTCCAAAATGCCACATGCCGATCATCTAGGCATATCATAGTTCATAGTTAACCCATAACCATATTTTATACGGCAGAGTTAGCATAACAGTATATGTAGTGCTTTTGCTTCCCCAAATGGCACAAAGTTCATAGATAGATAGTAGAAAAGTTCCGACGGAAAGTGCACGTTACTTATTATCTACAATTAAGATAGCCACAACATCTATAAGTGGTTGTCAGTCTTACCAATCATCCTAGAAGTCAAGGATCAATCCTACACAGGAGGAGTTCCAGGTGATCAGTGTACTCGAATAGGAACATGACAATGTCATCTTCTTCATACTGATACATTTCCATTGCTTTTGCCCATCCAGTAGTTATGACTGCCCTCTTGGATGACGCTCCCCTCCCCATCTTCATCCGGACACGGAAACTCCTATTATGGTCAATGCACCCTACACAAAGTTTTACTGGTTCAGCAAGGTACCTTTCAAGGTACTGGGTTGTGAATGCCTTTGAAAAGTCCTGTGAATAATACAAAAAAAATGTTGTCAACAAATTAACATAACAATTGTATGCAAGTAAAAAACAATGGATAAGAATAGATTATCCTACCATCTTGCATTTCTTCTTAATGACAGATGAATTTGTCATCCTAAAGAGATAGACCTTGAAATGATCATGTTCATTCAGACCATTACAGAATTGAACCAGATATTCCACTTGCTTCGTAGTGAGGCACACATCATTTCCATAGATACAATTCCTGTCAAATGATATGCTCCTCTTACTTTTAGGCCCTACATAATTATAAACAATTATTGCAATATTTATCTTCTCTAGTAAACCATTTTTTGTAGTATAAACATTATTTATCATAACAATGTTCCTCTGATAACAATGATAGCTAGACAATTGTTGTTTAGTTTCAAACCTTTGTGTAGGAGGAGTACTGTTTCAGCAATTGGATGAGGAACATGTTCCTCTTTAGTGTCATACCCTGAACTGCTATCAGAGCTGGAACCACTGGAGATATCAATGATCTCATCTGGGACAGACCCCATCTGCCAAGATAGTCTCATATTAGTACTTGGTAAACCATAGGAGATCATGACCAATCAGATCACACTATTCAATAAAGCACAGAATGACTATTCTTGGTAGAATATAAGAATTACAAAGTTCATAATGTAATACAAAATCTAGTAAGAAAAAAAGGTGTATAATATGTGCTACAGTATATGAGCAGGATATGTATGACACATAATAAAAAATGAACGGAGTAAAGTGAGCATTGCAATTCACAAAAAACTGGTAAAATCAAATGCAACAAAAAAAAGGTCCTACACATGTTCAATAAGCAGAACGCTCTAGTAAATCTAGCAGGTTGACCTTGAGATTGACCTATAAGGTTTTTTACAAAACATCTCCTTGGGGTAGCCCTATTATTTGGGAACAGTTGGACCAAATCTGGACCACATGCAACTATCATAGTAGAACCAATTTTTTTGAATAATCAATTATTACTTCTTTTTCCTAACAATTCATAATTTTTTGTAAAATAAACACTTCATTTCATGTAATATTATCACACTTTAAGCATACAATTATGTAGGTTGTAGTTAAACTACCAAAAGGATAATAAGTAACCCACATGATATTGATGATCAAATTATTAGGAAATAATAGCTACTTTCATTCAATTATATCATCCAATAATATCTCCAAGCTAGGTACAAAATATTTATAAACATATACAGACTAGTTAAAATCAATAAACTCATCACTTAAATGCATCAGTAATCATCATGGAAAACAATAAGCACACATCCAATATATCCTTCGAGGAGTGATATCTTTGGTATACATCTTATCTTAAACAACATTGAAAACCTTCAAAGAACTGATTCACAAACTGCTTATCGACTCCCTCTCTACTCCAGAAAAGACAGATATAAGGTTTGCTATCACATATAGACAATGTTTTATTTGATTAGATGTTTTGGTCAATTTTTTTCATTCCGAACATACATGAAGGAAAGCACAGCGTGTTCAATTGAACATACATAGCCACTGCCTGATGGACATGCACCATGCACCAGGGAGAACATAATATTTACGATTATTTTTTGGGTCAAGAAAATGACAACATGCACCCAGGTTAGCTCTAGATTAGTGCAACATGGATGAAAATCTCACTCTAAAATAGAGCTCAAGGACATGCACACATCCCCTTTCTGCATCTAGACTGTTGTGGTGCTCAAGGTCAAATTTTTCCTAAATGATCATTTTGTACTAATATTTTACGAGATCATCCACAAGAAGGATCGCTGTGTTATTTACTTCTTCGAGGTTGATTAAAACAGAACCCAGGTTACAGAACATGACTAACGAAAAACCCTAACCCTAAGAATTATGGGGAAGAGGGAAAATGGATTCGGTTTACTTTTACCTTGATGACGACGAAGAGCTGCGGCTGGTTCTCCTCCTTCACGTCATCGCCGACCACCTCTGCTTGAGCGGCCTTCACCTCCGCCATCGGGTCGGCCGGAGGCTTCACCTCCAGATCCGCCACGGCGGCGTTAGAGAACACCGCACCTGCGCCCGGGACCGCCACGCCAGCGATAGAGAGCGGACGGCCCTTGTCGGAGACACCCATGCCCACCTTCGAGAACCCGACGCCGGCGTCGGAGGAGTTCAAGACCGTGTCGGATGTCGCCCGTCCGTTCGTATCTTGCAGATTCGCAGCCACATCTGCTCCACCAGGATCCATCGACGCCTCTTCTACGCCGGCGGGAAGAGGGATTAGAGTAGAGATGGGAGAGGAGTGGAAGAGGCGGGCTGAATGGAAGAAGGAGAGCTCTCGGGGTACGGTTGATGACGCAGACGAATGGATGACGACGGAGGCCGGGCGGCCGACGAGACCTTTTATACGGCCTGACGATTAACATTCTATCTACAATACGCATACGGTACACCGTATTGTATACCAGGCACGTCACGGTATAAATGGGTACATACAATCCAAACGGGTCATGAGGGCTTCACCTGGTCCATCGAACCCTGCATATCCAAAGCGACGTGCTGAGATCCTGGCCGTTCGATGATGCATCGAAGTCGTTCGCTTATGATTGAAAGAAAACTTTTCGCTAGGGGGGGGGGGGCGCACTGAAGCAAAAGTGGATATATATTATAAAAAACTTTAGCTTTGTGTACTTTTTAACGGTATATTTTTTTAGTTATATAATTTATATAATATAGATCAAAGTGACGATAGGAGAACGTGCAGGTCTAGTAAATAAAGGAGGGAGTACCTCTGTTTGGATAAATAAGGAGTATGTAATTAGTATTGTTAAATTTGTATTTAAAAACACTTTTTAATGATGCTACTTTTATAACAACAATCTTTACATATTTCAAATAATTTATGGTATAATACCAACAATGATACGCCTTATTCTTGAAATGGAGGAAATATATGCACCGAGTGAAAACCGAAACCTGATGCTGCCGCAAGATGTGGTGAGTTGGTGACCAATTGTAAAAGGCCAATAATTAACTACTGGCGCTAGCTCTGGGCCCCGTTGAACATACATCAAATGGTGAGAGAGATCAGGTACGACGCATCCTGCGACCATGCATGCATCCCTGTACCAAGTACTAGTTATTTAGCTGCTGCTAGAAGAGCCCGCGACGATGCATTTTAAAAGAGGAATCGAATTTCTAATTAAGCTCAATCTTATCTATCATATCTAAAATTCTAATATTATCACTGAAGTTTCACACGTTACCCGCTGTGTTGTGCTAGTTGTGCTTAGTTAGATGACTGGATTTTTTCAAACAACTGAGAATTAACAAACAGGGAATATATATATACATATATATTATATATTATCGTGGGAATTTAAAGACAGTAGCCATGGGGTGGCTTATCGAAGGAGCTTGACGGTGGTGACGATGGGTCTGGCACAGGATTGTGCCAACGAAGACACCTCGGTTTACCCAGGTTCAGGGCCCTCCCGAGTGGAGGTAAAACCCCTACTTCCTGCCTGCTTCGTATTATCCCGACAGTAGCGATTACAGTGCTCCTCGAGCTGTTCGGGCTAGAGGAGAAAGAAGAAGATCCGATCTCCCTAGACTAAGGGTCCAGGCCCCCTTATATAGGCAGGGGTCTGGTTACAGGTTAGGTGGCGATCCGGCCGGCTGACGGCTTCTCCGTGGCCGTGTCCTCGGCGTGATCCTCTGGCCCTGCTCTGACGATCATGCTTTACAAAGCGCCTTTCCCCTTGGACCGGCATCTGGGGGGCATATGCCCTCCCTTTTGCCTCGGATCCTGTCGTGGGGAAGGCTCCTTGATCGCTGATTGGCTGGGTCCGGTCGTGGCGCTCATCACTCCCGTCCTTTGCCTCTGTCGTTCTTGTCGGGGCCAGCCCACTTTCGGCGAAACAGCCGTTGGGAGGCTTTTTTTCTTCATCGCCCGGCTCTGGCTCTCCTCGGTGGAGTCGCTAGCCGACTGCTGGCGCAGCCGGCCCTTCGGGTGGAGCCGATCTTCTCGTCCTAGAGCCGTGGAGACTCCTGGGACGCCAGCCGACAAATAGCTCGGCCCGTGGCATGCCCCATTAGTCATCCCCATGACACTAGCCCCCGAAATTGGCGAAGTCTCATGGGTTAGGATGGGGCTTCGGCGGGTTCTTTTCCTCGCCGAAGTCTTGCTCGTTTTCGTCGAAGTCCCAGGATTCTTTGTCTGGTCTGGAGGTTGCTGGTTTTGAGGCCGAGTCGCGCGGAACTCCTCCGGCCGTCTCGAGACATGCCGGCTCCAGGTGCAATCCAGCTGGCGGCCGCCTGGCGATCGCGAGCCAGTACACTACTCCCTTGGAACTTGTGCCGCCTCGGGTCTTGATCCCGCGCTGCGGCCGGCGCAGTGCGCCAGTGACTCGTCCTGTCATTTTGACTCTTCGGCCTCCGTAATGATTCCGGAGGACGTCACGTGACGGGATGAGGCTTGCGTCAGCGATGTGTCCCATCGAAACGCCACGCGTATGGTTTATTCGCATTAAACCGGCTTAGCTTTTCATGCCTCGCCAGCCTTTAAATCTTGGAGCCCTTGAGGGTTTTCCCTACTCCCGTGCGTCTCCACTCTTTCTCCTTGCCGAGCGGTCGCCTCCGCCTCTCCCCCTTTAGCTCCAATGTCATCGCTCGAAGCCACCATCGGAGCCGGGGCCGGAGCCACCGGCGGGTCGGGCGGGCGCAAATGTGGCCGCCCGCTTGGGAGTCAAAACAAGGCGAAAGACCCGGCGGCGATGCCACCGGTTCCTCGGAGGCGCGGCCGCCCCCCGGGCAGCCGCAACAAGAAGACCCTGGAGGCACTTGCGGCTGCGGCCGCCGCAGAGCCCTTCGGGGCCAGCCACTCCACCGCCATCGTTGCGGCCCCCGGAGGGGTAGTCGCCTTGGCCGCCGCCACCGCCGCAGCCCCCGCGGCCGCGACCTCGGTCGCGGGCCTCACCAGGACTCCCCTGGAGGCAGCGGCCGCCCTTGTCGATGTCGCGATGGCGGTCGGGGCCGCCCCTCCGGGCCTCACCGGCAAGAGCGTCGGTGGCTCCTCCAGCGCGGCCGCCGGCAAGGCGCACAAGCCCCAACGCCCACCGCCAAAGTAGCGGCTCTCTTACACCCCAAAGCACAGGTTCGCCACCTCCGTGGTGCATCTGCTGGCCGGGTGCGAGGAGCGTCTGCCGCTCCCCGCTATTTTTGTCGGCACGATGGGGAAGAACCCCCCGACGAGCATCATGGTGGAGGACGGCAGTGGCGGCAAGCCCCTGTACCTCGTCGAGGTCCTCCACGATGAGCAGGGGAAGAGCTACCTCACCGAGTGCTGGGCGAAGTTCTTCGTCGATTATGACCTAAAGCGGGGCTGGTCTCTCATCCTGACCCACCGCTTCGGGTCGCCCATCCTCTGCGTCCGCATCGTCGATAACTCCGGCTGTGCCCGTGCCTACTCCCCCTGGCCGTGATCAGCCAGCGCCCTCGAAGCCCCCTCTTTGACAATGGCATCATCAACATAGGTCTAGGGATTTAGGGGGGAGTTCTTTTGCTATCTTGGCCCTTAGCCTGGCCCGTGTTATGTTACTACCCATCGTATGTCAAGAACTTTTTCAATTTCCTACAAATCTTTGCTTGTTCTTGCGTGAATGTCTCCTGTTTGTATTGTCACGCTGTGATGATTCCCCGGCTAGGGTTCTTCCTTCGACAAAACTGTTGCCGCGCGAATCTGTAGGTAGGGGCTACGATGGCCACTGACTTCGCAGACGCTTCTGGTGAGGTCCTCCGACTTCAGTGCGGTGGGAGCAGTGTTTCTGATGGCCGGCTCTAGGAAGTGCGAGCTCACCTCGACTTGGAGGAGTTGGAGTGAAGGCTAAGTCCTATGCTGGCTCAAGCAGGGCCGGAGCCGGCACATCTCCCTTCTCGGGCCCTCGCAAGTCCCTTGCCACGGCTGGAGTAAATCTCCAAGTTTCTGGCTTTAGCCATTACCTTGCGGGCGTTACGTTTCGATTTCATTGCTCGTTTTCTAATCATGTCGCAGCGTCGTCTGACCGGACAGCCAGCGAGGTACTGGAGCTAGCCCACGTCTGAGGGCCAATTCCCTTTCCCCTAGCCCCCGAGTTTTGGGGTAGCTGGACTGACAGCTGGCTCGAAACTAACTTTTCCGCGTACGGTGCTAACGTCGAGTGAGGTAGCTCTAGCTTCAAACCTCTTTGACGTGGCTACTCAGCCCAGACGTCGAGAGACTATGATCATCAACCATTCGCTGGCTTGCCTTTGTCCGGTTCCCTCAACTTTTTCCTTAATCTCCCCACCCTTCGGCCCTTCTACCCCCAACCGGCAGCCTAGTGCCGGTTGGTCTCCCTTGGGCCGGCAGCCAAATGCCGGCCTAGGGTGGGAGCGTGCCGCGGAGTGAGAAGTAGTAGTTTGGTTTATCGGGCACCCGACTCATGCTAGCCAACGCATAGTTAACGAACACTTCCTCCAACACTTGGTTGAGCGATTTTTCTATCGTTTACGGTTTTTCTCTGTGGCTTTCCTTCGTATGTGGCCTACCGGCTCCTATCCGTCTGGCTGCACGGAGCCGAAAGGTGGAGGTTGGGCTCGAGACCTTCTTCATACATAGTACTCATCCGACTGACGAGGAATCGATCATTTTTAGGGCTACCGGCTGTGGCTCGATGCCCGGAGCCGGCTGCCGGTCAAGTGAATAACGCAGGAAGCAAAATATACACAAAGTGTTTTCCTCGGAGCCAGCCGTAACTAGCCGCTCCGTCATCCTTTATTCATTGACAAGTTTTTTGGGGTACAAGCTTTTGCCTTAGCAGAAGAAAGGTCTTAGGAGACTGACATTCCAGGGATGCTCCGTCTCCTTGTCAGAGTTATCTGCCTTGTTCTTTCTAGGCTCTTGTGTGCCGATGAGGTAGTATGCCCCGTTGCCCAGCACCCGGCTGACAATGAATGGTCCCTCCCATGGAGAGGACAGCTTGTGCATGCCTTTGGTGTTATGGATCAGCCAAAGTACGAG
This sequence comes from Dactylis glomerata, assembly GCA_007115705.1. Lineage (NCBI taxonomy): Eukaryota > Viridiplantae > Streptophyta > Magnoliopsida > Poales > Poaceae > Dactylis > Dactylis glomerata. The sequence goes on from QXEO01000167.1 coordinate 2,280,205, forward strand.
ATCACCTTCGCGAAACGAAAGCGGGCGAATTTTCTGGCTGTGGTATCATCGCAGCTGCTGCTGATAGAGCGCTGATCTGGCCAAAGCCTGCTCTCATGCCTCCTCGAGGAGGTTGACGCCATCTTCACAAGCTTCTTTTGCTTGCTTCTCCATGTACTGGACAACTCTGGGCGCATCAAATTCGATATCAGTGGGCAACACTGCTTCGGCTCCATTGACCACGAAGAAAGGTGTGAAGCCGACAGAATGATTTGGAGTGGTGTGTAGGCTCCAGAGCACTAAGGGTAGCTCTTCGACCCAATAGCCGGCTGAGTGCTCAAGAGGCTCGGCCAGCCTTGGTTTGATGCTGGACAGGATCAGCCCATTTGCCTTCTCCACTTGGCCATTTGTCTGAGGGTGCACCACTGATGCTAAGTCCATGTGGTGACCCAGCATACCACTGCATGTGTAGTATGCAAGTCGTTGACATAACACTAATGAAACACCGTCTCACTAGTATTACATCCATCAGAGTGGTACAACAGAAACATTGCAGGTCCACGGTATGTCTATAGGATTACAATTTCAGCATACAGAAGATCTTCAGAACCTCCTCAACAGGTAGAGGTTTAGTCCTGGCGACTACAATCGAGAAAGAATTCAATGAAGACTAAACTAAACTACAACTAATGTAGTTGGTTAGCTAGAGAAATATCCTAGCTACTCAGGTTCTAGGAACAGGGAAACTGGTTCCCTTCTATCCCTAATCTAGTTTTCCACCAAGCTTCGCAATAATTGTCGACTCCGCTGAAAATCATGACGTCGGTAGAATTCTTCATCTTCATCTTTAGGTCTTGAGGTTGCATCCTTGGGTTCGCTTCAATCTAATTCTCCATAGTCTAGCAAGGGTTTAAGAGATTGAGGTGAGTAACGAGCGTTACCCAGCAAGTTTCTTTAGAAAGAAGTTGTGTGATATGTACTAACTAAAGCCATGGACCCAAAAGAGTCGTAGGCCAATGCAAGGTTTTATCAAAGTTTCTTGAAAGATTGCTTTTACTTATGAAAACTATGCCCAACAGCCAACACAGGTAGTAGTGCCTTGAGAGCACTTTTCCTGCCGCGTTCGCAGCTCCTTCCCGGAACAAGGGGTAACATGTCACATCCTTTTACACTCTGCAGAGGTGTGTCCTTCCAAAAGAGATCAAAGCCTTGTTGCACAACCAAGTCATGAGCTCGTCCACACTTCCTTGGTGTGGGGCCCAGTCATTGATCCAAGCCAATCACTGCCTTCTCCGCACAACGCATGCCCACCCAATTCACGCAAGCAGGTTATGCCCCTGATATTCACCCCCAACGATGAAGTACCTAGGCGTCCCTTGCGGACCATCATAGACAGCAGTGCCGTGAGAACTGAGGTGTCCCACCCATGTGCAAGTAGTCCTGCAAGATCTACCATGACCGGCAACTGGCTGCCCGTTGACATGCGAACGAGAGAAGATACAGCTGACTTTCCCGTCCCATTCCAAGTCTCTTGAACGACACAATTTTTACGGCGCCGGAAAAACTGTGGCATTGGTAGTTAATCCTAGGTTAACTTTCTCGTACAAGTGGAACCTCCACCACCACAATATTACCGTGGTTCCACCTGCTAGCCCTCCTAGGTTATCACCACAGGTCGATAACCACTAGTCATATTACTTATGAAAATAGGGTTTCCATCTTTTTTGGAAATGTTAGAGTTTGAAGTCAACACTTTTCAAGTAGTTTCAAAACCAGTGCAACCAAGAGATATGAGCAAGATAAACTTGCCTTTTGACTGCAAGATTATGCAAGCCAAGGTCTTCGATACGTAAGAAATCCAAATACTGAAATAGCACCATCATCTGGTAAAGATGATGTTAAAAAAATTGCAGCATGATATGCATAATATATGCTATGCATCGCTTTAAGAGTAACCCAACCCCGATGATTTAGGATTGGTGCATGGTGGTGATTTCTTTAAGATGTGTTGCACTTTTAGAGTGGATTCACAAACAAGGTTCTTATTAGGGTTTTAGGTTAGCATGCAAATGTTCTACAAATGGAATGATAAGGCATAACAATCTAATAGCATATAATTTATTTTGATTAGCATACTCAAGAACAAGTATTTACTTCAAAGCTTATAAGGCATTAATGTTTACTTACTATCTTCTTCAAAAGAGTAACTTTTGAAGAATATATTTATTAATGAAAGTACTACAAATAATAGTTAGTGTTCTGGGGTTTATTATAATTCTCTATTAATCATGGAGTAGTTTCTAGATGGACTCATACAAAGGAAACAAATTGAGATTCATTTAATACTTGAAGATTCTTAGTGGAGAATGATCATTCAAGGTAATTTACATTGCTATTACCATATAGGGTTGTTTCTATAGTTGATAACATCCTTATTACACAAAGAAGTAATTATTAAGGTGGTAACATGAAAGTAAAATTTAGAGCTCACATTAATCTTGTACTACTTGATCACATGGACATGCATTCCATTTGATTAGTAAAGGTTCTATAGTAGTTGCTCAAGTAAGATTTAATTCTTTAAAGATTCTTTAGAGTTTTAGAATTATATATTTTAAGTCATTATTGAATTATGTATCCTATTTGATTAAAAACAATTCTAAGGTGATTAATGGATTCAAGTGAAGGAATAACTTATAAACATGGGTTGTTATTTATTTAAGATTTTCCTCAATTTTAGTTTTTAGGGTTTAGGTCTTAATACTCAGGATTGGAGAAGTAATGCTCAAATAAGAAAATAAATATTATATCATAGTTCTTGGACTTAAGAAGTACTTAATTGCTAGTTTTATTTATTTTTAATAATTTCCTGTTATCAAATAACTCTGAGTTTGTAGGATTTGTTTCATTCTTTTAAATGATATTTTTTTCTAAGGAAATAGTATAGCCAAATGACCAAACAATGGGCTGAGCCCAGCTGGTCTAGTTGGACCAATTCGGCCCACCAGGCCCGGTCTGGCTCGGGTCAAGACCCCGACCTGACCCACAATCCCCTCTCTCTCTCATTCCTCGCCTCACGCACAGAGCCCCCCTCCTGGCCTCCTATGCGATGCCGCCGCTACCGCTCTACTCTGGCCGATCGCCGGCCTGCTCCCGCGCCACCGCACACCGGTGAGGCTCCGCCTGATCCTCCTCACTCGACTCCCTGCTCGCGACCCCTCGGTATAACCCCGCACACACGCCCCACACGAAACCCTAGCCATGGCTCTGCTCGGGCTATCGGCGCTGCTTTCTCCAGCTACCGATGGCCGTCCTTAGCACGGCCGCACAATGCTGGGACTCTGCCCCCTTCTCCCCCGTCTAGTCCTCCGCGTCGATCTTCTCGACCCCAACCTCACGCCCCTGTGTCTCGGGCTCCCAGGTGATTTGGTGGTCAGGTGGTGTGGTGCTGTGTCTGCCACTCCGTGAGCTCGACGCCGGCGGGACGGCAGTAGCTGCAACCCTAGTGTCTATGATTCCCTGCCTCGCAGCCCTATTTCTTTCATGGTGATGCTGTGGCATGGTGGTGCTGGTGAGATGTGGGTACTGGTCATGACCTCTCGGCCGTTGCTGTGCTCCCGTGTCCCTGGTGTCGAGGCCGACGGGACGGTGGTGGTGCTGCCTTGGCGGTACTGGTGTGGTTGATATACTGGTGATGTTGGTGATGCTGCTGTGCTGGACTACTCTCCGACCTTGATGCCGGTGGAATGGTGATGTCGACGCAACCCCGGCGTCGCTGCCTACACTACTGTGAGCTACCCCACACCTATCTCTCTGAATTTGTGCTCTGCTTGGTACTAGTTGATTCAATTACTGTTAATGGTACCCTATTGGGCTATGGTGTTGTGCTTGTGTGTTGATTTCATGCGGTGCTATGATCAACTGCTATTGGCTATAGTATCTTACTTCGTTGGCCTGGGAGTAACCTCCTGGACCCTAAGTAGATCCATGTGGCTTATTGATTCATAAATTGGTTGATCTACTAGCATGCTATTGAGTACCAGATCATGTGCATACATGAACTGATCTTATGATTGAGTTGGTGTGATCTAAAATGATAATGTTCAGCCTTTGGTCAGAACAGTTGCTAGACAAATAAACTGATAAGAACAGATATTTGCTTGCTCTTGACCTAGCCTATGATGCAAAGGCTGAGGCACAATTTGTACAAGAACAGATACTTATTTGGTGGCCTCCCAGATCCCTATGATGATCTTGCATAGCACCTCTATGGAATACTGAGGGAAAAATCCATCACCCTATCCTCCTAGGTATACTTCTAGTTGAAGGGTATTTTGATGTGATGATTTTTATGTACTTCTTTTATTTCCAGAGATGATTATGCAATACTAAGAATAGATACTGTGGTCTTGATCTTTGGCTATTCACCTTTTTCTGGAGTTTTTGGAAGATGAGGTCGGTACTAGATCTTTGGATCAGGTGCCCTTCTTCTTCCTTTTAGCTTGTGCTCCTGGCAGCACTGTTTCTCCTTTCTTGGCTGCCCTGCTCCTCCTTGCTTGGCTCTTGCTTGATGGCCTGCTCCTCCTAGCTTCAGTTCAACTCCTGGCGCTTCACTTGGTGATTTATGGTGCCAGTGGTGTTCTTGATGGTTGATGGGCAACTGAATGAAACGAGCTCTGATGAAGCTAATCCAGTTTTCCCACGGTGGTTTTGTATCTATGGTACTATGTTGCTGTGATGACAGCACACGCCATGCATGGTGTGTGTGTGCTACTTGTAGATGGACCCTCTTTGTAGTGTATGTGGGCAAATTGCCTTTCTTTTACCTCATGAGTAAGGTACGGCTGGAGTGGTACTTATCCTTGTTTGTCTTTATTTTTGGTACAGCCAAGTGGCTCAATGCATGTGGGCTTCCTGTTATAACTCTATGGCTAACATACTTTTGCTAATTATCAGTGGCTTTGAATAACTAATTAAGCTTATGCTTAATTAGCTAATACTTGATCATCAGTGGTATTGTTGGCTACAGTTCCTGTTGGTAATCAATACCAGCAGAGAACTATATTAATTTCAAAGGTGGGTTCTGTAGCTAGGAACTTGACTGGATTAGAGGGAATTAAATTATATTGCCTTATCAAATGGATCAGATCTTGTTACCATATGCCTCTTGTTGCTTTCTTGATCCCTATGCGATCCATGTTGCTTTTCGATGATCCAAATTGACACATATGTCCTAATTGTTGCCTAAGATATTAAATCCCTCTGATCACATTTGGATATTAGGACAAGTTCCTAATATTCTTTAGTTGAGTTCCAAAACACTAAAATGCCTCATCCCTGATGATGCAAATATTCTAACCATAACACAATTATTTCTTTTCTTTGCTGTTTCTTTTATTACAGGTAAAGGACAAGAAGATTAAGAAGATATAAAGATTTAGTTTAGGTTTTTAGTTTATTCATTTTTGTAATTCTTCATTCCTTTTTTGTAATTAATCTCATATTTTGAGATTTTGTAATATAATAACTTATTTATTTGTATTAAAGGCATTTATTTCATATTCATTCTTGTGTTCTACTTTTATAATTTCATTAATCATTTAAACTTCAATTCAAATTTATTTGAATTATTTGCATTTTAAATTCATACTAGCACATTTGCCCGTGCGTTGCTACGGATAAAATTATATAGCTAATAAAAACAAATTATGATATTTTCTTATCTTCCTCTCTTTGCACATCCTCATTTCTATGAGGCACTGTTGGATATCTTTTATTTGGTCACTAACTACTTCGGGGTCTTATCCCCAGTCTCTATATGAAGCGATGCACTGTGTTTCAAGATTTTTGTAAGTGTATACCATAATGAGAAAATATTAATCTCACAACATTTAGCAGTTGACCGGTAAATACCTATTTTTGATGAACTACCACAAGACACTGACAAACACCATGTGGAGGGAAAAGCGACATTGCCTGCAGCCTCGTATCATGCTCAGTTCCGCCTCTTGTGATGCTCATCATGTAAGAGCAACTCTAGCAGATCCCTCATCCGCGCGACCAGTAACTCGCGGATGGGGATCGGGATGGAGGGAGTTTGCAGGTTCGATCGATAATGCACAGAACAGAAACCGTAAAGGAAATTACAAATTTTAAAAAACACAATGCGCGTCAGATTTTCTTGCATTTTCTTGTCTGTATGAACATTGCATATATTTTACATAGGCCTCCGCCTGTCAATTTTACCAAAATTTGCTCCGAAAACATCATCGGAGACGACAGAGGCGGCGGCAAACCCTAACCCTAGCTACCCTACTGCATTACCCAGTGGTAGGGGCAGCATCGACGACAACCTAGAGGTCGTCGGAGGAGTAGATGGCATCGATGAGGAGCTCCTGCAGCTCCGCCTCCCTCTTCCACTTTGCCGCTGGCTCGGCCTCCCGATGGCTGCACTCCCTGATCAGCCCGAGGATGCGGGGGAGAGCCTCATCGGCGACGAAGTCCTCGGGGCCAATCCGCGAGCCCGTAGGACGCGACGGAGGGGGTCACATCGACCTCCATGCTCGCGCGGGACACGCACGAGGAAGACGCGCCCGGCGCCGAGGAAGAGCTCGATGCCCCCGCGTCGTAGCGGGAGCGCTGGGGAGCCGCCGGCGCAGATGCGGGAGAGCCGGGGAAGGGGCCAACATTGGTTGGCACGCGCCTCCCATTTGTTGAAGCCCGGCGGCGGCCTGATGCCGTACTTCGTGAACCGGGGCGACCCGCGGAGGAGCACGGCGTTGGAGCGCTGCTTCTTCGCCTCCTCGTCGTCGTTGTCGTGGCCGCGCGATGGGCCGGACCGGCCGATGTGACCCCCGCCGCGGCCGATTGATGAGCTCCCGGACATGCTGCTGAGCAGCACGGGGCAGATCTGTGCGCGGCAGGCTCACGCGTGCGGCTGGCGGTGAGCAATTGCGGCGGTGGGGGGGATTGGGAGGGGATTGCGGCGAGGGGGAGATCAGGTCACGACCCGCATCGACCCCCTCGACCGCTATATATCGCGGTCGATGCGGGCTGGATGTGGGCGCCTGCATCGCGGATGGGGGCCGGCGGGCCGATGCTGAATCTTATCGGTGCAAAAAAAGGCCCCCAACCTGCAAATCAGCTCGAGCGGCATGATGCGGGCCGGGATGTGCAGGAACCTGCAGCACCACAACGAGCTTCATGGTACTTTTGAGAACAGTATGTGTATGCTAACTACCAGCATGAGAAGGTGCAGAGTTTGCTCTATCCATTGAGTGAGCCAGCTTGCCAAAACTGAAATTTGATTATTTAGGATGACCCTTTTTTCAGTGAAACAGATTCAAAAACAGAGCCCAGCTTAGCCATGCAATCGTCTTTTCAATTAGCAGCATCGCAGGCGTGCAAAAGCAAGTAGCCTCCGTGGACCGACTCTTGGAAGTAAACCAGCTGCTTGCCTACTGAAATCACGCCATAGCGACAGAGGAAGCTCATGCCTCTCGTAATTTGTACACATATTCAGTTGTGCTCTGATTTCGCTATCCCTATTTACTTGTTTAGTGTAATCACCAAAATATCAAGCTTCAAGTAAGCAGGCAAGAAACGAACTCATATGTTGCATCTACATGCAATAGTCCTTTGAACTGCACTTTCAGTTAGAATCCACGATTTTATCTCATGGGCACATTCAGTTGCGACCATGCACTGCAGTATAATCTAATGCGCTCAAGACTAATTCAGGCTGAGCTAGCGCACGTAATAGCCCGGGCATGTTTACCACAGTAAACCGTAATGATAATCCCTCTGTGATTCGGCTAGGAAACCGACTCCACGCCACGCGGACGGTCGGTGGAAGTGCGAGCACGCCGTCAGGTGGTGAACCGACGCTGCACCCTTCCAGGCAGAGTCTGGCAAGATCCAGCCCTGCACACGACTGCCCTCGATCTCCACCGATTCCGCGCCCAAGGAACCCTAGCGTTGTCAATGAAGCAGGCTGTGGCCGGTGCCTTCCTCTCATTTTTTTGACATGGCCGATGCCTTCCTTTGAGAAGGTTGAAAAGGCTCGTATGTCTGGCAGGGCGAAGTGGCTCTGTGCGTTCATCCTAGGCCTCAATGATGGGCTGATGTCTGTGGCTTGTCTTACTGGTACCCGCATCATGGCCACCGGCGAGTTCGTGTCCAGCCGCTCCCCTCAATCACGGTCTGGATCGATGCGGAGCTTAACCACCCACTGTTGCCGCCTCGCCTCCGTACAACCAGTACTGGTGACGGCGGAACCTATCAGAAATCATCGGATCGTGCGCTCCTCCTGCGAACCCAAGCACTTCCGGCTCGTCGTCCCCGGCGATATTCAGGCTGACGGCAGGAGTTAGGTAGCTTGACCGGCCACCAGATCAATCGCAGACGACGGGAATCTGCACCTATTTCGAGTTTTCGACTCGTGGTTTGGACGGATTTAACTTGGCTGGTCCGAGTTGTACACAAATCAGATCAGAGGCAGGGCTGGTCACGACGTCGATTAAGGATGTGATATGCGGTTAAGGAGACGTGCGGGACGGAGGGGGAGGAAAGCGTATTTTTGGTGGATTGAAAGCGTATTTGCGAGCCACGGACCATACCTGTAGCAATATTATTAGTAGAGATGTTGAATTCAAATTCTTCCCCCAAAACCAACGATTCAACAAAGGTCATGCCGAAATTTATCGCACTCAAGTCGATGACTAACTCAATTCCCATCGACGCAAGGGAAACCTCGATCACTTTGCTAGCTACAATTGAAAGCGCAAAAATTCTCCAGATTTTCTATGCATGAATGCAATGCACATATCTATTCCCTCTCTATTTCTAGTCTCAAATTTTGGGATGTTATAGCCTCTCCCCCTTAAACAAAACTTCGTCCCGAAGTTCGAACTCTCTTGCGTTTTGGAATGAACTGTAAGGTTGTTATCATCTATCTTGCAACTCCTTCTCCAACTAATTTGGATATATATGGTATCCACTGCCTAGAGTTTCTCTTAAATCTTCCATTGTCTAACTCTGAACAGTCACTTGAATTCTATCCAACCTCTTCTCTTTTTGTTACTTCTCTTGGATTATCCATTTTTTAACACCTTCTAGGGCTTATAGGATCCTACTAGTTGATCTAGCAAGTTTTCATAACTGGGTTCTTCATTTTACCTCCTAAAAATGGATTGTATACATTTTGTCAGTCCACTTCATGGTTTCTTATCCACCTCTATGGGTTTCTGCTGGTCTTCTAGGTTCAAGTCTATGGTTAACTTTTGATATTGATCTTGATACCCGTTGTGGTTCATCCCAGCTGTTCTTCCCAATTCACCAAGTCGACTACTTCCAACTCATTGCTTAACTCTCCCCCTTAGACTTTTCTAGTGGTCTTTGAACTTATTGTCCCCTAACCATTTGGACTCCATGGTTAGACTATAAATATTGGTAGGTCTTACTACTACGTTCTTCTAATGCTTTCTCGAAGAACTATGCGGTGTACCCACACAATTGTGGATATCAGGTACAAATTCCTTGATTGTATATTTAGGTAGGCGTTCTATTACACTTTTGGATGTATGTACTTACCCAAAAGTTGTAAGGTTGATGAGAATTGTGTTTTCCCATTGTTATTTATCTTAATTCAAACGGTAGGGTATATACAAAGCCACGGGAGAAATCCGGCAGAGTTTCTCTTGTACCGGAGGATATCCACGACAGGCAATTGTATAATTTGAACAAAATATGAAGTAACATGGCTATAAACAAACCAATGGTCCCAACGGATCATTGTTGACATGTATCCTCACAAGTCTTAGTCCGTAGACAGAGACTACATCTCTTAGATAAGGAAAGGTATTGCTAAAGTCTTAACCACCAATCGACAATTCAAGATTTTTGGACGAGGGATCAAAGTTATACAGAGATGTTATGTGTCTTAGTCACGCTATCAATGAGGGTTACTGGGGTTACCACTCCCAGGCTGAATAAAGCAGCAGGCAATACCGGAATGGATCATCGGTACTACAACACCTCAATCAACCCGTGATGTACTAAGCATAACCAAGGCTGCATAACAACGAGCTCAAATACCATAAACTCAATTGCGGTTACCTAATTAGTGGTTCTACTCAGTAATCTAAAGTTACCTCTAGTATTTTAGGAACTAGAGTGTTACTAATTTCCAACTTTTCTATTGTTTACTAAACTAGTTGTGGATCCTTCTAATCTTCCTTTGAAGTATCAATGAAGCTTCCTCCTTCTGGCTACCTTTATTTGATGATTCCTCATCTTCTGGCTTGATTGCTTTGGGAATTCATCTCTCCCTCACACGAATCCTTTAAGCCATTTGAACTATAACATCAAGTAATAACTTGATGATGCAACATGCACTTGCACATCAGAGTCAAACTTCATGCATAGGTCTAGTCACACAATAAAATCCAAGAAGATCCAAAATTGTGCAGGCAACATACATCATCATAAGCCTATGAGTAAAACATCTCTAGAGTTCAGGCTTAGATGTGTACCTTATAGCACCAAATAATATAGGTTTATATTATGCTATATTGCACATAGTGGTGGACTACTATTCTTTATCTCAATATTTACTCCATTTGCTCAATTGTAAACAAAATTTTTTGATAAAAGGGTTTGGGAACCACTCTAACGGATCCAGATTCCTTTAAGACTACTACTTCTAGCTTACCTTCCGTCCTATTGAAGACTAATCTCACATGATCTCTCAAACTTCTTACATTCCTATACCTCGTACATACTTCACTGAGCATGGTACACACAACTCCATGACTTTTACAGGGCTTCTCCATTATGCTTTACTAATTCTTCACCGACTAAAGACTATAGTTTTGGTACACTTGACCTAGTTACCATAATTTGGAACACTTCATTCACCAATCTCCTTGAGTATCTTCTTCCTCAGCTTGAAATTGCTGGTCTACTACCAAGTTCTACTCCTTCATGTGAAGATTCTCAGGTGAATCTAACATGATTAAAGTGTTTAAATTGTCAGTACATCGTTCTTGTATATGGCATTCTTAAGTATCCATATACAGGACTGAAACCTGAGGTCCTACTACCTCGTATAGTCTCACTTTATCACTTAACATCATCCTACTATAATTGTAGATGACTTAAGTTTAACAAATTGCCCTTGGTATACTTCTTCCAATAGGATAGTTCCCATTCTGGTTGTATCTTTTCCTTGGACTACCATGTATTGTATACCAAATGTGATCTACTTCCATCCTTTATGTAAGGATCTTATGATGTCATCTATCTATGGTATGGAACAAGATATCTAACTTCACTTAAGAATAACAGGTAAGAAAATTTGACTCGAGTGTGTCAGGATTATTCTTTTGTTGAATATCCATCCCACGTCATAAGAAGAATTGGTTTAGATAAGATGGCTTCCTATAGTCACTACCAAACCTACAGGTCTCCTATTAAAGGGTTTTAATCCTAGGGTCAAAGCGTTTGCTCTGATACCAGCTGTGGTGACCCAGCATACCACTGCATGTGTAGTATGCAAGTCGTTGACATAACACTAATGAAACACCGTCTCACTAGTATTACATCTGTCAGAGTGGTACAATAGAAACATCGCAGGTCCACGGTATGTCTATAGGATTACAATTTTAGCATACAGAAGATCTTCAAAACCTCCTCAACAGGTAGAGGTTTAGTCCTGGCGACTACAATCGAGAAAGAATTCAATGAAGACTAAAATAAACTACAACTAATGCAGTTGGTTAGCTAGAGAAATATCCTAGCTACTCAGGTTCTAGGAACAGGGAAACTGGTTCCCTTCTATCCCTATTCTAGTTTTCCACCAAGCTTCACAATAATTGTTGACTCCGCTGAAAATCATGATGTCGGTAGAATTCTTCATCTTCATCTTTAGGTCTTGAGGTTGCATCCTTGGGTTGCCTTCAATCTAATTCTCCATAGTCTAGCAAGGGTTTAAGAGATTGAGGTAAGTAACGAGCGTTACCCAGCAAGTTTCTTCAGAAAGAAGTTGTGTGATATGCACTAACTAAAGCCATGGACCCAAAAGAGTCGTAGGCCAATGCAAGGTTTTATCAAAGTTTCTTGAAAGATTGCTTTTACTTATGAAAACTATGCCCAACAGCCAACACAGATAGTAGTGCCTTGAGAGCACCTTTCCTGCCGCGTTCGCAGCTCCTTCCCGGAACAAGGGGTAACATGTCACATCCTTTTACACTCTGCAGAGGTGTGTCCTTCCAAAAGAGATCAAAGTCTTGTTGCACAACCGAGTCATGAGCTCGTCCACACTTCCTTGGTGTGGGGCCCAGTCATTGATCCAAGCCAATCACTGCCTTCTCCGCACAATGCATGCCCACCCAATTCACGCAAGCGGGTTGTGCCCCTGATATTCACCCCCAACGATGAAGTACCTAGGCGTCCCTTGCGGACCATCATAGACACCAGTGCCGTGAGAACTGAGGTGTCCCACCCATGTGCAAGTAGTCCCGCAAGATCTACCGCGACCGGCAACTGGCTGCCCATTGACATGCGAACGAGAGAAGATACAGCTGACTTTCCTGTCCCATTCCAAGTCTCTTGAACGACACAGTTTTTACAGCGCCGGAATAACTGTGGCATTGGTAGTTAATCCTAGGTTAACTTTCCTGTACAAGTGGAACCTCCACCACCACAATCTTACCATGGTTCCACCTGTCAGCCCTCCTAGGTTATCACCACAGGTCAATAACCACTAGTCATATTACTTATGAAAATAGGTTTTCCATCTTTTTTGGAAATGTTAGAGTTTGAAGTCAACACTTTTCAAGTAGTTTCAAAACCAGTGCAACCAAGAGATATGAGCAAGATAAACTTGCCTTTTTGACTACAAGATTATGCAAGCCAAGGTCTTTGATACGTAAGAAATCCAAATACTGAAATAGCACCATCATCTGGTAAAGATGATGTTAAAAAAACTGCAGCATGATATGCATAATATATGCTATGCATCGCTTTAAGAGTAACCCAACCCCGATGATTTAGGAGTGGTGCATGGTGGTGATTTCTTTAAGATGTGTTGCACTTTTAGAGTGGATTCATAAACAAGGTTCTTATTAGGGTTTTAGGTTAGCATGCGAATGTTCTACAAATGGAATGATAAGGCATAACAATCTAATAGCATATAATTTATTTTGATTAGCATACTCAAGAACAAGTATTTACTTCAAAGCTTATAAGGCATTAATGTTTACTTACTATCTTCTTCAAAAGAGTAACTTTTGAAGAATATATTTATTAATGAAAGTACTACAAATAATAGTTAGTGTTCTGGGGTTTATTATAATTCTCTATTAATCATGGAGTAGTTTCTAGATGGAATCATACAAAGGAAACAAATTGAGATTCATTTAGTACTTGAAGATTCTTAGTGGAGCATGATCATTCAAGGTAATTTACATTGCTATTACCATATAGGGTTGTTTCTATAGTTGATAACATCCTTATTACACAAAGAAGTAATTATTAAGGTGATAACATGAAAGTAAAATTTAGAGCTCACATTAATCTTGTACTACTTGATCACATGGACATGCATTCCATTTGATTAGTAAAGGTTCTATAGTAGTTGCTCAAGTAAGATTTAATTCTTTAAAGATTCTTTAGAGTTTTAGAATTATATATTTTTAAGTCATTATTGAATTTTGTATCCTATTTGATTAAAAACAATTCTAAGGTGATTAATGGATTCAAGTGAAGGAATAACTTATAAACATGACTTGTTATTTATTTAAGATTTTCCTCAATTTTAGTTTTTAGGGTTTAGGTCTTAATACTCAAGATTGGACAACTAATGCTCAAATAACAAAATAAATATTATATCATAGTTCTTGGACTTAAGAAGTACTTAATTGCTATTTTTATTTATTTTTAATAATTTCCTGTTATCAAATAACTCTGGGTTTGTTGGATTTGTTTCATTCTTTTAAATGATATTTTTTTTCTAAGGAAATAGTATAGCCAAATGACCAAACAATGGGATGAGCCCAGTGATGTCTACACACGCTTCTGTTCTTGTAGATAGTGGTGGGCCTCCAAGTGCAGAGGTTTGTAGAGCAGCAGCAAGTTTCTCTTAAGTGGATCGCCCAAGGTTTATCGAACTCAGGGAGGAAGAGGTCAAAGCTATCCCTCTCAAACAACCCTGCAATTATGATACAGAAAGTCTCTTGTGTCCCCAAACACCCAATATACTTGTCAGATGTATAGGTGCACTAGTTCGGCGAAGAGATAGTGAAATACAAGTGGTATAGATGATTATAAGTTGTAAATACAATCTAGAATAAAAATGGCAGCAAGCAAACAAGTAACAAAACAGCAAGTAAACGGTGTGCAAAGCTTGGAAACAAGGCCTAGGGATCAAACTTTCACTAGTGGCCACACTCCCCACAAATATAACATGATTGAACAAATAAATAACTTCTCTTCACTATGGTACTCTGAATTACTCTCCTATTGAACAACACTAATCATTGCGTAGGTGTGGGGAACCCCGGGATCTAAGCTATACAGAGATGTTATGTGTATTAGTCACGCTAGCAACGAGTGATACTGGGGTTACCAGTCCCAGGCCAGAACACCATCGGCAGGCAGGCCGGAATTAAACATCGGCGCTACACATCTCGAAGCGCCGTGAAACTAATCATAACCAAGACTGCATAATAGAGAGCTCGAGAATCTTAAACCCCTCTCGTGCACTTTATATCCATACACGCATCATGCACGAGATGGGTAACCAAAGTTGGTACACAACAATGACTCTACGACTCAAAGGTAATATTGTAAAGCTCTTACCTGAGCAAAGATCCAAAGGATTACAAACAGAGGTCACTGACCAACATTACATCAAACAACGGAAGGAAGGTTATGCTATTAGACATAGCAAGGATGACATGGCCTAAGAGGCCAGAAGCATAACAACGACAACCCATTCTGCAGCCCCAAGCTGCTGTCTGGGTACCCCAAGCTACTCGTCGGTGTCGATCTTCGTACGGAACTCATCTTTGTTGTGGAACTCACTCTGCAGCAAAAATATCAAAAAAGGGGGGTGAGTACATAAGGTACTCAGCAAGACTTACGTATCCTATTAGCTAAACTTGGTTAAGAAAGGCTTTCTGTGGAGTTATTTGCATAAAGCTATCTTTATTTGCATAAAACAAGTAAGAGCAGAAGCTCGACTACTCAGAATGTTTCAAAAGAGTAAGAGAGCGATATCTTTTATCATTATTGAGACATCCACCGAAATCATCATCAGCTGAACCTATCCACTAGGATTACATCCTCGAAACCCCAGAGGAAAGCAACCCTATTCATACTTTGCTTTTCAAGTTTTACGATGAGGTTAAAGTTCTCTATGATCAAGCATCTGTCTCCAAGTCGTCCATAACCGTGGACACGGCTTTTCGAAAAGATTTAACCCTGCAGGGGTGCACAACTTTACCCACACATGCTAACTGACTCTTAGCGCCGTACGTTACACACTTCCCTTGGTGTGCCGGCAGAGGGTGGTCGACCAAGACCTCCCCGTTACTTTGTCTAAACCATGAGTTCACTAAAAGAGGGAAGCTCCGCCATAACGGGTCCAGTCCCAAAGTCGGTCCCCCTAGTTGTGTGCAGGGGTTGGTTTACCAGAGGCCGCACCTCAAGCAACCCGGGCCACGTTCAAAACAAAGTTTAAGCACCCAAATAAGGTGACTCATGGAACAGACTAGGCAAGTTGGGGTCGAGGGGGCTCCCATAAACCCCCGTGTGGCTGTACGCTCAGTCTTGGATCAAGAGACAAGAACTCGGGTCCTAGGGTCGGCAAGAATGAGTCAAATAACCACATCCCATGTGGCGGCTCATCCACGCCTTTAGCATGTTTATTCACCACCTTCACTGATCAAACCACGTTAACATATCATACTAGGTTCATTTGCAGCTCTGGTTCATTAGCCATATGTACCAGAGTAAACAACTAAGCATGGCTAAGCATTTCAGATATATAAAAGCTCTAGCGACGCACACAAGCAAAATCTAGTCATGCTAGGAGCAGTGGATCAGGGTATTTTAGTCGACAAGAATGGAACATGCTTTAGATATGTTAACTCTACCTATCGATAAAAGACAGTTGAACCGTATATTGCAAAATAGTAAGTTTTGAAATACTTTAACACCATAGGTTCAGAGGGGGGGCTGCTTGCCTTGTTGCTGATAACCAAAGAATATAGATATCCAGGGTTCTTCTTCTTGAATTGTTCATCGATGGATAAGCATTGATCTTTGGTGTCGTCGATCTTGAGATCAGATCGTTGCTCGCATCAACTCCGGATCCTACCGGGGAGAAACAGAAACACACCGGAAAAAGAAAGATAGCATTCAATACATGGCATCGATGCGCAAACAAATATGATGATATGACAAGTTTAGGATGCTCAAAATAAACCCTAATACTAGCTAGTCAGGCAGCGGGTTTTCGGACACTTCCGAAGCGACGATCCCATAAACCCTAAATTTCACCGGAGGGGGTATGATTGCTCTTCTATATTAAGCAGGGTTCAAAGTTGATTAGCAATGCATGAATTTGACATAAACTTGTAAATTACATTTTTCTGAGCATTTTGATAGGTCATACACCTTTTTCTGATAAACAGGTAATTTGTTATGCATTTTACAAGATTTGCACTATTTCTGAAATTCCCTGGAAATAAAACTAAGGCGCAGGGACTTTTTACACTGAGGGCTACTCTAGCCCCTGTGGCTGACAGATGGGCCCGAGGCCACCTCAGCCACCACATCAGCCGAACAGGCCAGGGCCAAGTCGGCCTCTTCCTGGGCAGAACATGCCCCGACCAGCTCTGGTCGTCGACCACCGGCGATGGAGGAGGAGCTCCTGGGAGGGAGGGGAAGCAGGGGAGATGCGGAGGCTCACCACGAGGACGCCCGCGAGGCCGGCAGGGGCGGGTGTCACCGGAGGGCGTCGAATCGGGCGGTGGAGGACCTCGGGACCTGCAGGGAGAATGGCGACGGCGGCGGCGTTTCGGAGCGGGGCGGCTCGATTCCTCGAGCAGGGAGGAAGAGGGCGGCGAGGCAGAGTGGTAGGGCATGGCGGCGGAGCCTGGGGAGGCGGGGAGCGGCGAGGGCGAGAGGCGGCCATGCGCGGCGAGCTCGGGCGCGCGTGCGGGAAGAGGAAGAGAGGAAGAGAGAGCAGCCAGAGAGGGAGAGACGGAGAAGGGCGGCGCAGGGTATTTATCCCCTCGCAGGGCCGAGCGGCGGCGGGAATCGCAGCGCGGCGGCGTAGCGGATGGCATCGGCGGTGACACGTAGCTGCTTCTGCGCGTCCTGAGGAAGACGATGGGATGAGAAGGTGGGCTGGGCCTGGTTGGGCCACTATTTGCTGCACCAAGCGGCAGATAAGAGAGAGAGGAGGAAGGGCTTGGGCCGGATTCGGCCAGGAGAGAAAGAAATGAATTTTTTTCTATACACTCTTTTCTATTTTCTGTTTTTAAACAACTTTGGCTATTTGCAAACATTGTAATATTCAAACTTGGTTATAAAGATATATAAAATATGTAGTGGCTTTTGCAACATATTTTTGAAGGTCCACATGTTTTGTTTGGCACGTTTGAAACATTTTGAACACAGTCAAAAAAGAGAAAGAGATGGGCATTTTAGGGTTTTCACTCAAACTTTTAAATGCAAAATTTTCTTAGTGGATTTTAGATGATGCTTATGATGCAAATGATCTTAATTACAAACACGGGCTGTTACAGCTCTACCCACCTTACAAGAATCTCGACCCCGAGATTCCTAGGTAGGAAAAGAGGGAAGGAGTTACAACTATCTTCAATGATCTTCAGAAGCTCACCATGATCTTCTTTCTTGAAGGAAAGAGGGAAGAACTCTGGAAAGATGGATCTTCTCGAAGATCGAGTATTCCATGGTTAACTCATGGAAAGAAGGTTTCATAAACATATTTTGAGCTGACAGACATGAAACACCTGAAGGTAACAGAAGAAATGGGAAGTTCCAAGTTTGATACGCCAAGTCGTGAGTACATTCGAGTTGTACTCGCAAACTATAGAAAGAGAGAGCGTTGGAGGTGCACTATGGTGGTAGGAAGGGAAAGCTCAAATATAGTTTGCTTTATTTGAAAACATGGTTTCTCGTGTCGCTATAGCATGTATAGAACCTTGTTCTACGACATTTCTATATCCTTATTAAAAACTGTTATAGAACATTTTTGGTGAACTCTGGGAAGAGATAACCCAAAGGGAAGGGTAAAACAATGGCCAACGAAGTGTGAAAGATTAGCCATGGAGTAGAATTGGTTCTTATACCATGAAGGGGTACACCGTTGAATTGGGAGACTCGTAGAACACTCGTGATTAAAAGTCTTGGGCCATCATGTGACTGACGAATTCACACAATGTATTACTTGGTTGGAGTTTCAAGTATCGACAAAGGGAATGGTGAAACCTTGCAAGTGTGAAAGTTCATCCACAGGGTGGATTTGATCCAGAAGGAGTTATTTCCACAAGAGGAAGGTTCTACAAGATTGACTAGGATACATTTAGAAACTTTGATTCCATTGTTATAGATACCAATAGCAAGCTTTAGAAGCCATCAAACAGGCATCAAGCAAAGGTCGGACTTCAAGAGTAAGAGATACCATAAGGGGCAACTTCTAGAATAGTCACATGAAATCCTCATGAAGAGTGGTTGTTTTTGAGACATCAAGGGATAGTGGCAATAGGCATTCCGGTTAGTTGTGTCAACCACAACATCAACCTTGCCGAATTTCAAAGAGACGTATGTCAAACCTTGAGGAACACTAACCATCATTGCTGCTTGAGATTCAGCTCTAGTTAGATGAAATCATGCTTCAGACTTAGTATATCCGAATGGAAAGTTTCAATGGATGCCATCGGGATAGCGTTGCTAGATTCTCAAGATATGGGCTACAATGTCAGTCTCCAAAAAGATAAGTAAGATTGCGATTCCCAAAAGACAATTGCACCAGCAAGATCTTATTGCAATGAAACACAACCGAGTCCTTGTCGGGAGAACATGAAAGAAGATAGTGAAGGTTTCTTGTTCTTGAATAAATAAGTCAGTGGCTTGGTGTGCATATAGGAAATTTTCAAGAAGATGGAGGCAACAACCTATCATCTCAAGAATAATCCGCACATGCATGACCAATTCAAGATGATTCCCGAGGGAACAAAGTAAATTATTCTTGATTTCACGACGACATCTTTCAGCAATTGCACGTGAATCAGAGGAAAATTCACTTCCAACATCCAGAACTCATACTTTGTGATGACACAAAGATGGTTCTAACAAGTTTCCAACATTAATGCCAAATGTCCAATATGAATATCTTCAAATATGGAGAGAATAAGAACGTCATCGATGGGCTCAACAACAAGCTTATTTAAATGCTCCAAAAAGACGGACTCATATATTGCAGGAACAATGCAAAAGTATTGGTCAGACCGAAGAGGATGATGATGCACTCAAGTGAAAACCATGAGTATAAACACCATCAAGATTGTCCTTCAGACCGAGTTTGATTTGACGATAGCCCAACTCAAATCAAAAATTGGGAGGATAGCATATCCAAAGAGAAGATACTACCTTGCTTTAACACGAACAAAACTAGATATCCCTTAAGAAGGAACAAAGTCAGATAAAGCTTTTGTCTTTCAACTCTCCAAGTTGTTGTTTAAGCTCAACCAACTAGTCCAGGGTATCAAGTATGGATTCTTGGAGAAAAATGTGATTTAGAGAACCAGCTTGCTCATGAACTTGACAAACCGATCATGTGAAAACATGGCAATACTTCTAGAAAGACATCCAGAATATCACGAGCCACCGATGTGTCACTAAGTTCAAGAGGGAATCTCGCTTTACAAGGGAAGCGATGTGGTCTTGAGAGTTTTGGCACAAACCTAACTCTTTGACCAAAGAACGTGCACCAAATAGAACGGACTTGGCAACACAGTGAAACTTCACTTAGTGATCGGTTAACCAATCATACTAAGAGTGATGCAAAGGACCTTGGATTTCAAAGCAATACAAAGTGCTAAGAATCTGAGATGGCCACATCAATTTCGCATACCCAACATTCCAAGAACGAACAGCTCAGAGAAAGGGTGACAAAGATGTGTAAGAGCATCACTTCATCAAGGAGGCCATGATACTCGGCACAACCTCTTGGTATAAAAGAGTGTGATACTCTAAGGTGGAAGAGAGTAGAAGCTACATAGAGCTCATATTCTGCGGATTACAACACTTTGACCTGGTCCTAGAAATGGACGAGGTTCTGGAGTTTGTTTTTCCTGACATTCCAAAGAGAAATATGTTGATGAACCACAAGAGTAGAATGCACCGGAAAATCCAATGCACGGTTACAACTTGGCTGCTAACTAGCAGACGAGGGTCAGAAAATAGCTTAAGATAAGGACCACGCTTAGAAGGTATCCTTAGATTTGGATGCACAAGTTAACATCTTATGTAAACCAAGGCTGAAAGGGAGGGTGTGACAGAGTCACGTACATAGAGATGAGACTCAGAAATAGAACTCTTGTCATGATCCATTTGGTTCCATGAGAGAACATCTGCCATAGCTAGTGGAAGGGGAAGTCCTTTGTTGTCGCAATTCAATTAGGAGTACAACCACAAGCTTAAAAGGAAAACCATATTGAGTTAATGATTATTCATTAACACAAGGATTCAACGGAATGGATCTTAGGTTAAAGGCCAGCTTCATGTACTAGAATCCAGCACAATCGAGGACCTTCGGTTCAAGTCCAGGGTTAAAAGATAGAGAAAGGAATAACTACTAGCTGAGCAGCTCAAAGGATGCCACATGGTAGTAATCATGAGGTAGCTTCTAGAAGTCAAACATAGCTTCTGAAGTACCCAAACAAATAGAGAGGCTTATAAGGTGAAAGAAATCCTTGAAGCATAGAACATAATGATGTGGAACTCTCAAAGCAAAGAGATTATGATGGAAAGAAATCTTCTAGTTGCATCTTCTTGTATTAGCTGGTAGTATGAAGAATACTAGGTAGGTCAACTGGTTTAGAAACGACATGCCCACGAGGGACCTAAGTTTTGAGTGACAAGAAGAGACAGCAAAAGCTTTTCCAAATCAACATGAAAGGATAAGAAAGCTCAAAACTAAGATCGATGGAGATATGGAATAAAAAGAAGCCTTACCTACATTTTGTAATTCAGTTTTAGCTTTCAAATAGTTTTCATAACCACTAGACTCAACAACGGCCAATAGCAAGGGTTTCCTACAGACAGTCCTGCTCTGATACCAAAACCTGTGGGGAACCCCGGGATCTAAGCTATACAGAGATGTTATGTGTATTAGTCACGCTAGCAACGAGTGATACTGGGGTTACCAGTCCCAGGCCGGAACACCATCGGCAGGCAGGCCAGAATTAAACATCGGCGCTACACATCTCAAAGCGCCGTGAAACTAATCATAACCAAGACTGCATAACAGAGAGCTCGAGAATCTTAAACCCCTATCGTGCACTTTATATCCATACACACATCATGCACGAGATGGGTAACCAAAGTTGGTACACAACAGTGACTCTACGACTCAAAGGTAATATTATAAAGCTCTTACCTGAGCAAAGATCCAAAGGATTACAAACAGAGGTCACTGACCAACATTACATCAAACAACGGAAGGAAGGTTATGCTATTAGACATAGCAAGGATGACATGGCCTAAGAGGCCAGAAGCATAACAGCGACAACCCATTCCGCAGCCCCAAGCTGTTGTCTGGGAACCCTAAGCTACTCGTCGGTGTCGATCTTCGTACGGAACTCATCTTCATTGTGGAACTCACTCTGCAGCAAAAATATCAACAAAGGGGGGGTGAGTACATAAGGTACTCAACAAGACTTACGTATCCTATTAGCTAAACTTGGTTAAGAAAGGATTTCTGTGGAGTTGTTTGCATAAAGCTATCTTTATTTGCATAAAACAAGTAAGAGCAGAAGCTCGACTACTCAGAATGTTTCAAAAGAGTAAGAGAGCGATATCTTTTATCATTATTGAGACATCCACCGAAATCATCATCAGCTGAACCTATCCACTAGGATTACATCCTCGAAACCCCAGAGGAAAGCAACCCTATTCATACTTTGCTTTTCAAGTTTTACGATGAGGTTAAAGTTCTCTATGATCAAGCATCTGTCTCCAAGTCATCCATAACCGTGGACACGGCTTTTCGAAAAGATTTAACCCTGCAGGGGTGCACAACTTTACCCACATGTGCCGACCGACTCTTAGCGTCGTATGTTACACACTTCCCTTGGTGTGCCGGCAGAGGGTTGTCGACCAAGACCTTCCCGTTACTTCGTCTAAACCATGAGTTCACTAAAAGAGGGAAGCTCCGCCATAACGGGTCCAGTCCCGAAGTCGGTCCCTCTAGTTGTGTGCAGGGGTTGGTTTACCAGAGGCCGCACCACAAGCAACCTGGGCCACGTTCAAAACAAAGTTTAAACACCCAAATAACGTGACTCATGGAACAGACTAGGCAAGTTGGGGTCGAGGGGGCTACCATAAACCCCCGTGTGGCTGTACGCTCAGTCTTGGATCAAGCGACAAGAACTCGGGTCCTAGGGTCAGCAAGAATGAGTCAAATAACCACATCCCATGTGGCGGCTCATCCACGCCTTTAGCATGTTTATTCACCACCTTCACTGATCAAACCACGTTAACATATCATACTAGGTTCATTTGCAGCTCCGATTCATTAACCATATGTACCAAAGTAAACAACTAAGCATGGCTAAGCATTTCAGATATATAAAAGCTCTAGCGACGCACACAAGCAAAATCTAGTCATGCTAGGAGCAGTGGATCAGGGTATTTTAGTCGACAAGAATGGAACATGCTTTAGATAGGTTAACTCTACCTATCGATAAAAGACAGTTGAACCGTATATTGCAAAATAGTAAGTTTTGAAATACTTTAACACCATAGGTTCAGAGGGGGCTGCTTGCCTTGTTGCTGATAACCAAAGAATATAGATATCCAGGGTTCTTCTTCTTGAATTGTTCATCGATGGATAAGCATTGATCTTTGGTGTCGTCGATCTTGAGATCAGATCGTTGCTCGCATCAACTCCGGATCCTACCGGGGAGAAACAGAAACACATCGGAAAAAGAAAGATAGCATTCAATACATGGCATCGATGCGCAAACAAATATGATGATATGACAAGTTTAGGATGCTCAAAATAAACCCTAATACTAGCTAGTCAGGCAGCGGGTTTTCGGACACTTCCGAAGCGACGATCCCATAAACCCTAAATTTCACCGGAGGGGGTATGATTGCTCTTCTATATTAAGCAGGGTTCAAAGTTGATTAGCAATGCATGAATTTGACATAAACTTGTAAATTACATTTTTCTGAGCATTTTGATAGGTCATACACCTTTTTCTGATAAACAGGTAATTTGTTATGCATTTTACAAGATTTGCACTATTTCTGAAATTCCCTGGAAATAAAACTAAGGCGCAGGGACTTTTTACACTGAGGGCTACTCTAGCCCCTGTGGCTGACAGATGGGCCCGAGGCCACCTCAGCCACCACATCGGCCGAATAGGCCAGGGCCAAGTCGGCCTCTTCCTAGGCAGAACATGCCCCGACCAGCTCTGGTCGTCGACCACCGGTGATGGAGGAGGAGCTCCTGGGAGGGAGGGGAAGCAGGGGAGATGCGGAGGCTCACCACGAGGACGCCCGCGAGGCCGGCAGGGGCGGGTGTCACCGGAGGGCGGCGAATCGGGCGGTGGAGGACCTCGGGACCTGCACGGAGAATGGCGACGGCGGCGGCGTTTCGGAGCGGGGCGGCTCGATTCCTCGGGCAGGGAGGAAGAGGGCGGCGAGGCAGAGTGGTAGGGCATGGTGGCAGAGCCTGGGGAGGCGGGGAGCGGCGAGGGCGAGCGGCGGCCATGTGCGGCGAGCTTGGGCGCGCGCGCGGGAAGAGGAAGAGAGGAAGAGAGAGCAGCCAGAGAGGGAGAGACGGAGAAGGGCGGCGCAGGGTCTTTATCCCCTCGCAGGGCCGAGCGGCGGCGGGAATCGCAGCGCGGCGACGCAGCGGACGGCATCGGCGGTGACACGCAGCTGCTTCTGCGCGTCCTGAGGAAGACGATGGGATGATAAGGTGGGCTGGGCCTGGTTGGGCCACTATTTGCTGCACCGAGCGGCAGATAAGAGAGAGAGGAGGAAGGGCTTGGGCCGGATTCGGCTAGGAGAGAAAGAAATGAATTTTTTTCTATACACTCTTTTCTATTTTCTGTTTTTAAACAACTTTGGCTATTTGCAAACATTGTAAGATTCAAACTTGGTTATAAAGATATATAAAATATGTAGTGGCTTTTGCAACATATTTTTGAAGGTCCACATGTTTTGTTTGGCACGTTTGAAACATTTTGAACACAGTCAAAAAAGAGAAAGAGATGGGCATTTTAGGGTTTTCACTCAAACTTTTAAATGCAAAATTTTCTTAGTGGATTTTAGATGATGCTTATGATGCAAATGATCTTAATTACAAACACGGGCTGTTATAGTAGGGCTACGAAGCACTCCTTAAAGTTCATCAAGTACTTGACAAACACCACTCATTGAGTATCCAAATCAAATCACAACTCAAGATAGATATTATTGCAACTTAGACCAAGTACTAACACGGTGCACACACTATCAACATTACACCATGAAAGGAGGAATAGATCACTTCAATACTATAATAGCGATAATTATTCTCATAATCCATAAGAGATCACAATCGTAGCCTAGACCAAGTACCACCATGATGCACGCACTGTCACCGTTACACCATGGCAGGAGGAATAGATTACTTTAATAACACCACTAGAGTACACATAATATCTGAATAATAACATCTACTTGTTCAACATGATACAAAGCTCACGATCACATAAAGATCACATCATGGGAGAGAGAGGTGAACCACATAGCTACCGTTAGAGCCCTCAGCCCCGGGGATGAACTACTCCCTCCTCATCATAGGAGACAGCAAGGTTGATGGAGATTGCGATGAGGTCGATGGAGACGGCGGAGACGGCGATGGAGACCGATGGAGATGGCTCCGGGGGCATTTCCCTGTCCCGGCAGGGTGCCGAAACAGAGACTTCTGTCCCCCGAAATTCGTCGATGGTGGCGGCGGAGCTACGGAACTGTTCTGGAAATTTCGCCGACTCCCTTAGGGTTTTCTGTCCCGAGGCTTCTTATAGGCGAAGGGGCGTCGTCGGGGGCAGCCAGGGGATCCTCACACCAGGGTGGCGCGGCCAGGGCCTGGGCCACGCCAGCCCTGTGTGAGGGCGGCCTGTGGCCCCTCTCCTTCCTCTCTTCGGATGTCTGGATGCTCCCGGGAAAAATAAGACTTCTGGCTTTTGTTTCGTCCAATTCTGAGAATATTTCCTGTGTATCACTTCTGAAAAACAAAACAGCAAAAAACAGGGAACTGGCACTGTGGCATCTTGTCAATAGGTTAGTTCCGGAAATCACATAAAAACACCACGAAGTGTAACGAAACACAAGGCAAATGGTGTAAAAAAAAGCATGGAGCATCAAAAATTATAGATACGTTTGAGACGTATCAGCATCCCCAAGCTTAACTCCTGCTCGTCCTCGAGTAGGTAAGTGATAACAAAAGAAATAATTTTTGAGGTGACATGCACCATCACAATCTTGATCATCTATGTAAGCGTTTGTGAGCTGGAATCATAAGAACTTAAAACATGGGCATGAAAGACATAATCTTGACAATAAGAAACTTAGCAACCATGTTATAACATGAAAATGAACACAAACAAAAGATCATGAATAATGAAACAATGAAAGTCAAACGTGTGTTAAAATCATAAGGAAAAACATACAAATTGTTTTCAGCTTGTCCTTAATAGAGAGCAAAACATAAATGCATAGGACACCTTCAAGTTTAAGAGGGCGACTAGATACAAATAATTTAAGAACAAGTGAAACCATGATCATGAATCAATCAATAAAAACTTTGGGACAATGCACATTATACTCAGAATGACAACTATGCTCTCTTAGACGGTGCATAAAGATAGAAGGTGGTGACTCAACATAAAAGTAAAAGAAAGGCCCTTCACAGAGGGAAGCAGTGATTAAACATGTGCTAGAGCTTTTCATTTGTAAAACAGAGAGATAAAACTTGGGTTTTGAGAGGTGGTTGCTTTTGTCAACGACTGGCAATGGGGTTCTTACTATCTTCCATACAAAAATGAAGCAAGTTTTTGAGAGAGAGATTGGCACTTTTGTGCTCTTTTATAAAGCTTGGCACTCCTCCCCACCTTTTTTTCCTTTCACAAACCATGGCTAACCGATTCCATCGGGTGCCCACCAACATTCACATACCCTGGAGGAGTGCCTTTTTTCTTTCTTTTTTTCTTTCTTTTTATTTTTGGAATAAGCAATATGGAAGATAGCAAATCTGACCACTACGTCCCCATGAGCTGAAAACAGTGTCACAAAACGAGAAGTGTTTTGAAGGTTTTTTCAAAGGTAGCACATAAAAATTTACTTGGAATGGCTTGCAAATACTATGCATAGGAATTTATAGTGGACACAATGGCAAACTTGGTTTTTGGGAGTTGGATGCATGACTAGAGCTCATACTCAGTACAAAGTGAGGGCTAGCAAAAGACTGGGAGCGACCAACTAAGAGAGCAATAACGGCCATAATCATGCAAATTGACAAAGCAACATTAAAAGAAGCATAAGATGGCATCAAAAGTCAAAAACTAAATGATCATAGAGGCAATGGCGACTTTGTATGAGTCAAACATGTGTGAGCATGCGCCAAGTCAACCCAAATAAAGCATCAAGGAGAAAACCAAATAAATGCTTCCATATAATAAAAACAACGCATGATTTTTTTCAAAGGCTCATTAAGCAATCTCAGTCATTTGAGACAAATCATGCTACAGCAAAACTACTAAGCATACTATCAAAAAGACATCAAGCACGACATGCAAAAGCCTAAGCCGCAGTCTACATAAGCTCCTTCTTGTACCACTTTTTTGCATAAAGCTTTTTCTCTTTTCCAACAACATTCAAACTTTTTTATAAACACCTCTTTTGATGAAAACCAATAAAGACCAGAGGCAAAAATACACCTTGATGAAAAGATATAACAAGATCTGAACAAAAATTAAGGTGAAAAATGCAAGCTAAACCCAGTAGCAGAAAAAGAGAACACTCATTGAAACGATAAGAGTGAAAAATGGAGTGTTCTTGGCAAATGAAAAATGGAGCATATCTCTCCAAAAGAAACATGATGTGATCTAAACATTTATTGCAGCAAACAAAGCAAAATAAAACTAAAAACTAAAGCAACTGACGCTCCAAGAAAAATGCATAGTGCATGAAGCAATAAAAATATAGTGTCTTGAAAGGTGACCTGATTTTTGCCGATGAAGAAGGGGTGCCTCGGGG
The DNA here is from genome assembly GCA_007115705.1 of Dactylis glomerata. NCBI lineage: Eukaryota > Viridiplantae > Streptophyta > Magnoliopsida > Poales > Poaceae > Dactylis > Dactylis glomerata. Next base: position 2,307,751 of record QXEO01000167.1, read on the forward strand.
GCATCCCCAAACTTTGACGCTTGTACTTCTTGGATATTTCTTGGGGTGATGCATGGGCATCCCCAAGCTTGAGCTTTTGTCCATTCTTCAACTCATCTCATCATTCTCCAATCCCTACACTTGAAAACTTCCTTCATACAAAACTAAACACAAATCTATTAGCAACATTAGTATAAGCATAACATTGAATCAACCCTTTTTGCTTTAGGTTTCAACCTAATACCACCAAATATAAAGCATATACTACTGTAGCAACTTCCCCAAAAGTTCCATGATTAAAAGAACTCAAAAATAAAGCGATAAAGCGGTAAACACAAATATTGGCAGAAATCTGTCAAATCAGAACAGCTAACAAAGGTCGAATTTTTAAGGGGTTTTCTGTTGCTCAAATAAAAAAGTGTTCAACTAATGAAAGTTTGTATATAACCTGGGGCATATGCACAAGAAATCGCAAGTCCAAAAGATATACAGAGAATTTTTAAGAATTTTTACGGTGCAGCACCAAAAACAGTTTTAGGACAGCAACATCCCCAAATCTTACCTCGCTGAAATTAGAGGCTTCTCTTGGCACAGCAACGAAATAAAAAGGATAAGGAGCGGTTATTACAGTAGTAATAACTTCCGAGACTCAAATAAAAGAAAAAGTACTGAAAATAAATAATGGGTTATCTCCCAAGAGTGCTTTTCTTTAATGCCTTTGAGCTAGGCGCAGTAATTTGCAAAGATGCTCATGTGGGCGCCATATAAGAGCTTGAGGCAAAGGCGCCATATAGAAACTTAAAGCAATAGAGAGCATCAAAAAGCAAATGTGAAAGACATTTAAATCTAAACCACTTCCTATGAAAAATAGTCTTGTAAATAGACAAGTCAAGAAAGCGCAAAGCAAAAAACATAGGAAGGCAAAACAAGTACAACTTTAAGAATTGCAACATAAAGAGGGGAAACTCAATATTATTAAGATCCTTCAAAACATATTTCCCTCTCTCATAATAACTTTCAGTAGCATCATGAATAGAATTAACAACATAACCATCACATAAAGCATCTCTATCATGAGCCACATGCATAAAAGAATTAATACTCCCCACATGAACAATAGTAGTAGGAGCAGATTCAACACAATAATTATTCTCATCACCATAATCATCAAAAATAGGAGGCATATTGTAGTCATAACTAATTTTATCCTCAATAGTAGGTGAACTGAAAATATTATACCCATCATCATAACCATCATAAACTAGAGGTTTAGTATCATCACAAGCTAGATAACAACTATTTCGCAAAGCATATTCATCAAACATATCATCACAATTATTAACCTTAGAATTGGTACCAAAAAGATTTTCAATATCAAAAGTAGAGTGCTTTTCCCAATCATGATCACTAACATAGGTAACAGGCATAGGAACATCATCCCAATCAGAATTATCATAATCTATAGTAGGATCATAACGCTTAGGGGAAGATACCATGTCCTCTCGCCTCTTACTCCTCTTCTTCTTCTTCTTCATACTCTTCTTACTCTCTCCTTTAGGAGGGAGAGACTTGAAGGGCATCTTCTCCACATAATCTGGTTTGCTGATAGAAACAACAGAAGAAACTTTGGAGGATTCCTCCTCTCTATTAATAAGATAAAAACATCTATTAGTCCTGTCATAGCTTGGCAAAATATCAAGGTTTATAGGATTTTGAATGTAAGTATTTGCAAGGCAATCTTTAGCACAATAGAGATGACAACCACGAAGGGTGCTATTAATATCAACATCATTCATATCTATCAAAGCAATCTTTCTAGATATCTCTTCACACGCCAAGAACAAAGTGAGCTCATCATGCTGATTGGGAGTAATCTTGTCATCACAATACAAACTTAAGGTACTAGAAGAGTAACTATTAGGGCTTGAGCATTGGAAATTAAAATGACCTATGTCATCGCAATGTTTACAAAGAAAGGGATAAAGCTCACAAACCTTTTTACCGATCTCACCTATATCCTTGTACCACATTCGGGTTTCTTCATTTGCATGGTGGACACAATAATCTTCCTTGTTGTAACTCTGTTCACAAGGTCTATGTACTCCACAAAAATCAACATGCTTATAAGAAATAGGACTTTTAGAAGTTTGAGCATGTTTATTGCAATCATCAATAACAATATCACTTTCTATGCAAGTGTCCTTAAAAGGTTCATGATACACGTCCCCATTTCCTTTAGGAACATTCATATGGGAAGCAAAGGCTTTAAAGCAATCAACCATAATTTGAGGATCAAGACCATATTTAGCACTAAGCTCTTGAAAATTAGCAGTTTCAGCGAAAGACTTAATGCCATCAAACTCGTAATTCATACCTGATCCTTTACCTTTGTCGCTATCCCAACCTTCAATATTGTTTTGGATTGTCTCAAGCAGATCCCACTTGGTGTCAACATCCTTGCTTGTGAAAGACCCATCAAAGCATGCATCTAGATAGTCCTTGTAATATCCTGAAAGCCTTGCATAAAAATTATTAATAACAATATTACGGGGAAGATCATGAATAGGACATTTATGCATTAGTAACTTCAATCTTCCCCACGCTTGTACAATGCTTTCTCCCTCATGCGGACAGAAATTATAAATGTAATTCCTATCTTTATAAACCTCACTAGAAGGATAGAATTTAGAATAAAAGAGAGATACAATTTCCTCCCAGTCAATAGATTGACCATCCTTCAGTGTTTTATACCATTCCTCAGCTCTGCCTTTTAGTGAAAAAGAGAATAGCTTCTTCTTAACTTGGTTCATTGAAATACCTGCACACTGGAACAACTCGCATAATTCATGTATAAAAAGCAAATGATCACTAGGATGGACAGTTCCATCTCCTAAATAGCAGTTATTCATAACACGTTCAACAATTTTCATAGGTATTTTAAAAGGATGAGGAGCACAAGCATCATTAGAAACATCACATATGGGAGATAAAATATCATCAGAGTAAACTTTCTCCACTAAAGCTGGGGAACTAAAAATATCATACTTAACAAAACCAGTTTCCCCAAGCTTAGACTTTTCTATAGCATTAGCATTAACGGTATTCAAAGCATTCGTACTAATAGCATTGCTATGCGAAATAAGCTCCAAAGGATTTTCAATTTTCTCTTCAAATCTAAACTCAGAAAAAAGACTAAAGAACTCTTTATTTTCCATTAAGCCTAACTAGTAAAAATAAAAATAAGAAACAAAAAGATGTAATTGCAGAATCTAAAGGAAATAACTCCGAGCACTCACACAGGAGGATGCGAGTACCTTTTACCTTACCTCCCCGACAACGGCGCCAGAAAAGAACTTGATGCCTACACACGCTTCTGTTCTTGTAGACAGTGTTGGGCCTCCAAGTGCAGAGGTTTGTAGAGCAGCAGCAAGTTTCCCTTAAGTGGATCACCCAAGGTTTATCGAACTCAGGGAGGAAGAGGTCAAAGCTATCCCTCTCAAACAACCCTGCAATTATGATACAGAAAGTCTCTTGTGTCCCCAACACACCCAATACACTTGTCAGATGTATAGGTGCACTAGTTCGGCAAAGAGATAGTGAAATACAAGTGGTATAGATGATTATAAGTAGTAAATACAATCTAGAATAAAAATGGAAGCAAGCAAACAAGTAACAAAACAACAAGTAAACGGTGTGCAAAGCTTGGAAACAAGGCCTAGGGATCATACTTTCACTAGTGGCCACACTCCCAACAAATATAACATGATTGAACAAATAAATAACTTCTCTTCACTATGGTACTCTGAATTACTCTCCTATTGAACAACACTAATCATTGCGTAGGGCTACGAAGCACTCCTTAAAGTTCATCAAGTACTTGACAAACACCACTCATAGAGATATCCAAATCAAATCACAACTCAAGATAGATATTATTGCAACTTAGACCAAGTACTAACACGGTGCACACACTGTCAACATTACACCATGAAAGGAGGAATAGATCACTTCAATACTATCATAGCGATAATTATTCTCATAATCCATAAGAGATCACAATCGTAGCCTAGACCAAGTCCCACCATGATGCACGCACTATCACCATTACACCATGGCAGGAGGAATAGATTACTTTAATAACACCACTAGAGTACACATAATATCTGAATAATAACATCTACTTGTTCAACATGATACAAAGCTCATGATCACATAAAGATCACATCATGGGAGAGAGAGGTGAACCACATAGCTATCGGTAGAGCCCTCAGCCCCGGGGATGAACTACTCCCTCCTCATCATAGGAGACAGCAAGGTTGATGGAGCTGGCGGTGAGGTCGATGGAGACGGCGGAGACGGCGATGGAGACCGATGGAGATGGCTCTGGGGGCACTTCCCTGTCCCGGCAGGGTGCCAGAACAGAGACTTCTGTCCCCCGAAATTTGTCGATGGCGGCGGCGGAGCTACGGAACTGTTCTGAAATTTCACCGACTCCCTTAGGGTTTTCCATCCCGAGGCTTCTTATAGGCGAAGGGGCATCGTCAGTGGGCAGCCAGGGGCTCCTCACACCAGGGTGGCATGGCCAGGGCCTGGGCCGCGCTAGCCCTATGTGAGGGCGGCCTGTGGCCCCTCTCCTTCCTCTCTTCGGATGTCTGGATGCTCCCGAGAAAAATAAGACTTCTGGCTTTTGTTTCGTCCAATTCCGAGAATATTTCCTGTGTATCACTTCTGAAACACAAAACAGCAGAAAACAGGGAACTGGCACTGTGGCATCTTGTCAATTGGTTAGTTCTGGAAATCGCATAAAAATGCCACGAAGTGTAACGAAACACAAGGCAAATGGTGTAAAAACAAGCATGGAGCATCAAAAATTATAGATACGTTGGAGACGTATCACCCAGCTGGTCTAGTTGGACCAATTCGGCCCACCAGGCCCGGTCTGGCTTGGGTCAAGACCCCGACCTGACCCACAATCCCCTCTCTCTCTTGTTCCTCACCTCACGCACAGAGCCCCCCTCCTGGCCTCCTATGCGATGCCGCCGCTGCTGCTCTACTCTGGCCGATCGCCGGCCTGCTCCCGCGCCACCGCACACCAGCGAGGCTCCGCCTGATCCTCCTCACTCGACTCCCTGCTCGTGACCCCTCGGTATAACCCCGCACATGCACCCCACACAAAACCCTAGCCATGGCTCTGCTCGGGCTGTCGGCGCTGCTTTCTCCAGCTACCGATGGCCATCCTTGGCGCGGCCGCACGATGCTGGGACTTTGCCCCCTTCTCCCCCGTCTGGTCCTCCTCGTCGATCTTCTCGACCCCAACCTCACACCCCTGCGTCTTAGGCTCCCAGGTGATTTGGTGGTCAGGTGGTGTGGTGCTGTGTCTGCCACTCCGCGAGCTCGACGCCGGCGGGACGGCAGTAGCTGCAACCCCGGTGTCTACGATTCCCTGCCTCGTAGCCCTGTTTCTTTCATGGTGATGTTGTGGCATGGTGGTGCTGGTGAGATGTGGGTACTGGTCATGACCTCTCGGCCGTTGCCATGCTCCCGTGTCCCTGGTGTCGAGGCCGACGGGATGGTGGTGGTGCTGCCTTGGCGGTACTGGTGTGGTTGATATACTGGTGATGTTGGTGATGCTGCTGTGCTGGACTACTCTCCGACCTTGATGCTGGTGGAATAGTGCTGTCGAAGCAACCCCAACGTCGCTGCCTACACTACTGTGAGCTACCACACACCTATCTCTCTGAATTTGTGCTCTGCTTGGTACTAGTTGATTCTATTACTGTTAATGGTACCCTATTGGGGTATGGTGCTGTGCTTGTGTGTTGATTTCATGCGGTGCTATGATCAACTGCTATTGGCTATAGTATCTTACTTGGTTGGCCTGGGAGTAACCTCCTGGACCCTAAGTAGATCCCTGTGGCTTATTGATTCATAAATTGGTTGATCTACTAGCATGCTATTGAGTACCAGATCATGTGCATACATGACCTGATCTTATGATTGAGTTGGTGTGATATAAAATGATAATGTTCAGCCTTTGGTCAGAACAGTTGCTAGACAAATAAACTGATAAGAACAGATATTTGCTTGCTCTTGACCTAGCCTATGATGCAAAGGCTGAGGCACAATTTCTACAAGAACGGATACTTATTTGGTGGCCTCCCAGATCCCTATGTTGATCTTGCATAGCACCTCTATGCAATACTGAGGGAAAAATCCATCACCCTATCCTCCTAGGTATACTTCTAGTTGAAGGGTATTTTGATGTGATGATTTTGATGTACTTCTTTTATTTCCAGAGACGATTATGCAATACTAAGAACAGATACTGTGGTCTTGATCTTTGGCTATTCACCTTTTTCTGGAGTTTTTGGAAGATGAGGTCGGTACTAGATCTTTGGATCAGGTGCCCTTCTTCTTCCTTTCAGCTTGTGCTCCTGGCAGCACTATTTCTCCTTTCTTGGCTGCCCTGCTCCTCCTAGCTTCAGTTCAACTCCTGGCACTTCACTTGGTGATTTATGGTGCCAGTGGTGTTCTTGATGGTTGATGGGCAACTCAATGAAATGAGCTTTGATGAAGCTGATCCAGTCTTCCCACGGTGGTTTTGTATCTATGGTACTATGTTGCTGTGATGATAGCACACGCCATGTATGGTGTGTGTGTGCTGCTTGTAGATGGACTCTCTTTGTAGTGTATATGGGCAAGTTGCCTTTCTTTTACCTCATGAGTAAGGTACGGCTGGAGTGGTACTTATCCTTGTTTGTCTTTATTTTTGGTACAGCCAAGTGGCTCAATGCATGTGGGCTTCCTATTATAACTCTATGGCTAACATACTTTTGCTAATTATTAGTGGCTTTGAATAACTAATTAATCTTATGCTTAATTAGCTAATACTTGATCATCAGTGGTATTGTTGGCTACAGTTCCTGTTGGTAATCAATACCAGCAGAGAACTATATTAATTTCAAAGGTGGGTTCTATAGCTAGGAACTTGACTGGATTAGAGGGAATTAAATTATATTGCCTTATCAAATGGATCAAATCTTGTTACCATATGCCCCTTGTTGCTTTCTTGATCCCTATGCGATCCATGTTGCTTTTCGATGATCCAAATTGACACATATGTCCTAATTGTTGCCTAAGATATTAAATCCCTCTGATCACATTTGGATATTAGGACAAGTTCCTAATATTCTTTAGTTGAGTTCCAAAACACAAAAATGCCTCATCCCTGATGATGCAAATATTCTAACCATAACACAATTATTTCTTTTCTTAGTTGTTTCTTTTATTACAGGTAAAGGACAAGAAGATTAAGAAGATATAAAGATTTAGTTTAGGTTTTTATTTTATTTATTTTTGTAATTCTTCATTCCTTTTTTTGTAATTAATCTCATATTTTGAGATTTTGTAATATAATAACTTATTTATTTGTATTAAAGGCATTTATTTCATATTCATTCTTGTGTTCTACTTTTATAATTTCATTAATCATTTAAACTTTAATTCAAATTTATTTGAATTATTTGCATCTTAAATTCATATGTTGAATTCAAATTCTTCCCCCAAAACCAACGATTCAACAAAGGTCATACCGAAATTTATCGCACTCAAGTCGATGACTAACTCAATTCCCATTGACGCAAGGGAAACCTCGATCACTTTGCTAGCTACAATTGAAAGCGCAAAGATTCTCCGGATTTTCTATGCATGAATGCAATGCACATATCTGTTCCCTCTCTATTTCTAGTCTCTAGTCTAGCCGGATGCCCTTCTTGCTGCAGTATTCAGCGAAGACTCCCTTCGCAAAGTTTGTCCCATTTTCAGTGATGATGCTGTGGGGAACTCCATATCTTGTGATGATCTCGTTGAAGAACTTGATGGTGGATGAGCCGTTGAGCTTTTTGATTGGCTTGGCCTCGATCCACTTGGTGAACTTGTCCACAGCAACCAACAGATGCGTCAAGCCCCCGGGTGCGGTCTTGAATGGCCCTACCATGTCCAGGCCCCAGACAGCGAACGGCCAGGTGAACGGGATGGTCTTGAGAGCTGCCGCTAGAGTGTTTCGATGCTTGGAGAAGCACTGGCAGCCGTTGCACTGCTTCACTAGCTGCTCTGCGTCCTTCTGGGCTATCGGCCAGTGGAAACCATGGCGGAAAGCCTTGGCTACCAAAGCTCTGGAGGATGCGTGGTGTCCGCACTCCCCTTGGTGTATCTCCCTCAGGAGCTCTATCCCTTCTTTCGGCTCGATGCACTTTTGGAAGACTCCTGAGACACTGCGGTTGTACAACTCGCTGTTGATGATTGTGTATGCTGCTGCGCGGCGCTAAAGTTGCCTAGCTTCCACTTCGTCCTGCGGCAAGTCCCCAGTGATGAGGTAGTTGGAGAATGGCTCCGCCCATGATGGTATCTCCCGTATGTGGAAGACACTGGCGACCAGGGGATCAGTAGCCCCCGGGTCCGTCGTCGTGCCGGCTTCGTCTGATTGGCCGGCTGGGGGAGCTGGCATGGAGCCAGCAGCCCCCTAGTCCTTCGTCGAGCCGGCCGCGCTGGGCTGGCCGGCTACTTCCTTCAGCCCCGAGGCGGTAGCCCCGGGTCCGGTGGTGGCACCTGAGCTGGGGCGGGGTCTCTAGGCACATAGATGGATGGAGATTCTGGTGAGGGCTTGATGGACGGCTTCCGGATGATTTCCAGTGACACCCCAGCTGGGATATCCTGCTTGGTGGAGCCGATCTTGGACAGCCGGTCCGCCTCATCGTTGTTTGCTCTGGGGACATGGTGGAACTCGCAGCCCTCGAAGAATCCACTGAGCTACTGCACGTAGAAGTGGTAGGAGGCCATGTTGGCGTCCTTGGCGTCCCAATCCCCCGAAACCTAGTGCACCACCAGGTCAGAGTCTCCGAAGCAGAGGATCCTCCGGATGCCAATCTCCTTGGCCATCTTGAGCCCATGTACCAGGGCTTCGTACTCGGCGACATTGTTCGATGCACAAAAGTGCATCTGCAGCACGTATTGCAGCTTGTCTCCCTTGGGAGAGGTGAGGACGACGCCGGCCCCCAAGCCCCCGAGCAAATTGGAGCCATCGAAATGCATGCGCCAGTGGGTGGAGTCTGGAGCTGGCGGCAGGTACTGGTGCTCTCCCCAGTCAGCGAAGAAATCCGCGATGATCTGCGACTTGATCGTCATCATGGGCTTGTACTGAATGGTATGAGCAGCGAGCTCAATCGCCCATTTGGCCACTCTTCCTGACGCGTCCTTGCACCCGATGATCTCCGAGAGCGGAGTGGTGCTCACCACTGTGATAGGATGCTCCTCGAAGTACTGCTTCAGCTTCTTGGCCGCCATGTACACGCTGTATACGACCTTCTGGTAGTGCGGGTAGTTCTGCTTGGAGAGATTGAGCACCTCACTCAGGCAGTACACCGGGCGCTGATCCGGCAGCTCCTTGCCTTCCTCGGTGCACTCTACCACTATCATGACGCTGATGACTCACAGAGTAGCCGTGATGTAGAGCAGCATTAGCTCCCGCGGAGCCGGCGCAGCCAATATTGGCATGGTAGACAAGGCTCGCTTGAGGTCGTTGAAGGCATCATCAGCGCGTTGGGACCAAACGAAGTGGTCTGTCTTCTTCATCAGCTGGTACAGCGGCATGGCCTTCTCCCTGAGCCGGCTGAAGAACCGGCTGAGCAAGGCCAAGCAACCAGCAAACTTCTGCATGTCTCTGAGCTGGGTGGGCAGCTCTAGGGCCTCGATGGCTTTTATCTTTGAGGGGTTAGCCTCGATCCCTCGCTGGGAAATGATATAACCTAGGAGCTGTCCAGCCGGCACACCAAAGGTGCACTTCTTTGGGTTGAGCTTCATGCGATAGCACCACAGGTTGGCAAAGGTCTCCTTGAGATCATCCAGGAGCATGCCGCTTTGCTTGGTCTTCACCACCACGTCGTCCACATAAGCGTGCATGTTCCTTCCAATCTGCCCTTGCAGACATCGCTGCATCGTTCGCTGGTAAGTGGCTCCAGTGTTCTTCAGGCCAAATGGCATGGTGACGTAGCAGTAGGCTCCATATGGGGTGATGAAGGATGTCTTGATCTGATCTGGCTGGAAGAGCGGGATCTGGTGATAGCCTGAATAGGCGTCCAGGAAGGACAGCAGGTCACAACCGGCTGTGGAATCGATTACCTGGTCGATGCGTGGTAACGCAAAAGGATCCTTGGGGCAAGCCTTGTTGAGGCTGGTGTAGTCGATACACATACGCCAAGTGTTATTCTTCTTCAGAACCAAGATTGGGTTCGCAAGCCAGTCAGGGTAAAATACCTCTATGATAAAACCGGCTGCAAGGAGCCGAGCAATCTCCTCACCAATAGCTTTCCTTTTCTCTTCTGCAAAACGCTGCAATGGTTGCTTGACCAGCTTGGCATCCGGCCGGACATTGAGTGAGTTCTCAGCCAGCTCCCTCGGCACACCTAGCATGTGCTTTGGAGACCATGCGAAGATGTCCCGATTCTCACGGAGGAAGCTGGTGAGCTCGCCTTCCTATTTGGCAGACAGGCCGGTGCCAATGATGATGTACTTGGTGGGATCACTCTCGTCCAGCAGGATCTTCTTGGTGTTGTTGGCTGGCTTGAATTGCTCCACCGGCGACTGGCGAACTGGCACATCTTGCTAGGCGAGCTCCACGCGATGCAGAAGCTGTCGCTTCTCCTCGGCGATGACCAGTGCCTCAGCCAGCTGTGAGCTCTCCTTTGCACAGGCCAGGGACTTCTTGAAGCTTCCCGAGACTGTGATCACGCCCCTGGGTCCTGGGAGCTTCATCTTCAGATAGGCGTAATGTGGCACCGCCATGAACTTGGCCAGGCCTGGACGGCCGAGCAGTGCATGGTAGGGACTGCTGATGTCCACCACCTCGAACCAGATGGGCTCGCGGCGGCTGTTTCCTTTCTTCCCGAAGAGAACCTCCAGCTGCACCTTGCCCAGAGGGGTGCAAGAATGCCCAGGCACGATGCCATGGAAGGTGAGCCGACTCGGTTTCAGCTGAGCAAGCGGGATGCCCAACTTCTCCAGAGAGCTTTGGTAAAGAAGATTGATGTTGTTGCCGCCGTCGATGAGCACGCGGAAGAACCGGCACATGTGCGTATCGGAGCACACAACAGGGTCCAGGACCAGAGCATATTCTCTAGGGCTGGGCATCAGTCACGGATGGTCCTCGCGCCCCCAGGTGATGGCCGCCTCAGACCAATGCATGAATTGGGGTTCTGCAGGCATAACAGCGTTCACCTCTGCCTCATGCCAAAGGTCGTTCCTTTTATCCTTGCCGGGGGTGGTAAAGATGTGATACTACTCAACATCTACCGAGAAGTCATCATCTTGGTCCGGCTTGCCTCCAGCCAGGCCGCGCTGTTGGTCCTCCTGACCTCCAGCCGGTTGCGCTTGCGACGCTCTAGGGATCTACCAAGCGCGTTGCTCAAGCTCTCTCATGAACTAGCACTGACGTGTGGAGTGGGTCGCTTCCCTGCCCGGGGAGTTGTGGAACTTGCACGGCTGGTCAAGTGCAGCATCGAGGGTGTACCTACCTTCTTTGCGCCCCTGACCGCCGCCGGCAGCCCCCAGGCCTCCTTGGTCAAAAGCCGCTCGCTTTGAGCTAGCAGGTCCTCTGGGGAACGCCTTGACGTGGTCAAGCCACAGGTGGATGTGCAGCGCCGGTGGGCAAGCCTGGGACTCTGACCCTAGTGCTAGCACCGGGACCTGGCATGGCCTACCTGCTCCACCACCTTGCTGGGTGTGGCAGCCTCGGGCGTTACCGCTCGGAGCACGACCGCCCTGTCCGCGCCCTCCGCGGCCTCGGCTTGCCGATGGCGACCGCTGGATCTGGCTGGGGCCCACGGTGATGAAACCGTGCCGTGGGTCATGAGCAATCTCGGTCGGTGCGTCTCCATGCACGTCGTAGTACTCGCTGAGCGTGGTGCTCGCGCGGCACCGGTTGGCCTCGTCCTCGGCCACCTTGCTGAGGAGGACGAGACGCGTCCGCTCCAGGGCCTCGGCGACCCAGGCAGGGTCGATGACGCGGCTGAGGGGTGCATGCAGGTCCACCATGGAGATGTCCGGGGCATCCTGCTCTGGGAGCGGAGCATCCTGCTCCTGTGAAAGAAGGCGTTCGGGCGACGAGCGCTCGGGGCACGGTGAGTCGCCACCCTCCTCTTCTCCCAGGGCCATCACCTCGATCATGGCACCAAGACTGCTGCATTCACCGCAGCTCGAGCCTCCATTGCAGAGAGGGTCGAACATGTCGGTCACCTCCTCTAGGAAGGGCTTGGCAACATAGAAGCGGTGGCTACCGACATCGAGGAAGGAGCCGCTGTTGCCAAAGCCGTTCTTGAAGTGGGCCAAGTTGTCGCTGACGCAGTCGAAGGTGCCGAACCTCCAGACAAGGCTAGAGGCAACCTTCTCGCCGAGAGCCGATGAGGGTCCCGGCTGGAACTTGACTCCGCTCACCACCGCAATTTGCCCCACGGTGGCCGCCAACTGTCGTGGGAATTTAGAGACAGTAGCCATGGGGTGGCTTATCGAAGGGGCTCGACGGTGGTGACGATGGGTCCGGCATGGGATTGTGCCAACGGAGACACCTCGGTTTACCCAGGTCCAGGGCCCTCCTGAGTGGAGGTAAAACCCCTACTTCCTACCCGCTTCGTATTATCTCGACAGTAACGATTACAGTGCTCCTCGAGCTGTTCGGGCTAGAGGAGGAAGAAGAAGATCCGATCTCCCTAGACTAAGGGTCCAGGCCCCCTTATATAGGCAGGGGCCTGGTTACAGGTTAGGTGGCGATCCGACCGGCTGCCGGCTTCTCCATGGCCATGTCCTCGGCGTGATCCTCTGGCCCTGCTCTGATGATCACACTTTACAAAGCGCCTTTCCCCTTGGACCGGCATCTGGGGGGCATATGCCCTCCCTTTTGCCTCGGATCCTGTCGTGGGGAAGGCTCCTTGATTGTTGATTTGCTGGGTCCGATTGTGGCGCTCGTCACTCCCGTCCTTTGCCGCTGTCGTTCTTGTCGGGGCCAACCCACTTTCGGTGAAACAGCCGTTGGGAGGCTTTTGTTTTCATCGCCTGGCTTTGGCTCTCCTCGGTGGAGTCGCTAGCCGACTGCTGGCGCAGCCGGCCCTTTGGGTGGAGCCGATTTTCTCGTCCTAGAGCCGTGGAGACTCCTGGGACGCCAGCCGGCAAATAGCTCGGCCCGTGGCATGCCCCATTAGTCATCCCCACGACATATATCCACTCACCATGACTTTTTTTAGAGGGTACGCGACTGCGTACTTATTTTTTTATAGAAGGCAGACTGTTTATGCACAAGCAATAACCAACTGCAAAGGGAGTTGATAGAAATACAAGAGAAAACAAAAGGAAAGAAACTAGGCTACTCTCTTGCGACATCATTTTGGTCTCGCACATTCTCTCCGTGCGCTAGTTTGATCAGATTGTATTCCTCGGCCACGAGTGTTGCAATCCTGATGGGTCCATGCTATCGCCTGACATCCTCAAAAACCCAGGCATTTCTGTTCTTCCACAAATCATACGTGATCGTGTAAACAAGTGTGTCAAAACTCCTTTTAGTCTGCTGACGAGGGTTAACTTGACAAATGTCCAATATGAAGGACTTAGGATCGGGGGAGTTGGGCGTTGGATGAACTCGAAGGTAAAATTAGTCAAACAAGGTGTGTATTGAAAGTAAACGTAGGGTGAACTTTGGCTTGCTCTCAAACTGTCCCTCACCGTCCTCTCCTGACCCCTATATATAGGTCGCCAGGTCTCAAGGATCGGGAGGGATCCGATACAGATTACAATATCGACATACGACATGAACTCATATTTTGACTAGCGTTACAATTGGGCCTAGCTTAATGGGCCTTAGGGGTACTCAACTGACGGGCTCTATTATCTATACCCTTGTCAGTAGCCCCCGAGATTCTACCAGAATTGCAGATTCAGGTTGAATCTCAGATCTTCAAATCTTCAACTTTATCAATACTTGACTTCTTTATATCTTTAAATCTTCGAATTGGTCTTTCAACATATCTTTTTATTATAATGTCTCGCAAGGGGTTTTGATGAACAAGCCTGACAACTCTGACGGATCAAAAGGCCAGTTAACTGCTTGAACAGAAACTTGTCACCTACTTCAAATTCAATCCCCTTGGACTTGAATTTGGGAAACCGGTCAAACCCATTCTTTTGCCACATTTAGGACTTACAAAGAATGAATCCCAATGGTTCTCATGGTACCCAGTGTGTCCACTAGGATTTTCTTCGCATTGTAGACACAGATAAGTACAAGCAGAGTGCATTCATGTGCGTATACCAGGCCACACAGGATGGATCCCGGGGTCTTACCTTCATAATATATTTCAACCACGGCATTCGAGTTTTGTCACGATGGCGCAACTCGAGAATCGTACATTGCAGCCTTGTTTGACTGTTGGAATGTACAAAATATTTGAGTTATTATCCTCTTTTTTAACTATCATAAATAACTCTCGATGGGAGTAATCGATCTTTATTTCATCGACAATGTAGCCAAAGTTCGTTGTTGATGAAATGTAGCCGATTTCGCTTAAACCACTTGTCTACCAGTTGGTTCTTTACCATTGGCTTCAATTTCCCATCTTTCTCCTGTTGACTTCTTTCTATCGGGTGCGCGACCAGCGCTCCCAATGGGAGTAGCCCCAGAGGCTATAGCCAAAAAAATTTGGGTATAGGCTCAAAAATATAGACATGTCTATTCCATACACTGTTTCTTGCGATATTTTTTGGTATGATTTGCACTTAATGATTCCTCTCTTCTTTTCTTACGATGTAAGCCCCTGAGTCCAAGATGAGGAGCGTTGTGCTTCTTGATAGATACTTTTTTTTGAACGTATCTTTTCTCTTGATACGTTGATGCTTGTTTATCGTCTACCCTGGGCAGAATGTAAAAGCCCGTAGATATACTTTGGACCTTGTCTCTGCGGAGGCCCATTAGTGTGTACTTATAAATAAAGCATGTTTGGCGAGGGTAAAAACCCTAATTCATTCATTAGTTTCTTCCTCTGCCGCATCATCTTCCTCTTCCTCATCACATCTAGGGTTTTTCCTTCCCCACTTTTGTCTCCATGGCCGATGTAGGTGGATCACGTCTGAACATCGGCGCCCCGGTGGAGAAACGGGGTCATGGCCGCCTCCGCGGCAGTAAGAAAAAGCCTACAATCCTAGCTGTGGTAGCCTCATCGTCCGCTCCTGCGAAGCGGCGCCCCGGCCGTCCGACGGGAAGTAAAAATAAGCCCAAGGTTTCATCTACTGTGCCAGGTCCGAGCGCTCCTCCTCATAATGCTTCTCCTCCTCCGCCCAAAGTGTACTCCTTCTTCTGCATCACCAGCGCTCAATGCTGCAAGATTCAGCGGGTGCCGTTGAAGTTTACCAACTTTATGGATGGGCGAGAGCTGCGGGAAGCAGTTCTTGATGAACACTCTGGGGGAGGAACTCCCTATGAAGTGGAGGTCTGGTACGACGGGGCCGGCAAGATGTACTTCAAGGGCTGTTGGTCACGGTTTGTAGAAGATCATGACCTCCACCAAGGTTTCTTCATGACTTTTGACTTCCACATCGGTATGTCGAAGTTTGACGTGAGGATCTACGACTGTACTCAGTTCCAGAAGGAGTACAAAGCTGAAGTGCACTTTCATTAGATTCTCTTTTTATGTAATCTCTCTTCCTAGTTATCCTTTCGCGTGTTATCAGTAATAAGTAGTCGTGGTGGATTATATCTTGTGCCAGCTTTATTAATAGACCATGGGAACGGATCGTCATTCTGAGGTAAGCACTTAATGTATTATCGGGTTCCTTTGAACCGTGCATATTTTTTGCTGAATATCGGGTTGTGAACAACCTAGTGGTATGTCTCAAATAATCACAAATCTCAATAACGTGTTTATTTTATGTCGTACGACTCGAGGGTCTGAGCCCCTGAGTGGAAAGTAAAATATTTATACATATTGTCAAGTTGACCCGAAGAACCCGACCTGTGGCCTCATGTTCTGGGTTCAGAGGGTCATAACTCGAGAGTTCTTTGTCGCCTTATGTCGTCTATGCTTAGAACCACCGTAGTTGCTCTGCATTCCACGGGTTGCTCTTGTCTTTCCTCGTTTTCTTGTCTTGTAAGCGATAAGCTCCTCCTGGTATTACTTCTGTCACGACGTAAGGTCCCACCCATGGGGACTCCAATTTTCCATGACCGTATTGCTTGAGTCGTAAGACTATATCTCCCACCATGAAAAATTGTGGAAGAACTCGACTACTGTGGTAGTTTTGTAAATTTTGCCGATATTGTGTGGCTCTGGCGAGTGCTATGTCTCTTGCCTCGTCGAGTGCATTGACATCATCCTGATGCACCTATGTGGAAGTTGTCTCATCGTACGCTATGATTCTTGGAGCTTCATGGGTGATCTCGATCGAAAGCACAGATTCTGCGCCGTGGACCAGAAAGAAGGGCGTTTCTTGAGTAGCTATGTTAGGTGTAGTTCGGAGACTCCAGAGTACGGAGGGTAGCTCATCTACCCAAGCATGTTTGGCTTTCTCGAGGGGTGCTAACAACATTTTCTTTATCCTATTGCATATTAAGCCATTGGCTTTCTCGACTTGTCCATTTGTCTTTGGATGCGCTATAGATGCAAATTTCAATTTAATTCCCATACTTTCACAGTAACTCTTGAACTCCTTTGATGAGCTACATATACTGTGTGGTACTCTGAAGTGAAAAACTATGGACTTGATGAAGTTGATTGCGGCTATAGAATCTTGGGTTGTTATGGGGGCTGCCTCTACCCACTTGGTGAATTTGTTGACTGCTACCAGCATGTAAACATGCCCCCTGGCCAAGAATTGTGCAATTTTCCTACCATGTCGAGACCCCATTGCGCGAATGGCCAGGATAGTGTTATTGATTGCAATTCTGCTGCTAGCGTGTGTGGTCGAGATGCAAAATGTTGACAAGCCTCGCACTTCCTCACTATATCTTTCGCGTCTTCAGGGGCTGTTAGCCAGTAAAACCCTACACGAAAGGCTTTAGCTGCAATGGCTCTGCTGCTAGCATGATGTCTGCATACTCCTGCGTGGATGTCCTTTAAGATTTCTTGCCCTTCTTGAGGAATGACGCATCATTGCAAGACGCATCTTATACTTCTCTTGTATAATTTTCTTTGTAACACGATGAAAGCCTTGGATCATCATATTATCCTTTTTGCCTCTACTGTGTCTTCTGGTAGTGCTTTGTTTCATGTATGCCAAATATGGCTGCATTCAGATTTCTTTGATCATCATGACTACTTCCGGTGTTGCTATGCTTGCTTTTCCAGGCCCCGAGCCAGTTGCTTGGTGCTTGCCTTGTTCCTCTGTAGTCGAAGTTTTTTTGTTCTTTATTGATCTTTCTATGATTTCTTCCCAAAAGACTCCTTGTGGTATGGGTAAGCACTGGGACCCGATGTTTGCTAGATTGTCAGCTTCCTCGTTACTGGCCCTGCTGACGTGCAAAACTTCGCATCCATCGAATGTTCCCTCTAGATAATAGTATAAGTTTCTGTATGCTGTCATATTGTCGCTGATGGCGTCGCACTTGTTCATCACTTGTTGGACAACGAGATTCGAGTCTCCAAATATTTTCAGTCGAGTTGGTCTGCATGCTTTGGCCATTTTCATTCCATGGAGCAGAGCCTCGTATTCGGCTTCATTATTAGAAGCTTGAGGAAAACTCATCCTTGACACATACTTCAACTTGTCGCCTTGTGGTGATATCAGGACCACTCCTGCTCCTGCGCCTTAGACTTTTTTTGATCCGTCGAAGTACATTGTCCATACGCTTGACAAATCTGGTGGTCCTGTGTTTTCTAACTCTAGCAACTCTGCTGTGAAGTCTGGCAAAACTTGCGATTTGATCACCTTTCTCTTTTCATATGTGATGTCCAGGGGTGATAATTCAATTCTCCATAAGGAGACACGTCCTGTTGCTGAAGGGTTGTTTAATATGTTGGATAGTGGTGCTTTGTTAACCACTATAATTGGGTGCACCGTGAAATGTTGTCATAGTTTTCGTGCTGTTGTGAATACACTATATGTGAGCTTTTGGTAGTGCGGGTACCTCTGTTTTGTTGGAGATAGTACTTCGCTGATGAAATATACTGGCCTCTGGACACCGTGAGCTTTTCCCTCTTTGCTTCTTTCGACTGCCAATACTGTACTCACCACTTGATGTGTTGCTGTGATGTACAGTAGTAGTGGCTCTTTTTTGTTTGGTGTGACCAACACTGGTGGTGTGGAGAGCACTTTTTTCAACTGTGCAAAAGCTACAACTGCCTCTTCTGTCCATTCGAATTTGTCATCTGACTTTTTCATGAGTGCATAGAAAGGGAGTGCTTTTTCTCCCAACCGAGCAACAAATTGACTTAGTGCCATGACTCGTCCTGCGAGCTTTTGTACGTCGTGCAGTTTTGTTAGTTTCCCCATTGTTAGGATTGCTTGGATCTTTTCTGGGTTTGCCTCTATTCCTCTTGCCGATAATAGGAACCCCAGGAGTTGTCCTGCTGATATGCCAAAAGAACATTTTGTCGGGTTGAGCTTGAGCTTGTATCTGTTTAGATTGTCGAAAGTTTCTGCCAAGTCACTAATGAGCGACTCTTCTTTTCTTGTGGTGATGACCATGTCATCGATGTAGACTTGGATGTTGCGTCCTATTTGGCTTTTGAGGCAGTTTTGCATCATCCGTTGGTAGGTTGCTCCTGCGTTTTTTAGGCCGAAGGGCATGACTTGATAACAGAACACGCTGTATGGTGTGATAAAAGCTATCTTTTCCTCATCTTCTTTCTTCAGTTTGATCTAGTTATAACCAGAATATGCATCTAGGAAGGAAAGCCTGGCGCACCCCACTGTTGAGTCTATTATCTGATCAATGCGAGGTAGAGGGAAGGGATCCTTTGGACAGTGCTTGTTGAGAGATGTGTAGTCGATGCACACTCTTTGTACATTTGTGTTTTTCTTGGGTACAATGACTCGATTAGATACCCAGGTTGATGACTTGATTTCTCGGATGAATCCGGCATTTTCTAGCCTGTGTAGCTCGGATGCTATTGCTTTCCTTTTGGGTTTGTCAAATCGTCGCAGTGGTTGCTTGACTGGCTTTTCTTTAGTATCCATGTTTAGTGCGTGCTCGATGAGTTCCCTAGGAACCCCTGGCATGTCTAAAGGACACCAGGCGAAGATTTCCTAGCGCTCACGAAGGAACTCGACGAGCGTGCTTTCCTATGCGGGATCCAAGTTTACCGCTATGGAGGTGGTTTGTTCGGGTCCGTGGGGTGGACCTGTATTTTCTTTGAGTCTTGAGTTGCATCGAAAGCCTGATCTGGCAGGGATCGTCCGATGTTGGGTAGCACGTTGTGACCAGTTTTGCCTTTCAGTCTTGTGTATTCTGCTGTCGTGCCGAAAGTTTGCGCCAGCCTATTGCATTCTTTGTCACAAGTGTTGGATACTTCAAAGTTGCCTTGTACCGTGATTGTTCCTTTGGGTCCTGGGATTTTGAGCATGAGATATGTGTGGTGAGGTACTGCCATGAATTTTGCAAATGCTGGGCGCCCCAGGATTGCAGGATACCGTGAAGGCCAGTCCATGACTTCAAACTCCAGCTTCTCTCTGCGATAATTATTGCTATTGCCGAAGCAAACATCGAGTTCTATCTTTTCGAGAGGGTAATTTGCGCCTCCTGGTACTATTCCATGGAAAGAATAATCTATTGGCTTTAGACTTTCTAGTGAGATGCGCATTGCCTTCAGAGTTCTTGCGTATATTAGGTTTATGCCGCTTCCTGTGTCCAAGAATACTCGCCCGATATCATATCCCCCTATTTGCGCCTTTAGCACCATCGGTGAGTGCCCTGGCCTGGGCACTTTCCTTGGGTGGTCTGCTCTGCTGAACCTGACTGGTTGATTGGACCACTGCAGGTACTCTGTAGTGGCTGGTGGTGATGATATAGCTAGGTTTACTTGTCTAGATATGATCTTCCGCTCTTTCTTGGATTTTGGCACTGGTTGGATCATTGCAGATATATATACTTTTGACTCCAGATGTTTCGCTAGTCGCTGTACTTGGTATCCCTGACTCATACTTTTCTTTCCCTGTCGTGTTCCGTGGTTCGAGTCCATGGCACTTTGCAATCTCAGAAAGGTTCTGCAATCCTTCATCTGGTGGTTAGAAACTCTTTTCCCATCTAGGTACGCCTAATGGATTCGACAAGGTCCGTAGAGCATGTCCTCCGCCGATGGGCCAGAATACTTTGGTTTTTCTACTTCATGATTACCTCTCGCCTGGAACTTCCTGTTTTCATAGCCTTCCTCGTCCCTTCTTTCATATCCTGCGGCTATCTGATTTTGCCTTGCGTGGCTATCTCCATTGCGGTATCTTCGCCTTTGCCTGCTCGCTCTGTCGACTTCTGGTGAACGTCCCCTTTTGTTGTTATATGCGTCCCCTCCGTCGGCGAATCTGTTGGCTACTTCCATTAATTCAGACACTGTTGTTGGCTTTGTTCTCCCTACCTCTTCCACGAGGTCCGAACGATGAAGGCCAGCTGAGAAATCATCTATTGCTCTCTCATCGGAGACATCTTCTGCTGAGTTTTTGATTACACTCTAGCGTTGTATATAAGAGCGTAGGGTTTCATCTTTCTTCTGCATGCACGACTTGATTTCTTCCAGAGACGCTGGGTGCTTATACGTTGAGCGAAAATTTCTTGCAAATTGGCTCTCTAGTTCTCCCCAACTCCCGATGGAATCGTTGGGTAAGGTGTTCAACCAGGACCGTGCTGCGCCGGTGACGAGGGTTAACTCGACAAATGTCCTAGATGAAGGACTTAGGATCGGGGAGATAGGGCGTTGGATGAACTCGAAGGTGAAGTCAGTCAAACAAGGTGCGTATCAAAAGTAAACGTGGGTGTAAACTTGGCTTGCTTTCAATCTGTCCCTCACGGTCCCCTCCTGGCCCCTATATATAGGTGGCCAGGTCTCGAGGATCGGGTGGGATCTGATACAGATTACAATATCGATATATGACATGAATTCATATTTTGACTAATATTATAATTGGGCTTAACTTATCGGGCCTCAGGGGTACTCAACTAATGGGCTCTATTATCTATACCCTTGTCAGTAGCCCCCGAGATTCTACCAGAATTGCAGATTCGGGTTGAATCTCAGATCTTCAAATCTTCGACTTGATCAATACTTGACTTCTTCAGATCTTTAAATCTTCGACTTGGTCTTTCGACTTATCTTTTATTATA
The DNA here is from genome assembly GCA_007115705.1 of Dactylis glomerata. Classification (NCBI taxonomy): domain Eukaryota; kingdom Viridiplantae; phylum Streptophyta; class Magnoliopsida; order Poales; family Poaceae; genus Dactylis; species Dactylis glomerata. Next base: position 2,329,073 of record QXEO01000167.1, read on the forward strand.
AGGTCTCGCAAGAGGTTTTGATGAACAAGCCTGACAACTCTGACGGATCAAGAGGCCAGTTAACTGCCGGAATAGATACTTGTCACCTACTTCAAATTCAATCCCCTTGGATTTGAATTTGGGAATCCGGTCAAACCCATCCTTTTGCCGCATTTAGGACTTACGAAGAATAAATCCCAGTAGTTCTCAGGATACCCAGTGCGTCCACCGGGATTTTCTTCGCGTCGTAGATACGGATACGTACCAGCAGAGCGCATCCATGTGCGTATACCAGGCCACATAGGACGGATCCTGGGGTCTTACCTTCATGATATATTTCAACCACGGCATTCAAGTTTTGTCGTGATGACGCAAGTCGAGAATCATATTTCACAGCCTTGTTTGACTGTTTCAATATACAAAATATCCGAGTTGTCCTTTGCAACTCTCATAAATAGCTCCCGATGGGAGTAATCGATGTTTATTTTGTCGACAATGTAGTCAAAGTTCATTGCTGACAAAATACAACCGATTGCGCCTAAACCATTTGTCCACCAGCTGGTTCTTTATTATCGGCTTCAACTCCTCTCCTTTCTGTCGACTTCTTTCTATCAGGTGCGCGACAGCGCTCCCAATGGGAGTAGCCCCCGAGGCTATAGCCAATTTTTTTCGGGTATAGGCTAAAAACTATAGACATACCTATCTCATATACTGTGTCTTTTGATATTTTTCGACATATTTTGCCCTTATGGTAATTCTGCTCTTCTTTTCATATGACTTAAGCCCCCGAGTCCAAGACGAGGTATGCTGTGCTTCTTGATAGATAACTTCTTTTTTTGTTCATACCTTCTCCCTTGATATGCTGATCCTTCTTTTATCGTCTGCGCTGGGCAGAATATAAGAGCCCGTAAATATACTTTGGACCTTACCTTTGTAAAGGTCCATTAGTGCATACTTATAAATAAAGCATGTCTGGCGAGGGTAAAAAACCCTAATCCAATCATTAGCTTCTTCTTCCGTCGCATCATCATCTTCTTCTTCATCTCATCTAGGGTTTCTTCTTTCCAATACTTGTCTCCATGGCCGATGCTGGTGGATCACGTCTGAACATCGGTGCCCCAGTGCAGAAACGGGGTCGCAGCCGCCCTCGCGGCAGTAAGAATAAGGCTACAATCGAGGCTGTGGTAGCTTCGTCGTTCGCTCTGGTGAAGCGGTGCCCCGGCCGTCCGGCCGGGAGTAAAAATAAACCCAAGGTGTCATCTGCTACACGAGGTACAAGCGCTCCTTCTGCTAATGCTTCTCCTCCTCTGCCCAGAGTGTACTCCTTCTTCTGCATCGCTGGCGCGCAGTGCCCTGAAATTCAGCGGTTACCGCTGAAATTCACCAAGTTTATGGACGGGCGAGAACTGCGGGAAGTGGTTCTTCGTGAATATTCTGGGGGAGGAACTCCCTATGAAGTGGAGGTCTGGTACAACGGTGCCGGTGAGCAGTACTTCAAGGGCGGCTGGTCGCAGTTTGCAGAGGACCATGACCTCCATCAAGGCTTCTTTATGACTTTCGACTTTCATGTCGGCACGTCGAAGTTTGACGTAAGGATCTATGATGGCACCCAGTGCCAGAAAGAGTATGAAGCTGAATTGCATTTTCACTAGATTCTCTTTATGTAATCTCTTTGTTCTAGTTGTTCTTCCTCGTACCATCTATAATAAGTAGTCGTATTTGGATTATGTGTTGTGCTTACTTTATTAATAGACCATGGGAACGGATCGTAGTTCCGAGGTATGCACTTAATATATTATTGGGTTCCTTTGAACCATGTGTGTTGCTGCCGAATATCGGGTTGCGATCAACCTTGTAGTATGTCTCAGATAATCACAAATCTCAATATCTTGTTAATCTTATTTCATACGACTCGAGGGTCTGAGCCCCCGAGTGGAAAGTAAAATATTTACACATATTGTCGAGTTGACCCAAGGAACCCAACCTATGGCCTCATGTTCTAGGTTCGGAGGGTCATAACTCAAAAAGCTCTTTGTCGCCTTATGTCGCCTATGCGTAGAACCATCATAGTTGCTCTGCATTCCACGGGTTACTCTCGTCTTTCCCCATTTTCTTGTCTTGTAGTCGATAAGCTCCTCCTGGTATTACTTCTGTCACGATGTAAGGTCCCACCCATGGGGACTCGAGTTTTCCATGCCCGTCTTGCTTGACCGTGGACGAACTCGACTACTGTGGTAGTTTTGTAGATTTTGCTGATATTGAGTGGCTCTAGCAAGTGCTACGTCCCTCGCCTCGTCGAGTGCATCGACATCGTCCTAAAGCGCTTCTGTGGAAGTTGTCTCATCATACGCCGCGATTCTTGGAGCTTCGTGTGTGATCTCGACTAGAAGCACGGCTTCTGCGCCGTGGACCAGAAAGAAAGGCGTTTCTTGAGTAGCTGCGTTGGGTGTAGTTCGTAGACTCCAGAGTATGGAGGGTAGCTCGTCTACCCAAGCGTGCTTGGCTTTCTCGAGGGGTGCCAACAGCCTTTTCTTTATCCCATTGCATATTAAGCCATTGGTTTTTTTGACTTGCCCATTTGTCTTTGGATACGCTACAGATGCAAATCTCAATTTGATTCCCAATCCTTCACAATAATTCTTAAACTCCTACGATGTGAAATTTGTCCCATTGTCTGTGATGATGCTGTGTGGTACTCCGAAGCGAAAGACTATAGACTTGATGAAGTTGATTGCGGCTGTAGAATCTTGGGTTGTTACTGGGGCTGCCTCTACCCACTTGGTGAACTTGTCGACTGCCACCAGCATATAAACATGCCCTCCTGGCCGAGATTTGTGCAATTTTCCTACCATGTCGAGACCACATTGTGCAAAGGGCCAGGATAATGGTATTGGTTGTAATTCTGCTGCTGGCGCATGTGGCCGAGATGCGAAGCGTTGATAGGCCTCGCACTTCCTCACTATATCTTTCGCGTCTTCAATGGCTGTGAGCCAATAAAACCCTGCACGAAAAGCTTTGGCTGCAATGGCTCTGCTGCTAGCGTGATGTCCACACACTCCTGCATGGATATCTTTTAATATTTCTTGCCCTTCTTGAGGAGTGACACATCGTTGCAAGACGCCTGATATACTTTTCTTGTATAATTTTCCTTGTAACACGACAAAAGCCTTAGATCATCATATTATCCTCTTCGCTTCTACTGTGTCTTCGGGTAGTGTTTTGTTTATCATGTATGCCAGGTATGGCTGCATCCAAGTTTCTTCTATCATCATGACCTCTTCTGGTTTTGCTATGCTTGTTTTTCCAGCCCCCGAGCCTGTTGCTTGGTGCTGGCCTTGTTCCTTTGTAGTCGAAATTTTGTTGCTTTTTATTGATCTTTCTATGATTTCTTCCCAAAAAACTCCTTGTGGTACGGGTAAGCACTGGGACCCGATGTTTGCTAGATTGTCGGCTTCCTTGTTACTGGCTCTGCTGACGTGCGAAACTTCGTATCCATCGAATGTTCCTTCTAGATAATAGTATAAGTTTCTATACGCTGTCATGTTGTCATTGATGGCGTCGCACTTGTTCATCACTTGTTGGACGATGAGATTTGAGTCTCCAAATATTTTCAGTCGAGTTGCTCCGCATGCCTTGGCCATTTTCATCCCATGGAGTAACACCTCGTATTCGACTTTGTTATTACAAGCTTGGGAAAACTCATCCTTAACACATATTTCAACTTGTCGCCTTGTGGTGATATCAAGACCACTCCTACTCCTGCGCCTTGGATTCTTTTTGAACCGTTGAAGTACATTGTCCATACACTCGATAGATCTGGCGGTCCTGTGTTTTGTAACTCTAGCCACTCTGCTGTGAAGTCTGGTAAAACTTATGATTTGATCGCCTTTCACTTTTCGTACATGATTTCCAGGGGTGACAACTCAATTCCCCATAAGGAGACACGTCCTGTTGCTGAAGGGTTATTCAATATATTGGATAGTGGTGCTTTGTTAACCACTATGATTGGGTGTACCATGAAATACTGCCGTAGTTTTTGTGCTGTTGTGAATACACTATATGCGAGTTTTTGATAGTGCGGGTACCTCTGTTTTGTTGGAGATAGTACTTCGCTGACGAAATATACTGGCCTCTGGACACCGTGAGCTTTCCTCTCTTCACTTCTTTCGACTACCAATACTATACTCACCACTTGGTGTGTTGCAGCGATGTAGAGTAGTAGTGGCTCTTTCTCATTTGGTGTGACCAGCACTGGTAGCGTGGAGAGCACTTTTTTCAACTACGCGAAAGCTACATCTGCCTCTTCCATCCACTCAAATTTGTCATCTGATTTTTTCATGAGTGCATAGAAAGGGAGTGTTTTCTCTCCCAATCGAGCAACAAATCGACTTAGTGCTGCGACGTGTCCTGCAAGCTTTTGTACGTCGTGTAGTTTTGTTGGTTTCCCCATTGTTAGGATTGCTTTAATCTTTTCTGGGTTTGCTTCTATTCCCCTTGCTGATACAAGGAACCCAAGAAGTTGTCCTGCTGATACACTGAAAGAACATTTTGTCGGGTAAAGCTTGAGCATGTATCTGTTCAGATTGTTGAAAGTTTCTGCCAAATCGCTGATCAGAGACTCCTCTTTCCTTGTGGTGATAACCACGTCGTCAATGTAGACTTGGATGTTGCATACTATTTGGCTTCCGAGGCAATTTTGCATCATCCGCTGGTAGGTTGCTCCTGCATTTTTTAGGCCGAATGGCACGACTTGATAACAGAACACGTCGTATGGTGTGATAAAAGCTGTCTTTTCTTCATCTTCTTTCTTCAGTTTGATCTGGTTATAACCAGAATATGCATCTAGAAAGGAAAGCCTGGCGCACCCCACTGTTGAGTCGATTATCTGATCAATGCGAGGAAGCGGGAAGGGATCCTTTGGACAGTGCTTGTTGAGAGATGTGTAGTCGACGCACACTCTTTGTACGTCTGTGTTTTTCTTGGGTACAATAAGTGGGTTGGATATCCAGGTTGATGACTGTTGTGGGAATTTAGAGACAGTAGCCGTGGGCTGGCTTATCGGAGGGGCTCGACGATGGTGATGATGGGTCGGGCTCAGGATTGTGCCAATGGAGACACCTCGGTTTACCCTGGTTCTGGGCCCTCCCGGTTGGAGGTAAACCCCTACTTCCTGCCTGCTTCGTATTGATTGGATAGTAACGATTACAGTGCTCCTCGAGCTGTTCGGACTAGAGGAGGAAGAAGAAGATCCAATCTCCCTAGACTAAGGGTCCAGGCCCCCTTATATAGGCGGAGGCCTGGTTACAGGTTAGGTAACGACTCGGCCGGCTGCCGGCTCCTCGGCGGTGGCATCCTTGGCGTGATCTTCTGGCCCTGCTCTGACAAAGGCACTTTATAAAGTGCCTTTCCCCCGGGCCGGCATCTGGAAGGCATATCCCTTCTCTTTTGCCTCGGATCCCGTCGTGGGGAAGGGTCTTCGATCTCTGATTGGCTGAGGCCGGTCGTGGCGGGCGTCATTCCGTCCTTGTCCTCTGTCGCTCCTGTCGGGGCCAACCTACTTTTGGCCAGACAACCGTTGGGAAGCTTTGTCTTCATCGCCCGGCTCCAGTTCTCCTCGGTGGAGTCGCCAGCCGGCTGCTGGCGCAGCCGGCCCTTTGGGCGGAGCCGGTCTTCTCGTGCTGAAGCCGTGGGGACTCCTAGGACGCCAGCCAGCATATTGCCCGGCCCGTGGTGCGCCCCATAAGTCATCCCCATGACACTAGACCCCGAAACTGGCGAAGTCTCATGGGCTAGCATGGGGCTTCGGCGGGTTCCTCTTCTCGCCGAAGTCTTGCTCGCTCTCGTCGAAGTCCCAGGATTTCAGGCTCGGCTCGGATGCCCTAGTCCTCGAGGTTATGTCTCGTGGAGTTCCTCCGGCCGTCTTGGGATGAGCTGGCTCCAGGCCCAAACCGACGGGCGGCTGCGAGCCGGTGTGCTGCTTCCTTGGAACTTGTGCCGCCTCGGGCTTCGCTCCCACACTGCGGCCGGTGCAGTGCGCCAGTGGCCGATGCCCCGTCTTGTCATTTTGACTCTTCGGCCAGCGTAATGATTTCGGTAGACATCACGTGACGGGTCGAGGCTGGCGTCAGCGACGTGTCCCATCAAAGCGCCACGCGTATGGTTTAATTGCATTAAACTGGCTCGGCTTTTCGTGCCTCACCAGCCTTTAAATCTTGGAGCCCTCGAGGGTTTTCTTCACTCCCAAGCGCCTCACCAAACCGTCGCCTCCGCTACTCCCGCTTCAACCTCGATGTCATCGCTGGGAGCTCTCGGTGGAGCCAGGATCAGGGCCTCCGGCGGGCCAGGCGACCGCAAGTGTGGCCGTCCGCTCGGGAGCCCCAACAAGGCCAGAGACCCGGCGGCGACGCCGCCGGTGCCCCGGAGGCATGGCCAGCCTCCGGGCAGCCGCAACAAGAAGACCCTGGAAGCGCTCGCGGCCGCGGCTGCCGCCGAGCCTTTCGGGGCCGGCCGCTCCTCCGCCATCGTTGCGGCCCCCGGTGGGACCGTCGCTGTGGCCGTCGGCGGCGCTATAGCCCCCGCGGCCGTGACCTCCGTCGCCGGTCTCACTGGGACGCCTCTGGAGGCGGCGGCCGCCCTTGTCGGCGCCGCGATGGCATTCGGGGCCGCCCCTCCGGGCCTCGCCGACCTGAGCATCGACGGCTCCTCCAGCGCGGCCGCTAACAAGGTGCGAACGCTGCCGCCGCACCCGCCGACCAAGCAGCGGCTCTCCTATGTCCCGAAGCACGGGTTCGCCACCGCCATGGTGCCCCTACTGGCCAGGAGTAAGGAGCGCCTTCCGCTCCCTGCCAGCTTCATCGACACGATGGGGAAGAACCCCCCCCCCAACGAGCTTCATGGTTGAGGATGGCAGCGACGGACAGCCGTTGTACGACGTCGAGATTCTCCATGATGAGGAGGGGAAGAGCTACCTCACTGGGGGGTGGGAGCGGTTCTTCACCGACTATGGCCTGGAGCGGGGATGGTCTCTCATCTTGACCCACCGCGCCAGGTCACCCATCCTCTGCATCCGCGTCGTTGACGGCTCCGGCTGCGCCCGCGCCTACTCCCCCTGGCCGTGATCGGCGAGCGCCCTCGAAGCCCCCTCCTTGATGGCAGCATCGTCAACAGGAGTCTAGGGGTTAGAAGGGGGAGCCCTTTTGTTGTTTCGGCCCTTAGCGTGGCCTATATTATGTAATCGCCAGCCATATGACTAAGAACTCTTTTAATTTCCTGCAAATCTTTGCTTCTTCTTCTTCATTTGCTGTGTGAATATTCTTTGTGCGACCATCTTCTGCTTGTGCCGTAGCGCCGTGGCGATTCCCCGGCTAGGATCTTTCCTTGGATGGAACCGTTGACATGTGAATCCATAGGTAGGGACCGCGATGGTCACTGGTTTGCGCAGACACCTCGGGCGAGATCTTCCAGCCTTAGCGCGAAAGGAGCGGTGCTTCTGCTAGCCGGCTCTGGGAAGGATGGACTAGCTCCGGCTCGACGGGGTCAAAGTGGAAGCTGAGTCCTATGCTAGCTTGAGTGGGGCTGGAGCCGGTATATCTACCTTCCCAGGCCTTCGCACGTTCCTTGCTGCAGTTGGAGTAAATCCCCCAAGTTTCTAGCTCTAGCCGTTGCTTTGCGAGTGTTAGATTTCGATTTCATCGCTCGATTGCTGATCAAACAGCCGGCGAGGTACTGGAGCCGGCTCGCTTCTGAGGGCCAATTCCCTTTCCCCCTAGCCCCCGAGTTTTGGGGCAGCTGGACTAACAGCTGGCTCGAAACTAACCTTCCGCGTATGGTGCCAACGCCGAGCGAGGTAGCTCTAGCTTCGAACCTCTCTGACGTGGCTACTCAGCCCAAATGTTGAAAAACTATGACCGTCGGCCATTTGATGGCCTGCCTTAGCCCGGCTCCCTCAACTTTTTCCTTAATCTTCCCACCCTTTGGCCCTTCAACCCCCAACCGGCAGCCTGGTGCCGGTTGGTCTCCCTTGGGCCGGCAGCCGAATGCTGGCCTAGGGTGGGAGCGCGCCGCGGGGTGAGAAGTAGTACTTTGGTTTGTCGGGTGCCCGGCTCGGGCTTGCCTACGCATGGTCAATGGACACTGCCTTCAGCGTTTAGTTGAGTTATTGCTTATCGTTCACGGTTTTCCCCTGCGGTTTTCCTTCGTGTGTGGCCTGCCGGCTCCTATCCGTCCAGCTGCGCGGAGCCGGGACATGGAGGTTGGGCTCGAGACCTTCATCACACGTAGTACTCGTCCGGCTAACGAGGGGTCGATCGTTTTTAGGGCTGCCGGCTATGGCTCGGTGCCCGGAGCCGGCTGCCGGTCAAGTGAATAATGCAGGAAGCAAAAACATACACGAAGTGTTTTCCTTGGAGCCGGCCGTAACTAGCCGCTCCATTTTCCTTTATTCATTGACAAATTTTTTCAGGGTACAAGCTTTTGCCTTAGCAGAAGAAAGGTCTTAGGAGACTGACATTCCAGGGAAGCTCGGTCTCCTTGTCAGAGTTATCTACCTTGTTCTTGCTGGGCTCTTGCGTGTCGATGAGGTAATATGCCCCATTGCCTAGCACCCGGCTGACAATGAACGGTCCCTCCCAGGGAGGAGACAGCTTGTGCATGCCCTTAGTGCTTTGGACCAGCCGGAGTATGAGATCTCCTTTGCGAAACGCGAGTGGGCAAATTTTCCGGCTGTGGTATCATCGCAGCTGCTGCTGATAGAGCGCTGGTCTGGCCAAAGCCTATTCTCGTGCCTCCTCGAGGAGGTCGACACCATCTTCGCGAGCCTCTTTTGCTTGTTTCTCTGTGTACTAGACGATTCTGGGCGCATCAAACTCGATGTCCATGGGCAACACCACTTCTGCTCCATAGACCAGGAAGAAAGGTGTGAAGCCAACTGAACGATTTGGAGTTGTGCGCAAGCTCCAGAGCACTGAGGGTAGCTCCTCGACCCAACAGCCAGCTGAGCGTTCGAGAAGCTCGACCAGTCTTGGTTTGATGCCGGCCAGGATCAGCCCATTTGCCTTCTCCACTTGCCCATTTGTCTGAGGGTGTGCGCCACTGACGCTAAGTCCAGCCGGATGCCTTTCTGGCCACAGTAATCAGCAAAGACTCCCTTCGCAAAGTTTGTCCCATTGTCGGTGATGATGCTGTGGGGAACTCCATATCTTGTGATGATCTCGTTGAAGAACTTGATTGTGGATGAGCCATCGAGTTTTTTGATTGGCTTGGCTTCAATCCACTTGGTGAACTTGTCCACAGCAACCAACAGATGCGTCAAGCCCACGGGTGCGGTCTTGAATGGCCCTACCATGTCCAGGCCACAGAAAGCGAATGGCCAGGTGAGCAGGATGGTCTTGAGGGCTGCCGCTGGAGTGTTTCTATGCTTGGAGAAGCGCTGTCAGCCGTTGCACTGCTTCACCAGCTGCTCTGCATTTTGCTTGGTAGTCGGCTAGTAGAATCCATGGCGGAAGGCTTTGGCCACCAAGGCTCTGGAAGATGCGTGATGTCCGCACTCCCCTTGGTGTATTTCTCTTAGCAGCTCCATCCCTTCTTCCGGCTCGATGCACTTCTGGAAGATGCCTAACACACTGCGCTTGTATAGCTTGCTGTTGATGATGGTGTACGCCCCTGCTCGGCGTTGAATTCGCCTAGCTTCCGCTTCGTCTTGTGACAAGTCCCCAGTGATGAGGTAGTTGGAGAATGGCTCCGCCCAGGAAGGTATCTCCCGTAAGTGGAAGACATTGGCGACCAGAGGATCAGCAGCCCCTAGGTCCGTCATCGTGCCGGCTTCATCTGATTATCCGGCTGGGGAAGCGGGCATGGAGCCGGCAGTCCCCTTGTCCTTCGTCGAGCCAGCCACACTGGGCTGGCCGGCTGCTTCCTTCAGCCCCGAGGCGGCAGCCCCCGGGTCCGGTGGTGGCACCTGGGCTGGTGCAGGGTCTCCAGGCACGAAGATGGATGGAGATTCTGGCGAGGGCTTGATGGACAGCTTGCGGATGATTTCCAGTGACACCCCAGCTGGGATATCCTGCTTGGTGGAGCCGATCTTGGATAGCCGGTCCGCCTCGTCGTTGTTTGCTCTGGGGACATGATGGAACTCGCAGCCCTCGAAGAATCCGCTGAGCTGCTGCATGTAGAAGCGGTAGGAGGCCATGTTGGCATCCCTGGCGTCCCAATCCCCTGAGACCTGGTGTGTCACTAGGTCGGAGTTTCCAAAGCAGAGGATCTTCCTGATGCCGATCTGCTTGGCCATCTTGAGCCCATGTACCAGGGCTTCATACTCGGCGATGTTGTTCGATGCACGAAAGTGCATCTGCAGCACGTACTGCAGCTTGTCTCCCTTGGGAGAGGTGAGGACGTCGCCGGCTCCCAAGCCCCCGAGCAGCTTAGAGCCATCAAAGTGCATGCGCCAGTGGGTGGAGTCTGGAGCCGGTGGCAGGTACTGGTTCTCCCCCAGTCAGCGAAGAAATCCGCTATGATCTGCGACTTGATCGTCATCCTGGGCTTGTACTGAATGGTATGAGCTGCAAGCTTAATCGCCCATTCGGCCACTCTGCCTGACGCGTCCTTGCATCCAATGATCTCCGAGAGTGGAGTGGTGCTCACCACCGTGATAGGATGCTCCTTGAAGTAGTGCTTCAGCTTCTTGGCCGCCATGTACACGCCGTATGCGACCTTCTGGTAGTGCGGGTAGTTTTGCTTGGAGAGGGTGAGCACCTCACTCAAGTAATACACCGGGCGCTGGACCGGCAGCTCCTTGCCCTCCTCGGTGCACTCCACCACGATCACCACACTGATGACGCATGGGGTAGCTGCGATGTAGAGCAGCATTGGCTCTCGCAGAGCCAGCACAGCCAAGACTAGCGCGGTAGACAAGGCTCGCTTGAGGTCGTTGAAGGCTTCGTCAGCGCGCTGGGACCAAACGAAGTGGTCCGTCTTCTTCATCAGCTGGTACAGCGGCATGGCCTTCTCCCCGAGCCGGCTAACGAACCGGCTGAGCGAGGCCAAGCAACCAGCAAACTTCTGCACATCTCTGAGCTGGGTGGGATTCTCCAGGGCCTCGATGGATTTTATCTTCGAGGGGTTAGCCTTGATCCCTTGCTGGGAAATGATATAACCTAGGAGTTGTCCAGCCGACACGCCAAAGGTGCACTTCTCGGGGTTGAGCTTCATGCGATAGCGCCGGAGGTTGGCAAAGGTCTCCTTGAGGTCGTCCAGGAGCGTGCTGCTCTGCTTGGTCTTCACCACCACGTCGTCCACATAAGCATGCACGTTTCTTCCAATCTGCCCTTGTAGGCATCGCTGCATGGTCCGCTGGTAAGTGGCTCCAGCGTTCTTCAGGCCAAACGGCATGGTAACATAGCAGTAGGCTCTGTATGGGGTGATGAAGGACATCTTGATCTGATCCAGCTGGAAGAGCGGGATCTGGTGATAGCCTGAATAGGTGTCCAGGAAGGACAGCAGGTCACAACCGGCTGTGGAGTCGATCACCTGGTCAATCCGTGTCAGTGCGAAAGGATCCTTGGGGCAGGCCTTGTTGAGGCTGGTGTAGTCGATACACATTTGCCAAGTGTTATTCTTCTTCAAAACAAAGACTAGGTTCGCGAGCCAGTCAGGGTAAAATACCTCCATGATAAAGCCAGCTGCAAGGAGCCGGGCAATCTCCTCACCAATTGCTTTCCTCTTTTCTTCTGCAAAATGCCGCAGCGGCTGCTTGACTGGCTTGGCATCCGGCTAGACATTGAGTGCGTGCTCAGCCAGCTCCCTCGGCACACCTGACATGTCCTTTGAAGACCATGCAAAGATGTCCCGATTCTCATGGAGGAAGCTGGTGAGCTCGCTTTCCTATTTGGCAGACAAGCCGGTGCCGATGATGACGTACTTGGAGGGGTCGCTCTCGTCCAGCGGGATCTTCTTGGTGTCGTTGGCCAGCTTGAATTGCTCCACCGGTGACTGGCGAACTGGCATGTCTTGCTGGGTCAGCTCCACGCGATGTAGAAGTTGTCTCTTCTCCTCGGTGATGACCAGCGCCTCTGCCAGCTGCGAGCTCTCCTTTGCGCAGGCCAGGGAATTCTTGAAGCTTCCCGAGATTGTGATCACACCTGGGCCCTGGGAGCTTCATCTTCAGATAAGCATAATGCGGGACAGCCATGAACTTGGCCAGGGCTAGACGGCCTAGCAACGCGTGGTCGGGACTGCTGATGTCCACCACCTCGAACCAGATGGGCTCGCGGAGGCTATTCCCCTTCTTTCCGAAGAGAACCTCCAGCTGCACCTTGCCCAAAGGGGTGCAAGAATGCCCAGGCATGATGCCATGGAAGGTGAGCCGGCTCGGTTTCAGCTGAGCAAGCAGGATGCCCAACTTCTCCAGAGAGCTTCGGTAAAGAAGGTTGATACTACTACCGCCGTCGATGAGCACACAGGAGAACCGGCACATGTGCGCATCGGAACACACAACAGGATCCAAGACCAGAGCGTATTCTCTAGGGCTAGGCATCAACCTCGGATGGTCTTCGCGCCCCTAGGTAACGGCCGCCTCGGACCAATGCATGAACTGGGGTTCTGCAGGCATCACAGCGTTCACCTCTGCCTCATGCCAAAGGTCGTTCCTTTTGTCCTTGCCGGGGGTAGTAAAGATGTGATACTGCTCCACATCTATCGGGAAGTCATCACCTTGATCTGGCTCGCCTCCAGCCGGGTCGCGCTGTTGGTCCTCCTAACCTCCAGCCGACTGCGCTTGCGACGTACCAGGGATCTGCCGAGTGCACTGCTCCAGCTCTCTCATGAAACGACACTGACGCGTGGAGTGGGTCGCTTCCCTGCCCAGGGAGGTGTGGAAATTACACGGCTGATCAAGTGCAACATCAAAGGTGTACTTGCCCTCTTTGCGCCCATGACCGCTGCTGGCAGCCCCCGGGCCTCCTTGGTCAGAAGCCGCTCGCTTTGAGCTAGCAGATCCTCTGGGAAACATCTCGACGTGGTCAAGCCACAGGTGGATGTGCAATGCCGATGGGCGAGCCTGGGACTCCGACCCTGGCGCTAACTCTGGGATCAGGCATGGCCTACTTGCTCCGCCACCTTGCTAGGCGCAACAACCTTGGGCGTTGCCGCTCGGAGCACGGCCGCCCTGTCCGCGCCCTCCGCGGCCTCGGCTCGCAGATGGCGACCGCTGGATCTGGCCGGGGACGACGGTGGCGAGGCTGCACCACAGGTCATGAGCGAGCTCGGACGGTGCATCTCCATGCACGTCATAGAACTCGCTTAGCATGGTGCTCGTGCGGCACCGGTTGGCCTCGTCCTCAGCCACCTTACTAAGGAGGACGAGGCGCGTCCGCTCCAGGGCCTCGGCGACCCGGGCGGGATCGATGACGTGGCCGAGGGGAGCACGCAGGTCCACCACAGAGATGTCCGGGGCGTCCTGCTCTGGGACTGGAGCATCTTGCTCCTGTGGAAGAAGGCGTTTGGGCGACGGGCGATGGGCGCTCGGGGCACGGTGAGTCGCCGCCCTCATCTTCCCCCAGGGCCATCACCTTGACCAAGGCACCAAGATTGCTGCTTTCACCGCAGCTCGAGCCTCCGTCGCAGAGAGAGTCGAAGACGTCAGTGACCTCCTCCGGGAAGGGCTTGGCGATGTAGAAGCGGTGGCTGCCGACGTCGAGGAAGGAGCCGCTGTTGCCGAAGCCGTTCTCGAAGTGGGCCAAGTTGTCACTGACGCAGTTGAAGGTGCCGAACCTCCAGACGAGGCCGGAGGCAACCTTCTCGTCGGGGGGTCCCGGTCGGAACTTGACTCCGCTCGCCGCCGCGCTTTGCCCCACGGTGGGCACCAACTATCGCGGGAATTTAGAGACAGTAGCCATGGGGTGGCTTATCGGAGGGGCTCGACGATGGTGACGATGGGTCCGGCTCAGGATTGTGCCAATGGAGACACCTCGGTTTACCTAGGTTCAGGGCCCTCCCGGTTGGAGGTAAACCCCTACTTCCTGCCTACTTCGTATTGATTGGATAGTAACGATTATAGTGCTCCTCGAGCTGTTCCGACTAGAGGAGGAAGAAGAAGATCCGATCTCCCTAGACTAAGGGTCCAGGCCCCCTTATATAGGCGGGGGCCTGGTTACAGGTTAGGTAACGACTCGGCCGGCTGCCGGCTCCTCAGCGGCGGCGTCCTTGGCGTGATCTTCTGGCCCTGCTCTAACAAAGGCACTTTATAAAGTGCCTTTCCCCCGGGCCGGCATCTGGAAGGCATATCCCTTCTCTTTTGCCTCGGATCCCATCGTGGGGAAGGGTCTTCGATCTCTGATTGGCTGAGGCCGGTCGTGGCGGGCGTCATTCCGTCCTTGGCCTCTATCGCTCTTGTCGGGGCCAACCTACTTTTGGCCAGACAACCGTTGGGAAGCTTTGCCTTCATCGCTCGGCTCTGGTTCTCCTCGGTGGAGTCGCCAGCCGGCTGCTGGCGCAGCCGGCCCTTTGGGCGGAGCCGGTCTTCTCGTGCTGAAGCCGTGGGGACTCCTGGGATGCCAGCCAGCATATTGCCCGGTCCGTGGTGCGCCCCATAAGTCATCCCCACGACAATGACTTGATTTCTCTGATGAATCCGACGTTTTCTTACCTGTGTAGCTCTGATGCTATTGCTTTTCTTTTGGGTTCGTCAAATCATCTAAGTGGTTGCTTGACTGGCTTTGCTTTAGGATCCACATTTAGTGCGTGCTCGACGAGTTCCCTGGGAACCCCTGGCATGTCTGAAGGACACCAGGCGAAGATTTCCCAGCGCTCACGGAGGAACTTGACGAGCATGCTTTCCTATGTGGGATCCATGTTTACTGCTATAGAGGTGGTTATGTTTGGGTCCGTGGGGTGGACCTAGATTTTCTTCGAGTCTTGAGTTGCATCAAAAGCCTGATCTGGCAAGGATTGTCCAACGTCGGGTAGCACGTTGTGGTCAGTTTCGCCTTTTAGTCTTGCGTACTCTGCTGTCATGCCAAAAGTTTGTGCCAGCTTATTAAATTCTTTGTCACAAGTGTTGGATACTTCAAAACAGTCTTGCACCGTGATTGTTCCTTTGGGTCCTGGGATTTTGAGTGTGAGATATGCATAATGAGGTACTGGGATGAACTTTGCAAATGCTGGTGCCCCAGGATTGCATGATAGTGTGAAGGCCAGTCCATGACTTCAAACTCCAGCTTCTCTCTGCGATAATTGCTGCTATTGCCGAAGCAAACGTCGAGTTTTATTTTTCCAAGAGGGTAATTTGCGCCTCCTGGTACTATTCCATGGAAAGAACAATCTGTTGGCTTTAGACTTTCCAGTGAGATGCACATTGCCTTCAGGGTTCTTGCGTATATTAGGTTTATGCCACTTCCTGCATCCATGAATACTCTCCCGATATCATATCCTCCTATTTGCGCCTTTAGCACCATCGCTGAGTGCCCCGGTCTGTGCACTTTCCTCGGGTGGTCTGCTCTGCTGAACCTGACTGGTTGATCGGACCACTTTAGGTATTCTGTAGTGGCTGGTGGTGATGATATAGCTAGGCTTACTTGTCTGGATATGCTCTTGCGCTCTTTCTTGGATTTTGGCACCGGTTGGATCATTGCAGATATGTATACTTTTAACTCCAGTTGTTTCACTAGTCGCTGTACTTGGTATCCCTGACTCATACTTTTCTTTCCCTGCCATACTCCTTGGTTCGAGTCCATGGCGTTTTGCAGCCTCAATAAGGTTCTGCAATCCTTCATCTGATGGTTAGAAACTCTTTTCCCATCTAGGTATGCGTAGTGGATTCGACAAGGTCCGTGGAGCATGTCCTCTGTCGATGGGCCAGAGTACTTTGATTTTTCTACTCCATGATTTTCTCTTGCCTGGAACTCCTTGTTTTCATTGCCTTCCTCGTCCCTTCTTTCGTATCCTGCGGCTACCTGATTTCGCCTTGCGTGGCTATCTCCATTGCGATATCTTCGCCTCTGCCTGCTTGCTCTATCGACTTCTGGTGACCATCCCCTTTTATTGTTATATGCATCTTCTCCATTAGCAAATCTGTTGGCTACTTCCATTAATTCAAACACTGTCCTTGGCCTTGTTCTCCCTATCTCTTCCACGAGGTCCGAACGATGAAGGCCACCCGAAAAAGCATCTATTGCTCTTTCGTCGGAGACTTCTTCAGCTGAATTTTTTATTACACTCCAGCATTCTATATAAGAGCATAGGGTTTCGCCTTTCTTTTGTATGCACAATTTGATTTCCTCCAGCGACACTGGGTGCTTATATGTTGAGCGAAAATTTCTTGCGAATTGATTTTCTAACTCTCCCCAACTCCCGATGGAATCGTTGGGTAGGGTGTTCAACCAGGACCGTGCTGCGCAGGTGAGGTGTAACTTCAAACTTTGCATGGCTGTTGCTCTTGTTCCTCCTAGTATCTGTACTGCTTGCAGGTAATCTGACAACCATAGAGTGGGTTCTTGCGACCCATCATACTTTTCTTGATCGTGCGGCAACTTGAAACCTTTGGGTACCCGCGTTTTGTGAACCCTATGGGTAAAGCATAACGCGCCCATCTCTTTTTCATCGTCTTTGTAATTTTCCTCTCTCCACGCATAGCGTGAGTTGTTTACTCGTGCTTGTGCTATTATGTTTCTTGCATCCTCCTTCCATTTTTTGTCGCCTCTCATCACCTGATGACTCACTGAATTCATTTCGCTTGAACTATTCCTTTCGCCTTTCCTTACGATCTATTGCCTTTTCCTCTGGAAGTTTTCCCATTAGCTTGTCTTCTATCAACCCGAGGCTTCATATTGCAGCCTGATGCATGTGCTCCCATGGATCTCCAGGCTCTGGTTGTGTGGTTAGTAGGTACGCCTGTGCTGCTACCAATGCTGCTTTTGGTGTTTCTTGCATGAAGTCTTCTTCCTCTTCTGACTGCTGCGCGCTTAGACTTTTCGCAAAACTTTCTTTTCTTATTTGTGCTATTGTTCTCCTATTGTGCTTCAGGTCTCTGTGCCTTTCCATGCTGCACTCTGATGCATCACTATACTCATCCTAGTATCCTCCACTTGACGTACTGTTGTCATCTCAGCTTCTCATGAACATATCTCTTTCCTCCCTTAGCTTCTTTTTGTGCTAGTGCAGCGCGTATTGATACCCCATCAGAACTTATCTCCTTGAATCTGGGGGTACCTCTGTGCCATGATTGATGGCTGACATGATGATTCTCCACTCTTCGGTTGAAACATGAATTTTCTCTTTTTCCTTTTTGCTGTTACTCCTTAGTTTGTCGACTTGCAGGTCGACCTCTTTGTTGCCTTCGTGATTATCCTCTTCTGCTGCTTTAGTGATAATGACGCATAACTGATGTACACTTCTGGAGACACCACTACTTTCGATGGCAAAATCCCTTGAACTATCGTGAGTTTTAACCGATGTTGCTTCCATGTTGGGCTTTCCCCGAGTTTCGTCGAATTCCTCGAATTTCTCTTGCATATCTTCTGTTGCTGTGAGACTGACCGGCAAGTTTACCTCGCTGGAAGAGCCCACGGATGATCCAGATATTGTGATCTTCTCGGCTTTGCTTGCCGACGGACCCGATTTCGTCAGATCCGAAAGGCGAGTTGAACCCGAAGGTCCGACGTAGAAGCTCAAACTTCCGATCGTCAGCTCCATCTCTTGATTTTTGTCGACTTCTGGATTGCTGTTGGCTAAAAGCGAAAAAGCCATCGAATTCATGAATCCAACGCCCAGAGTCCCCACGGTCGATGCCAATTGACGAGGGTTAACTCGACAAATGTCCAAGATGAAGGACTTAGGATCGGGGAGATAAGGCATCGGATGAACTCGAAGGTGAAGTCAGTCAAACAAGGTGCGTATCGAAAGTAAACGTGGGTGTAAACCTGGCTTGCTTTCAATCTGTCCCTCACTGTCCCCTCCTGGCCCCTATATATAGGTGGCCAGGTCTCGAGGATTGGGTGGGATCCGATACAGATTACAATATCGACATACGACATGAACTCGTATTTTGACTAATATTACAATTGGGCCTAACTTAACGGGCCTCAGGGGTACTCAACTAACAGGCTCTATTATCTATACCCTTGTCAGCCGGTAAGGTGTAACTGCAAACTTTGCATGGTCGTTGCTCTTATTCCTCTGAGTATTTGTACTGCTTGCAGGTAGTCTGATAACCATAGAGTGGGTTCCTGCGACCCATCATATTTTTGTTGATCGTGCAGCAACTTGAATCCTTTGGGTACCCGCGTTTTGCGAACCCTGTGGGTAAAGCATAACATGCCCATCTCTTTTTTGTCATCTTCATAATTTTATTCTCTCCATGCATAGCGTGAGTTGTTTACTCTTGCTTGTGCTATTATATTCCTTGCATCCTCCCTCCGTTTTTGGTGCTTTTCATCACCTGATGACTCACTGGTTTCATTTCATGAGGATTTGCGCTTGAACTCTTCCTTTCGCCTTTCCTTATGACGTGTCGCCTTTTCCTCTGGAAGATTTCCCCTTAGCTTGTCTTCTATCAACCCGAGGCTTCATATTGCGGCTTGATGCATGTGCTCCCACGGATCTCCAGGCTTTGGTTGTGTGGTTAGTAGGTACGCCTGTGCTGCTACCAATGCTGCTTCTGGTGTTTCTTGCACAAAGTCCTCTCCAGGCTTTTCGTATAGCTTTCTTCTCTTGTCTGTGCTGTTGTCCTCCTGCTGTGCTTCGGGTCTCTGTGCCTTTCCATGTTGGACTCTGATGCATCGCTGTACTCATCCCAATATCCTCCACTTGATGTGTTGTTGTTATCTCAGCTTCTTATAAACATGTCTCTTTCCTCCCTTAACTTCTTTCTGCGCTGGTGCAGCGCGTATTGATATCCCATCAGAACTTCTCTCCTTGAATCTGTGGGTACTTCCGTGCCATGATTAATGGCTGACATGATGATTCTCCACTCTCCGGTTGAGATGTGAATTTTCTCCTTTTCCTTCTTTCTTTTACTCCTTGGTTTGTCGACTTGCATGTCGACCTCTTCGTTGCGTTCGTGATTATTCTCTTCTGCTGCTTCAGTGATAATGACGCATAACTGATGTATGCTTCTAAAGATGCCACTGCTTCTGATGGCGAAATCCCTTGGACTATCGTGTGGCTTAACCACTGTTGCTTCCATGTCGGGCTTTCCCCGAGTTTCGTCGAATTCCTTGAGTCTTTTTTGCATATTTTCTATTGCTGTGAGACTGACCAGCGAGTTTACCTTGCTGGAAGAGCCCACGGATGATCCAGACATTGTGATTCTCTCGGCTTTGCTTGCCGACGGACCCGATTTCGTCGGATCCGAAAGGCGAGTTGAACCCGAAGGTCCGACGTAGAAGCTCAAACTTCCAATCATCAGCTCCATCTCTTGACTTTCGTCAACTTCTTGTTTGCTATTGGCTAAAAGCAAAAAAGCCGTCGTATTCATGATTCCAACGCCCAGAGTCCCCACGATCGGCGCCAATTGACGAGGGTTAACTCGATAAATGTCAATTATGAAGGACTTAGGATGGGGGGAGTTGGGCGTCGGATGAACTCAAAGGTAAAATAAGTCAAACAAGGTGTGTATTGAAAGTAAACATAGGGTGAACTTTGGCTTGCTCTCAATCTATCCCTCACCGTCCTCTCCTGGCCCCTTTTATATAGGTGGCCAGGTCTCAAGGATCAGGAGGGATCCGATACAGATTACGATATTGACATACGACATGAACTCGTATTTCGACTAGCGTTACAATTGGGCCTAGCTTAATGGGCCTCAAGGGTACTCAACTGACGGGCTCTATTATCTATACCCTTGTCATCTGCCCTCTTTGCTTGTTGCGCTCACTCGTCCACCAATCTTAAAATACGCTATGCGGGGTTGGCTCCCCGATGTTGAGATCGAATTTCTCCCTGCATATTGATACGTTGCAAATGTATCTATAATTTTTTGATGCTCCATGCTTGTTTTTACACCAATTGCTTTATATTTTGTTTACACTTTGTGGCGTTTTTATGCATTTTCTGGAACTAACCTATTAACAAGATGCCACAGTGCCAGTTCCTGTTTTCTGCTGTTTTTGTGTTTCAGAAAAGTTACACAGGAAATATTCTCGGAATGGGACGAAACAAAAGCCAAACCTCCTATTTTTCCCGACACGAAGACGGAGTCCAAAGCAGAGACGGATGAGGGCCAGGGGCTGGCCACACCATAGGGTGGCGCGGGTCCCCCTAGCAGCGCCACCAGGTGGTGTGGGCCCCTGGTCCACCCTCTGATATCGCCCTTCCGCCTATATATTCTCTCCGAGGTGAAAACCCTAAGGAGTCTAGTCTCCATCCATGAAAAGTTCCGTAGCGCTGCCGCCATCGAAGACCAATTTCAGGGGACATAAGTCTCTGTTCCGGCACCCTGTCGGGACAAGGAATTGCCCCCGAAGCCATTGATACGTCTCAAACGTATCCATAATTTTTTATGCTCCATGCTTATTTTTACACCATTTGCCTAATGTTTCTTTACACTTCGTGGCACTTTTATGCATTTTCCAGAACTAACCTATTAACAAGTCGCCACATTGCCAGTTCCCTGTTTTCTGCTGTTTTTGTGTTTCAAAAAAGTTACACAGGAAATATTCTTGGAATTGAAAGAAACAAAAGCCAGTCGCCCAGAATTTCACCGAAGCTTCTAGAGAACCGAAGAGGAGACAGAGTAGGGCCACGAGGGCCCCACACAACAGGGCAGCGTGGCCTGGCCCCTGGCCGCGCCCCCTATGTGTGAGATTGCCTCGGTCCACTCCTGACGATGCCCCTTCGCCTATAAAGACCCCCCGACGGGAAAAACCTAGAAACCCGATCATTTTTCTAGAACACATCGCGATCCGCCGCCGCCGTCGACCTGAAGATCGGGAGGGTCCAGAAGCTCTTCCCGGCACCCTGCCGGAGAGGGGAATCGCCACTGGAGGTCTTCTTCATCGCCATGCTTGCCTCCGGCGCGATGAGTGAGTAGTCTACCTTGGACTATGGGTCCATAGCAGTAGCTAGATGGTTGTCTTCTCCACCATGTGCTTCATGTTTAGATCTCATGAGCTGCCCTACATGATTGAGATCACCGTTATGTAATTCTACATGTTTGGTTTGTTGGGATCCGATGAATATTGGTGTTATGCTTGAGTTGATGTACTAAAATTTATCTTATATTATCTCTATGTTATTTATGATCTTGCATGCTCTCCGTTGTTAGTAGTTATCTTGGCCGAGTAGTTCCTAGTGACTCCAAGAGGGGGTATTTATGCTCGATAGTGGGTTCATGACTCTATTTAATCTAGGTGAGTGAGAGAAACCTCTAAGGTTGTAGATGTGCTATTGCTACTAGGGGGAAAACAACATTCATATGCTCGAGGGTATATGCTTTGTTTACATTACACACTTTGCTTAATGCAATTATCTGTTGTTCGCAACTTAATACTTGTGGAGTTCTCGGATTGATTCGCCACAAGTGGATTATTAGTCATAGATGCAGTTGGATGGCGGTCTATGTATCTTGTTGTAATGCCCAGAGTAAATCTCATAGTGATCCTCTCATCATATACACGTTGTCTTTATTCTATCAATTGCCCAACTGTAATTTGTTTACCCAGCATGTGTTATTTTATCTTATGGAGAGACACCACTAGTGAACTGTGGACCCCGGTCCTATTTCCATCATATTGCTATCACCTGTTTACTTTACTTGCACTGTTTATTTTACTCGCATACTATTACTACTTTCCACTCGATACGCTCATTCCTTTGTTTACAGCAAACCGGTGAGATTGACAACCTCATCATAAGTTGGGAGCAAAGTATTTGGTTGTGTTGTGTGCAGGTTCCGCGTTGCAGCTGGCAAAGCAAAGCTTGGACGAGGCGCCTTATAAATTGTCTGGAGCTGTCGCAAGCATCACCTTCAGTCGTTTGGCTTCTTCCTCTCCTGATCGACATACCTTGGTTTCTTACTGAGGGAAAACCTTGCTGCTATATTCATCATACCTTCCTCTTGGGGTTCCCAACTGGATGGTGAACATTAACCGTACGGCAAGCATCAAGAATTTTTCTGGCGCCGTTGCCGAGGAGGAAAAAGAAGACTTCTGCAAGGGGAGTTTTCGCACGCATATCCTTTACTTTGTTTTAAGTTTTGGTTTACTTTATTTTTACTTGCATCATTTTATCAAAAACAAAAAAAAATTAGAATCCTTGGTAGTTGTTATTTCTTTACTTTAGTTCATTATGTTGTTCCCTAAGTACGTTTTGGAGGACCTCTCAGTAGGAAGTGGTTCAATTATTGGGAAAGATAACATTGAGGAGTTCTTTAATCATATTAGTATGCATAAAGAAGTTGAGGAAAAGTCTTTGGTTGAGCTTGCTCCTAGTATTGAAGTTGTTTCTGCTTATTTAATTCACATGTTGGAAGCTAGGTTTGCTAGCCTTAATCCTTTTATGCAACACATGTTCCTTAAGCTTCATGAAATTGAGGATCCTGAAAAGAAAGCCTTTATCTTGGAAACTTTGCGCTTAGAATTTAGAGATGTTGCCATTGAAGCTAGGAAAGTTCTTAAGCGCTTTAATAAACTCGGTTCACCTATAAAGGTTATTAGTACAAACAATGAAGGAACCGAAATACCTATACCTAGCAAGCTTTTGGGATTGTATGAAGCTGTTGAAAATAATTTTGATTGGATTAGTCCCAAAAATCTTTTTAGTGATTTAAGTGAACCAAAGCGTGATCACAAAGGGTCTTCAAAAACTTATGTGGAAGAAATACAATGCCTTATTGACAAAACTTCTACAGTTGATCTTAATGCTTCTTTTGAAAATACTTGATTCGCACTTTCTGCGCCTAGCTCAAAGACGTTAAAGAAAAGCACTCTTGGGAGAGAACCCAATGTTTTACTTTCAGTTCTTTTTCTTTTATTTGAGTCTTCGAAGTTATTACTACTGTAATGACCTCTCCTTATCCTTTTTATTTTGTTTTTGTGCCAAGAGAAGCCTCTAATTTGAGCGAGGTAAGATTTGGGGATGTTGCTGTCCTGAAACTGTTTTCGGTGCTGTTTCGTGAAAATTCTCTGTATATCTTTTGGACCTGCGATTTCTTGTGCATATGCCCCAGGTTATATCCAAACTTTCATTAGTTGAACACTTTTTGATTTGAGCAACAGAAAACCCTCTAAAAATTCAACCTTTGTCAGTTGTTCTGTTTTGACAGATTTCTGCCAATATTTGTGTTTGCCGCTTTATCGCTTTCTTTTTTAGTTCTTTTGATCACGGAACTTTTGGGGAAGTTGCTACAGTAGTATATACTTTATATGTGGTGGTTTTGAGTTGAAACCTGAAGCAAAAAGGGTTGATTCTATGTTATGCTTACACTAATGTTGCTAATAGATTTGTGTTTAGTTTTGTATGAAGGAAGTTTTCAAGTGTAGGGATCGGAGAGTGATGACATGAGTTGAAGAATGGACAAAAGCTCAAGCTTGGGGATGCCCATGCATCACCCCAAGAAATATCCAAGAAGTACAAGCGTCAAAGCTTGGGGATGCCCCCGAGGCACCCCTTCTTCATCGGCAAAAATCAGGTCACCTTTCAAGACACTATATTTTTATTGCTTCATGCACTATGTGTTTTTCTTGGAGCGTCAGTTGTTTT